>CM019070.1:5889847-6324039 GCA_009667805.1 Leptobrachium leishanense
CTGGGACAGGATTAACCCTTTAGCTGCTGAGTGCTCAGCGACTCTCTGAATGTAGTCTGCTCAGGAGGGTGGCAGTCATCAAGGGGGTATGGGTTGTGATATATGGGTGTTTTGTGCCTTTTTTTCATATGCTTCTCGCTGGACATGTTAATTAACCACGCGCGCTCCTGCCTGCCCTCCCTGCGCTGGGCGCCCTGCTTTCAGTCGAGCCGTGGCGTTGGCGCAACTCGCATGAGAAACAGCAGATCCAGCGACGCGCTACATTCACCTGATGCAAATGATCTCTAACAGCGTCAAATCTAAGAAACCTGTGGTGGCCAGCGGCGGACTACAACTCTGAGCATGCACAGCCTATGAACTGCAAATTTTGGGATGTGCCGCCTGTGAGCTACAACTCTCATCATGCACAGTCTGCGAACTACAACTTTGAAGATGCCCAAACCGTGCGCTCCTACCATGCAAAGACTAGGACTACAAGTCTTGTCATGTATAGCCTGTGGACTACAGCTCTTGGCCTGCTTGGTGAATGGACTTCATTTCTCATCATGCGGCTGGTGGACTCTTACAGGGTTATTCAGAGAGAGGTGAAAAGCAGGAGAATGACTGGAGAATAGAAAATTCTAGGTTAAAATAGCTGAGCCAGAAAAATTCTCCCTTTCATCTCACTTTCCAAATCGGCTATTTTGACCTAGAATTTTCCATTTTCCAGTCATTCTTCTGCTTTTCACTGCTCTCTGAATAACCATGTTAATGTGTGCGGCCTGTGGACTGTAACTCTTGGCATGCTCAGTGAATGGACTACAATTATCCCACAAGACACGGAGGCTCTTATTATGCTATCTTTTCTTTACTTACGCCGATAGCAGCAAAGAACAATCTCTCAAATACACAACAAAGTATTTTGAGAGAGAAAAAACACGTTTAAACAATATATATACACAACAGATAGTAATGGTACAGTCCAGTAAACAATGGTACAGTCCAACTCTTCAAATCCTCTGACCCCCGCTGGCTCTTCTCTTTTCTTTGCTGCTCGCCGTGATGAGATGAGTATCAGCAGCAATAATTATTATTATATTGATTACACTGACAGTTGCTGTGTTTTCACTGTAACATTGTATATATATATGTACACATGTATTTTATTGATTGATGGATACTGTATACACATACACTTTGTATTTGTTTTGTATTTGTTGCAGGGACTGGGCTTCCCAGCTATTGTTTCTCTTTATTTGGGAGATAGTGTAGTTCGTGCCCAGCCGGGGAGGTTTTTGTCCCGTTTGTAAGCGTGTCCGCCTATGCGGCGGCTATTGGTTTGTTTTGTGCCTTCCCCATGTATCCGTCATTCGGGGAGGAGCGGTTTTTGCGCCACGCTCTGAGGTAAAGTTCTGAGGTAAAACTTCGACGGCTCGCGCATGCGCGGTGGGACGCGGCGAGTTACCTCAGGAGACCGGCGGTTCGGTTAAGCAACTGTGAAACGGCAAGTTTCTTTCACTAAATAGCTTAACGATTATGGCCAACAATAAGGTACCTATATCCCCAGGTACTATAATACCTGTTCCCTTAAATGCTAATCCGGCAGATGCCTTTGTGGCTGCGCTGTCGGCGTTTTCTAATAACTTAGAGAATACTATGGTCAGAGTACTGGCAAGTCACTCAGCCAGAAGGTCCTCCATTATTTCCCCGGCATCAGATAAATTCTTATCGATTGATTCGCACCGGGATGAAGAGGTCCCTGGGACCTCAATTGAGGGAGGTGAGAAACTCCCTAAAAAATGCTCGCATAAGAAACGTACTTATTCAAGTACACATGATTCTCCACAACATTCCACTGTGGTTAAAAAAAGGGGCCATTTAAAATCGGCCACCAAACGGAGATAGAAATGCGCAAAACGCGCAAAGGATACTGACAGCTCCTCTGACGATCCCACTGAAGAGGAGTTATCAGATCCTGAGGAGAGCTCTGACCCCGATTATGACCCAGAAGCTTCCCCTATAGAAACGGACACGGTGTCTTCACCTGAGTCCAGTGAGGGAAACAAACCGGCTTTAGATCCGGTAGATGCTCTGGGGAACTCAATGTTCATTCCGGAACAATTAAAACATCCACGATCTTCAGAGTGGTCGCCAATTGATCATGTGGCTAAATACATTGAGCAACGTATACGTTTGGCCATGGATAAAAAGACCAGAAATAACCTGAGGACTGAGTGCCCGGCCCCAACTTTGGCACATAAATTACATCTAGTCCCGGAGTTAGATCCGAAGATCATAGACATACTCCAAGAGTCTAATTGGACTCCAAAGAGGGGAGTTGAGGCCACATTGAAGGTGTGCCACGACAAATTATTTGACCTTCTAGGTCCACTGGCAAAATTAATGGATTCCGTTGAAAGAGCTCTCCTCACGAACGAGAAACCAGACCTGTTTGAATACAGGGGCTGGATACAAAGATTGGTCTGTGTGTTTGGGAATCTGAACACGGCCATTTCAAGCGAGAGGAGACGTTCAATTCTCCTTAAGATTGATTCTAAAGTAGCTTCTCTGGCAACCAACGAGCCAGGTTCCAGCGCTGAAGGCATGCTTTTTGGAGAAGGAATCTTCAAAGAAATGTCTGACTATTCAGGATCTTTCTCAACAGTTGGCAAAGTCAAGGCCAACATAAGGAAAGCTTTCCCAAATAGGGTTTTTGGCAGGGCCGGGAAAAACCGGGGTCGTTTTCCCGGCCGCAATCCATATTCCACCTCAAGAGGTGCTTTCAGATCCTCTTACCAAGAGGCCCCAAAAAAACCCACCTTTTTTCCACAACGATCCAGACCTTTCCGTCAACGCGGTTACAGAGGATCTAGGAGATCAGGATCCTTTGGTGAGTATAACTTCACTCCAATGTTTTTCCACAGGAGAGGTGGGGGGAAGGACATTAAATTTTTTCAATCAATGGCAAATAATCACATCCGATTCATGGGTTCTTCAGACAATTCGGGGTTTCAGGATAGAGTTCATTGCTCATCCCGTGCAAACTATACCTCCGGGAATAATGGTTATGCCCACAAAAGACAGAGTCATTACTTCACTGGAAGTAAAAGATCTTTTAAGAAAAAATGCAATAGAAAAGGTGATACCTCAAAGAGAAATGTTTTTGAGCAATATATTTCTGGTAAAAAAGAAAGACGGGGATTTCCGTCCCGTAATCAACTTAAAACAATTAAACGAGTACGTTGTCTACAACCATTTCAAAATGGAGGGCATTCCATCATTTCTTCTTTGAAGAACAAAGTTTGAAGTACAAAACTTCTTTGTCAGAGGTCTTCTATCCAGCTTTTCCTCAACGTCCTCAACTTTGTCCAGTCCGTTGTTTGAAGGAATATGAAAGGGTTACTTTCTCTAACAGAGCTGGTGTAGCACAGCGATTGTTCATATCTTGATGCAAACCATACAAGTCGGTGTCTTCCACCACACTCGCTGGGTGGGTTAAATGGATCATGTCTGAAGCTGGTGTAGACGTCTCCGTATTCGGAGCTCATTCCTCCCGGAGCGCTTCTGCTTCAGGGGCTTTTTCCCGGGGATGTTGTCTTGAGGACATCTTAAAGACAGCGGACTGGTCCAGAGAATCCACTTTTAGAGAATTTTATTTTAAACCGGTATCTCACATGTCGCATTCATTAGTTACTTACATTTCAAAATGGAGGGCATTCCATCATTAAAAGAGATCTAAAAGATGCATATCTGACGATACCGATAGAAGTTACCAGCAGGGATTTTCTCCAATTTCATTGGGAGGGCACCCTTTGGAGGTTCAAGTCCCTACCGTTCGGTCTGTCATCCGCCCCTTGGTGTTTCACCAAGGTAATGAGGCCTGTAGTAGCGCTTCTGCGCAGCAGGGGAGTGCGTCTAGTAATTTACCTAGACGATATTCTCCTCCTGGCAAAGGATCAAATATTATTGACGATTCACAAAGATTGGACGATCAATCTGTTGTCCAATTTGGGTTTCCTAATAAATTACAAGAAATCGGTTCTCACACCAACACAGTTAATCGAATTCTTAGGTTTTACCGTAGATTCCACAGAGATGTCTCTTTCTTTGCCCTCTACCAAGGTTCGGTTGATTCACAAGGAAATCAGACGTCTCCTGTCGACACAGGAGTTCCCATTACGAGGTTTAGCTCGTCTTCTAGGTCTACTTTCCTCAGCAATTCAAGCGGTCTTTCCAGGACCGCTGTATTATCGGGCCCTTCAACATCTGAAGGCGCGATATCTGAGGAGGGGATGGTCTTATCCAGATTACATCTCTTTAGACGACGAATCGAAAGAGGAGATGCAATGGTGGCTGAACCATTTAGAAACATGGAATGGCAGGGCCATCATCCATCCAATACCAGAATTAGTCATAGAATCAGACGCCAGCAGATCTGGGTGGGGCACGCAATGCGGTTCGCTTTCCACAGGCGGCAGATGGGACACTACAGAGGTAGATTGGCACATAAACTGTTTGGAACTCCTCGCTGGTTTGTTTGCTGTTCAAAGTTTCATCAAACATTTTCAGGCGAGTTCCATTCTTCTCAAAATGGACAATCTGTCCGCAGTGCGTTACATCAACCACTTAGGAGGCCCCAGATCCAAACAGTTAGCGGAGACGGCAAAGACCTTCTGGGGATTTTGCCTGTCTCACAGTCTAACAGTTCAGGCCCAATACATTCCAGGCCTCCACAATGTAGTGGCGGATTGGAATTCTCGATACCTGATAGATTCCAGCGATTAGAGATTGGATACCGAGGTATTTGCCAAATTGTCATTTATCTGGGGTCCTTTTTCTATAGATCTATTTGCATCACGCCTCAACACACTACTACCTCAGTATTACAGCTGGAGACCAGATCCCATGGCTCTAGTCACGGATGCTCTGGTTCAAGTATGGCCGCTAGGGACGCTTTATGCATTTCCACCGTTCGTCCTCATTCTAGCGGTAATAAGACTCGTACAATCGCAATTAGCTACGATAGTTCTCATAACACCACTGTGGAGGTCCCAGCCTTGGTTCCCACTACTTCTGGAACTGTCTGTGGACGTTCCCAGGTTAATCCAGGCTTGGCCTTACACTCTGAGGGACCCGGAGGGGACACTTCACAATATCTTGAATCCTCACTCGTTGCGATTGATAGCATGGAAAATATCAGGGGTCATTGGCCTTCCATCGACATTTCGGAAGCAACTGCCTCGTTGTTGTCGAGTTCCTGGGCCCCATCCACTAGAAGGAGATATAGATTCGCATGGAGGGCGTGGGCCTCTTAGTGTTTGGAACAACGTATTAATCCCGTTTCAGCTTCTTTGAGTAGCTTGTTAAGTTATTTCACTCGTTTATTTGAGGATGGGAAAGCATATCGCACGATCAATAATTCAAGATCGGCAATATCTGCTTCGCATCAAGGGTTTGACGGGATTCCTGCAGGGAAACATCCTATGGTATGTAGATTATTAAAGGGTATACGGTGTAAGAGACCACCTCGTTCTCGTTACTCTAACACTTGGGACGTCAATGTTGTTTTTAGTCTCTTGGAGAGTTGGCCTGATAACGAAGTTTTGTCCATCAAACAAATTTCGGCAAAATTGGCCATTTTATTTTGCTTAGTTTCCTGCAAAAGGGTCTCAGACGTTCGAGCCCTGGATCTAACGGGAAGATGTTTTTCTCCAACTGGAGTGAGTTTTTTGGTTTCTAACAGGACAAAAACTTCTTTGTCAGAGGTCTTCTATCCAGCTTTTCCTCAACGTCCTCAACTTTGTCCAGTCCATTGTTTGAAGGAATATGAAAGGGTTACTTTCTCTAACAAAGCTGGTGTATCACAACGATTGTTCATATCTTGATGCAAACCATACAAGTCGGTGTCTTCCACCACACTAGCTAGGTGGGTTAAATGGATCATGTCTGAAGCTGGTGTAGACGTCTCCGTATTCGGAGCTCATTCCTCCCGGAGCGCTTCTGCTTCAGGGGCTTTTTCCCGGGGATGTTGTCTTGAGGACATCTTAAAGACAGCGGACTGGTCCAGAGAATCCACTTTTAGAGAATTTTATTTTAAACCAGTGTCTCACATGTCGCATTCATTAGTTACTTAAGCTTTGAACTAGCATAATAAGAGCCTCCGTGTCTTGTGGGATAATTCCCAGATTCCCCTATTTATCATGACGGAGAATCGTAATTATAGTAAAGACACGGAAGCGAGTATTATCCCGCCCAATGTGATGGGTTTGTTTTTTCCCACCCTAATATCTGACGTGAAGTTTAAAGGTTCGATAAGTTCTTAGATCATTTATCATTCGTTAACAAGCTCTGGTGATCTCTAATGTGTTGCTTTCTCTGACCGCTTAATCCTTGGATTGGACTTTATCATACAAGTTTTCCTCTACATGATCAAGGTTTCTGTAAAGCAAGAAGGCCCTTCCGTTGTTCGATTGGTTAAAGAAATATCGGGACGGTCTCGCATCAGAAAAGAGAAGAGCCAGCGGGGGTCAGAGGATTTGAAGAGTTGGACTGTACCATTGTTTACTGGACTGTACCATTACTATCTGTTGTGTATATATATTGTTTAAACGTGTTTTTTCTCTCTCAAAATACTTTGTTGTGTATTTGAGAGATTGTTCTTTGCTGCTATCGGCGTAAGTAAAGAAAAGATAGCATAATACTCGCCTCCGTGTCTTTACTATAATTACGATTCCCCGTCATGATAAATAGGGGAATCTGGGAACTCTCAGCATACTAGCTTAATATGAGGACTACAGTTCTCTCAGCATTCATTGTCTGTACTACATTGCTCATAATACTCGTTTAACAGATTACTCCCAGCATAAACAGCCTTTGAACTACAACTCCCAGCATGCTCTGCCTCTGGATTATAACCCATGAGTTATGTACAAGGCAGTGAGTTTCTGGAGAGTTCCACTGGATTTGCCGCTCAGGGATATCCCGGGCGGGTGTGTAGCGCGGCGGATGTGTAACGCGGTGAGCGCTCATTATCCTGCACTAAACTCTATTTTACCTCTTTAAAAATTTATATTTTGGCTCTTTTTTTTTTCTTTGGAAAGTATTTTTCCAGGAAGGATACATTGAGATTTCTCTGGTTTTCCAGGACGGATACATTGAGATTTCTCTGGTTTTCCAGGAAGAATACATTGAGATTTCTCTGGTTTCCCAGGAAGGATACATTGAGATTTCTCTGGTTTTCCAGGAAGAATACATTGAGATTTCTCTGGTTTTCCAGGAAGAATACATTGAGATTTCTCTGGACGTGGCTGGACGTGTGCAGCGTCTGACGTCTCCTAATCACGCACACACGCCGCTATGCGGACGCAGCGCACTCTGTACGTCAGTAGTAGCGGTATCACGTTCTAGAAAAAAAGCGTTCGTTTGCCACTTGCGTTGCGCGGACGAACTTTTGTGCGGCCGTTCGTCGTATGTTCCCCGGCATTGGACGTCATTTGCTGCTAGCACGGCCGTGATTTTGTGCGGCTACACGCACGTTAAAACTGCGTTCGTCTGACCATAGCCTTAGTGGGAGTGCTTCAGGGTCGGATCTAGTTACAGAGTGGTGGGACTTCTCACAGGACCTGGATTCTATAGGTGGTGACTCTGGTGCTGATGCATGTCCACCAGTCATTACAAACAGGAGGCCCCCCCCCCCCAAACTCACAATTCTGTCTGCTTGATGTGATGGGAGTAGGAGTAGCTTTATTTCCCTCTGGATCTTCTTGATGTGATGGGAGTAGGAGTAGCGTTATTTCCCCCTGGATCGTCTTGATGTGATGGGAGTAGGAGTAGCTTTATTTCCCTCTGGATCTTCTTGATGTGATGGGAGTAGGAGTAGCATTATTTCCCGTGGATGATCTTGATGTGATGGGAGTAGGAGTAGCGTTATTTCCCCCTGGATATTCTTGGTGTGATGGGAGTAGGAGTAGCATTATTTCCCTCTGGATCTTCTTGATGTGATGGGAGTAGGAGTAGCATTATTTCCCCCTGGATCGTCTTGATGTGATGGGAGTAGGAGTAGCTTTATTTCCCTCTGGATCTTCTTGATGTGATGGGAGTAGGAGTAGCATTATTTCCCGTGGATCGTCTTGATGTGATGGGAGTAGGAGTAGCGTTATTTCCCCCTGGATATTCTTGGTGTGATGGGAGTAGGAGTAGCATTATTTCCCCCTGGATTGTCTTGGTGTGATGGGAGTAGGAGTAGCATTATTTCCCCCTGGATCGTCTTGGTGTGATGGGAGTTGCAGTAGCATTATTTCCCGTGGATGATCTTGATGTGATGGGAGTAGGAGTAGCGTTATTTCCCCCTGGATATTCTTGGTGTGATGGGAGTAGGAGTAGCATTATTTCCCTCTGGATCTTCTTGATGTGATGGGAGTAGGAGTAGGCATTATTTCCCCCTGGATCGTCTTGATGTGATGGGAGTAGGAGTAGCTTTATTTCCCTCTGGATCTTCTTGATGTGATGGGAGTAGGAGTAGCATTATTTCCCGTGGATCGTCTTGATGTGATGGGAGTAGGAGTAGCGTTATTTCCCCCTGGATATTCTTGGTGTGATGGGAGTAGGAGTAGCATTATTTCCCCCTGGATCGTCTTGGTGTGATGGGAGTAGGAGTAGCATTATTTCCCCCTGGATCGTCTTGGTGTGATGGGAGTAGGAGTAGCATTATTTCCCGTGGATGATCTCGATGTGATGGGAGTAGGAGCAATGATATTCTGTATCCTTTTCAGGTTTTACTCCGTGACACATTGTTTTATGCTTTTTCAGCTATATTTTGGCGACGTGATTCCGGCGTATTGCAGGTGGAATGATCTCAGGGTATTGGATCGAGATCAGGTTTCAGAGATGAGCAGGAAACTCTGCTATAGAACACACATTTTAGCGCGTCTGTTTTGCAGTGTAAAAGTTTAATGATGCCGTTTGTCGATTCTAAATCAGATTTCCAGGGAATTGTGATGCAGATGGTTGAGGATCTGACCTATTTAAGGACCATTGTACAATGGAGGCGTCGTGCGGGACGAGCAGGTGTGAGTCTGGTTAGCGGCAATACAGGTGGGAGGCCAGACAGGTTCCAGGGCATAACATAAAGATCAATGAGCAACCTCAATATAGGACACAGCGAGGAATAAAGGAGGTGACTGGACACTACAGGAAAAGAGCTAGACCCAGGTTGCACTGGTACACAGGATAGAGACTAAGGCTGGGGTCAAACCAAAGCATTTTTACACGCGAACGTCAAAAAGTGCGTCCGAATGCATTGACGTATTTTTTCACGGAATGCGCGGAAACTGTCATATGATGCGCAATTTTTGAGCGTGATTTTTTTACGGATCCAGATCCGGAAACTTTGGGTGTCTGGACGTTATGTTGGCCGGACATGAGCAGCGTCTGACGTCTCCAAATCATGCACACACGCCGCTAGCGGACGCAGCGCACTCAGTACGTCAGTACTAGCGGTTCTGCGTTCCCGAAATAATGCGTTCAAATTCCACTTGTGTTGCGCAGCCGGACTTTTGTGCGGCCGTACATCATATATTGGCCGTCATTGCCCGTCATCTGCTGCTAGTGCGGCCGTAATTATGTGCGCCTAAATGAACGTTAAGGCTAGGGTCAGACGAGCGTGATTTCTACGGACTGTACGTCCGTGCACACGGACGTACGTCAGTACGGAAGACACAGTAGTGGCCACACAGTCCGTTTATTCACTGATGTATTTTTGTAGAAGGGAAAATAAAATAAAAAGCAAAACCATTTTGTCCGTGAAAAATGCTGGGCGTATAAATGCTGGGCGTATAAATGCTGGGCGTATAAATGCTGGGCGTATAAATGCTGGGCGTATAAATGCTGGGCGTATAAGGCTAGGGTCAGACGAACGCATTTTCACGTTGTCTGTGAAAAAGTGCGTTCGAACGAATGGACGTATTTTTTCACGGAGTACGCGATAGCGGTCATACTATGCGCATTTGCGTTCGTGATTTTGTACGGATCATCAATAAAACACTTTGTGCATCTGGACGTTATATAGGCTGGACATTAGTAGCGTCTGACATCTCCAAATCACACACACACACCGCTAGCGGACGCAGCGCACTCTGTACGTCTGTACTAGCGGTTTTACGTTCTCGAAAAAATGCGTTCATTTTCCACTTGCGTTGCGCAGCCGGATGTTCGTGCGACCGTACTTCGTATATTGGCCGTCATTGCCCGTCATTTGCTGCTAGTGCGGCCGTAATTAAGTGCGCCTGCACGCGCGTTCGCACTGCCTCAGTCTGACCCCAGCCTAAATGCTGGACGTATAAATGCTGGGTGTAAAAATGCTGGGTGTAAAAATGCTGGGCGTGTAAATGCTGGGCGTGTAAATGCTGGACGTATAAATGCTGGACGTATAAATGCTGGACGTATAAATGCTGGACGTGTAAATGCTGGACGTGTAAATGCTGGGCGTGTAAATGCTGGACGTGTAAATGCTGGGCGTGTAAATGCTGGGCGTGTAAATGCTGGGCGTGTAAATGCTGGACGTGTAAATGCTGGGCGTGTAAATGCTGGGCGTGTAAATGCTGGACGTGTAAATGCTGGACGTGTAAATGCTGGGCGTGTAAATGCTGGACGTGTAAATGCTGGACGTGTAAATGCTGGACGTGTAAATGCTGGACGTGTAAATGCTGGACGTGTAAATGCTGGGCGTGTAAATGCTGGGCGTGTAAATGCTGGGCGTGTAAATGCTGGGCGTGTAAATGCCTGGGCGTGTAAATGCTGGGCGTATAAATACTGGACGTATAAATGCTGGGTGTATAAATGCTGGGCGTATAAATGCTGGACGCATAAATGCAGTCCGTCTGACCACGTTCCATCACTCACACACAAAGCTATGCAGACGTTGCAGACGCAGCGCACTTTGTGCGGCCGTTCTAGCGGTTGTACGTTCTTGCGTCCGTGGGCCGCGGGCGTTGTGTGTCCGCAGTTCAGTGCGGAGGGACTTCGTGTAACGGGCTCCGATGGGCTTCCTGTCATGCTATCACAGACGTACTTTTAGGCGCAATCACGGACGTGAACATTACGCTCGTCTGACAGCAGCCTAAAAGTGCGCTGGTCTGACCCTAGCCTAAAGGGGAGGCTAGGCACAGGGGTGTGACAGGAAGAGGGCTGACAGGGAACAACCATGACCAGGTGTGAGACGGGGAGGAACACTAAGGATAGTGGGCATAGAGTCAATGGGTAATAAACCATAACCTGGGAAACTAAAGACAAGACATAAAGGAGACTTACAGGACACAGGAGAGGCAGAACGAAGGCAAGACAGAGGGGCAGGAGTAGCCAGGGTCTCGGGAGGAACTTCCAATAATTGGGTCTAGTCCATAGCAAGAAGTCAGGGCGGTAAATCCAAAACTGCAGACAAGGTGGATACATGACAGGAACAAATAGAACCAGGTGGGACGCAGGACAGGTAAACGGTGGTATCTCCAGACACCGTAGGGCCTGGTCAATGTGGGTTTCAAGACGTGGATACGGTGAATGACAAGACGAGACGGGGATACTGAATACACCCTGAGAGTTCTCAAAGATTGCTGGTTACAGCAGGTCCACACACCGGGACTTCAAAGCTGCAGCGTGGACTTCACGGCGGTGCTTCCTATTATGAAGGCCTGATCAGGTGGAGCTGGTTTCACCGGAGGCTCCAAGCAGGTAGAAGCCACAGACTGGACTCCATGGGCCTGGATGAGGAACAGGGCTGAGGTGAAAATCTAGCCTGGAACATGATGTTGACGTGAAAGGAAAGGGGCTGCCAGAGTTAGACCAGAGTCCCATTGACATTACTGGTCGGCCAGTGAGCGCCAGGGGTGGAAGCATGACAGGAGGATTATAAAATAAAATAGATTTTAGTGTTCCTGGATCTTCATTAGACCAAAATAAATGGTCTCCTCACTTCCCTGAAGAACAATCTGCATTTCTCGTTCATGCCTCCTCTTACCCCGGTGGCTGAGGGTTGTGGCTACAGTTTATACTCCTTGCAGTGACAGGTTTTGTTGAAGTTCTGGTAGTTCTTGTCACCAGGAGCGAGGCTGGGAGTATCCAGGTGTCAGGGATGGGCATCATTCAGATTCCTGTGTTATACCTGTCTGATCATCGTGGGACGTGTGGATCCAAACCATATAAACGGCTGGCGGGGTTACCCAGCGTTGGATGAGGATTTCCAATGACCCTTCCATTTTTGTGGCATTTCCAGCTTATGGTATTAAACCTCATTCAGTGGGAAAAATAAATGCTATGAAATGTTGTTCATGGAAAGTGATCCAGCGAAATGCGCAGGGGCTTCCACTCCTGACTGCGCAATGCACACACTGTATTTTAATGCAGAGCGTGGGGTAATTGGGTGAAACCAAATCCTTTTCTTAAAATGTACTTCATTACCTGAATATCCTTTCCCTTTAACCCCCCCCCCCCCCGCCATCACCACTATTTGGGGATTTTTAACAATCCAGATGGAGAGGTGCAAAATGAATTGACACCGAGTAACAGCGCGCGACAAACCAGAACAGAAACAGCCTGGGATGGTGTATCTATATGTAACGTGTAGATATTGTGTGTGTGACACGTGTAGCTATTTATAATGTGTGTGAGATTTGTGATGTGTAGTCCTTGTTTTTGTGTAAAGAACCCAAGATTTGGGCCATGAAGCAGAGATCCTTTACCGATTTGCTGACGGGTTACTCTGGGGGTGCGGTGCAGCTTATTGGCCGATGACCTCTCAGTTTGCACTTTGACTCACAGTGCTCAGCCAGTCTGTGCCGCCATGAATTTAGCGAGCGCGTCATTCCTCTTCTTGTGTCAGATTGTGCACAGATCAGCGCGTGGCGAGCAATTTCATGGAGCAAACATTTATATTTGTGACCCTGTTTTATGTCTGAACGGCTGTAAAACGCGTTTAACCTTTGTTGCCGTTTACATGACGGATATGCGCACTTCTCCAGCTAATTATAATTCCTTTTCTTTATTGCTCGCTATTTAATGCTTAACCAGCTTTAATGCCAAGGCAACCTCTCTCGTCTGAGCGCTGAGCCGCATGAGTATAAAACGCGCTGAAGTAACAGGCGCACTTTACGCATAATGGGTCCGCGCATTGTTTCCTGCGCTCGCACAGGTGGATGGCCTTTTTTTTTTTTTCCTTTTTAATCGACTTTAATGAAAAATATAACTCTGTGCATTGGGGGCGAGGGAAGACTGGCTAATCCATGAAGGTTTCTCTTCAAGCCACACTCCTTATAATCTGCACAAAATGAAGGCTTGGCTTTTTGTTAGAAAATAAAATTAATAGGGAACTAAAATCTAACCTGCAGTACCGGTGTATTTCAGCAGATTAGTCTCACTGTGGTGTCAATCAAGCTACTGAAGCCTGGTGATCACTGGCCAAATCAAAAGA
The DNA here is from genome assembly GCA_009667805.1 of Leptobrachium leishanense. Classification (NCBI taxonomy): domain Eukaryota; kingdom Metazoa; phylum Chordata; class Amphibia; order Anura; family Megophryidae; genus Leptobrachium; species Leptobrachium leishanense. The sequence goes on from CM019070.1 coordinate 5,903,286, forward strand.
TGGGGTGCTGTCCATCATGGAAGACAAATTGGTCCCTGTCACGTGGCCCAAACATTGGTATGAGGTGCTACAAGTGTGATAGCGACTCCTCTGGCTGGAGGTGTAAGCTGATTCTGCGAATAATCGTTAGTTGCAGCCCTAATCGATTAGTTAGCCAATTTTATTATTTTGATTCATCGGATAAAAAAAAAAAATTTGCTTTCTCAAATAAACGTGGTTACAAGCACTTGGTCATAGATGATCATGTCAGCAGTAAATCGGTGTTAATAAGTGAAAATGGTCAGGGGGCGTAGAGCGTCCCTTTCAAATAATTTCGTGAACAAACTGAGTGGGAAGAGGGACTGGAAGTGGAAGGGAGTGACTTTGCGCACTTGACCTGAGTGTGAGAGGGCGTGGGTATGGACAAAAGACCAGATCTGAGTGTGGGAGTGAGTTTGGAGAAAGGGACCAGACCAAAGGGAGGGAATGGCAGTTCCTCCCCAAAGAGGGTGTGGCAGGGAGGGTGGGGCGATGGCACAGGACTCCAGCTTCAAGTAAGGATAAAACACAGGCACAGCTCCTTCATACAGTGACAGTATCCTATTGTTTGTGTTATAGTTCTGCTACTGTTGTAAATGGAATAAAAACAAACTGGTTGTGTCTGACATAACCCTAGAACTAAATCATACCTAGTAATTCAGCGGCGCGTCTTCTCCAAAGCTGAGGATATTTATGTTGAACTCAGTCTGACTTTAAACAGTGTGTGCTGCACACAGGACGATTAATCAATTAATCATTAGTTTTTTCAGCCCTAAAGCTGACTTACAAGCATTTTGGGTGAAGCCACAAGCGCTCCATGCAGTTTGACCATTTTAATATGCTAAAGTGATCAGGGTGCATAGTGTCCCTTTTTTAAGTTTACAATGTATCGGAGCTGTTACTGCAACCTCAGCCGGGCAAGACGCTTGCAGCAAGACCAGAATAGCAGCTCCAGCCGTTAGTGGCGAAATGGGAATAGGGTGCTTGGTGTAACATTGTTCACCATCAGTGGTCTGATACAGCAATTACCACAGTGCAGAACAGCATGTGTGTGTGTGACTGAGCATTATGGGAAATGTAGTTCTGTACAGCTGGTGCTGAAATAGATGAAACAGGACACGGAGCATCGCTCACAATGTCCACATTGTGGCCACAAAAATACGTGCAGATTGTAAAGAAAACTAGAAACCTATAAAATAGAACCATGTTACAGTAAAACAGGGTCGGGTTATATCTGTGTGATTTGTGTCAGGGAGGGGTCGGGTTATATCTGTGTGATTTGTGTCGGGGAGGGGTCGGGTTATAGCTGTGTGATTTGTGTCAGGGAGGGGTCGGGTTATATCTGTGATTTGTGTCAGGGAGGGGTCGAGTTATATCTGTGTGATTTGTGTCAGGGAGGGGTCGGGTTATATCTGTGTGATTTGTGTCGGGGAGGGGTCGAGTTATATCTGTGTGATTTGTGTCAGGGAGGGGTCGGGTTATATCTGTGTGATTTGTGTCGGGGAGGGGTCGGGTTATCTGTGTGATTTGTGTCGGGGAGGGGTCGGGTTATATCTGTGATTTGTGTCAGGGAGGGGTCGGGTTATATCTGTGTGATTTGTGTCGGGGAGGGGTCGAGTTATATCTGTGTGATTTGTGTCAGGGAGGGGTCGGGTTATATCTGTGGGATTTGTGTCAGGGAGGGGTCGGGTTATATCTGTGTGATTTGTGTCGGGGAGGGGTCGGGTTATATCTGTGTGATTTGTGTCGGGGAGGGGTTGGGTTATATCTGTGTGATTTGTGTCAGGGAGGGGTCGGATTATATCTGTGTGGTTTGTGTCAGGGAGGGGTCGGATTATATCTGTGTGGTTTGTGTCAGGGAGGGGTCGGGTTATATCTGTGATTTGTGTCGGGGAGGGGTCGGGTTATAGCTGTGTGATTTGTGTCAGGGAGGGGTCGGGTTATATCTGTGTGATTTGTGTCGGGGAGGGGTCGGGTTATATCTGTGTGATTTGTGTCAGGGAGGGGTCGGGTTATATCTGTGTGATTTGTGTCAGGGAGGGGCCGGTTATATCTGTGTGATTTGTGTCAGGGAGGGGCCGGGTTATATCTGTGTGATTTGTGTCAGGGAGGGGTCGGATTATATCTGTGTGATTTGTGTCGGGGAGGGGTCGGATTATATCTGTGTGGTTTGTGTCGGGGAGGGGTCGGGTTATATCTGTGATTTGTGTCGGGGAGGGGTCGGGTTATAGCTGTGTGATTTGTGTCAGGGAGGGGTCGGGTTATATCTGTGTGATTTGTGTCAGGGAGGGGTCGGGTTATATCTGTGTGATTTGTGTCGGGGAGGGGTCGGGTTATATCTGTGTGATTTGTGTCAGGGAGGGGTCGGGTTATATCTGTGTGATTTGTGTCGGGGAGGGGTCGGGTTATATCTGTGTGATTTGTGTCGGGGAGGGGTCGGGTTATATCTGTGATTTGTGTCGGGGAGGGGTCGGGTTATATCTGTGATTTGTGTCGGGGAGGGGTCGGGTTATATCTGTGTGATTTGTGTCAGGGAGGGGTCGGGTTATATCTGTGTGATTTGTGTCGGGGAGGGGTCGGGTTATATCTGTGTGATTTGTGTCAGGGAGGGGTCGGGTTATATCTGTGTGATTTGTGTCGGGGAGGGGTCGGGTTATATCTGTGTGATTTGTGTCGGGGAGGGGTCGGGTTATATCTATGTGATTTGTGTCGGGGAGGGGTCGGGTTATATCTGTGTGATTTGTGTCGGGGAGGGGTCGGGTTATATCTGTGATTTGTGTCGGGGAGGGGTCGGGTTATATCTGTGTGATTTGTGTCAGGGAGGGGTCGGGCTATATTTGTGTGATTTGTGTCGGGGAGGGGTCGGGTTATATCTGTGTGATTTGTGTCAGGGAGGGGTCGGGTTATATCTGTGTGATTTGTGTCGGGGAGGGGTCGGGTTATATCTGTGTGATTTGTGTCGGGGAGGGGTCGGGTTATATCTATGTGATTTGTGTCGGGGAGGGGTTGGGTTATATCTGTGTGATTTGTGTCGGGGAGGGGTCGGGTTATATCTGTGATTTGTGTCGGGGAGGGGTCGGGTTATATCTGTGTGATTTGTGTCGGGGAGGGGTCGGGTTATATCTGTGATTTGTGTCGGGGAGGGGTCGGGTTATATCTGTGATTTGTGTCGGGGAGGGGTCGGGTTATATCTGTGATTTGTGTCGGGGAGGGGTCGGGTTATATCTGTGTGATTTGTGTCGGGGAGGGGTCGGGTTATATCTGTGTGATTTGTGTCGGGGAGGGGTCGGGTTATATCTGTGTGATTTGTGTCGGGGAGGGGTCGGGTTATATCTGTGTGATTTGTGTCGGGGAGGGGTCGGGTTATATCTGTGTGATTTGTGTCAGGGAGGGGTCGGGTTATATCTGATTTGTGTCAGGGAGGGGTCGGGTTATATCTGTGTGATTTGTGTCAGGGAGGGGTCGGGTTATATCTGTGATTTGTGTCGGGGAGGGGTCGGGTTATATCTGTGATTTGTGTCGGGGAGGGGTCGGGTTATAGCTGTGTGATTTGTGTCGGGGAGGGGTCGGGTTATATCTGTGTGATTTGTGTCGGGGAGGGGTCGGGTTATATCTGCGTTTTATAATCCAGCCCCTCACTGACTGTTGTTAAATTGAGGATCTCTCTCTTCATTATCCTCGAGCTTCTCGTTGTGAAGGTCTTTTTTGTTCTCTGCTGTTTCAGTCTTTAATCTGCAGTTCACAGTTTAGTGAATCATCCCTCTTCACGCCGCGTGTATTTGTGTATTAATGATGGGTTTCTGGTAACATGTGTGGGATATTATTATCTCGCGCTGATGGACGTTCTCCGAGTGTCACTTTGCTGTGGGAAATTACATTGTAATTACAAGTGTAATCTGTTCCCTCTCTCTGCCCGGCTCCCGGCACGGATTGTGCTTTTTTTTTTTGGTTTTTCAGGGCGATACTTGTGAATCACGGAGATGCAAATAGGAGGGAAAATAATAAAATTGTCATGGAGATGCGGGTCCTGCCATTAAATAGATGTCTGCATCCTGACGCGGTGCTCGAGCAGCACCAGATAACTGCCCATAACGCCTGAGTGCCAATCTGCGCTGGACGGTGAGATGAATTCAGCCGCGCACAGTTGTTGTTCTCAGTAGACAATGGAGAGAAAAGAAAAAAATAATGGAAATCTCTTCTGCGACTTGGGTGCAAAATGCATTTATTTTTTTGTCAATAGGAATATGCACCTGGGGAATGTTAATCTAAAAAAACAATCGCACTGCGCGTCTGTGGATGGGGTATTCGCCAATTAGAGCGCAGCTGTCACGCGGGACGCAGAGGCGCATTATAGATAAGGGAATTAAATCCACATATTGTGAGGGAAATAACTAGAAATCTCCACTTTACTCAGCGCTGCATGTTTCAGCTTATATTGAGGTGTCTATACAGGTACCAGCCCTTTGCATGTCCATATTCTGGGTGTTACCGGAGCAGGATTTGGTAATATATCTTTATTATGTACCTGGCTTCAGTGGAAGAGCTGCTTGGGATTAATGAGGAGCCAATCTGTATAATCGTTCATGAAAGACATGAATGAAGCCACTTTGAAAACTACAACATGCCATGTTAAATGAATGAACTTGGCCGCTGCGGGGTGAATTGAATGAACTTGGCCGCTGCGGGGGGGGGGAATTGAAATGAATGAACTTGGCCGCTGCGGGGTGAATTGAAATGAATGAACTTGGCCGCTGCGGGGTGAATTGAAATGAATGAACTTGGCCGCTGCGGGGTGAATTGATATGAATGAACTTGGCCGCTGCGGGGTGAATTGAAATGAATGAACTTGGCCGCTGCGGGGTGAATTGAAATGAATGAATTTGGCCGCTGCGGGGTGAATTGAAATGAATGAACTTGGCTGCTGCGGGGTGAATTGAAATGAATGAACTTGGCCGCTGCGGGGTGAATTGAATGAACTTGGCCGCTGCGGGGTGAATTGAATGAACTTGGCCGCTGCAGGGTGAATTGAATGAACTTGGCCGCTGCGGGGTGAATTGAATGAACTTGGCCGCTGCGGGGTGAATTGAATGAACTTGGCCACTGCGGGGTGAATTGAATGAACTTGGCCGCTGCGGGGTGAATCGAATGAACTTGACCACTGCGGGTTGAATTAAATGAATGAATTTGGCCGCTGCGGGGTGAATTGAATGAACTTGGCCGCTGCGGGGTGAATTAAATGAATGAACTTGGCCGCTGCGGGGTGAATTAAATGAATGAACTTGGCCACTGCGGGGTGAATTAAATGAATGAACTTGGCCACTGCGGTGTGAATTGAATGAACTTGGCTGCTGCGGGGTGAATTGAATGAACTTGGCCGCTGCGGGGTGAATTGAAATGAATGAACTTGGCCACTGCGGGGTGAATTGAATGAACTTGGCCGCTGCGGGGTGAATTGAATGAACTTGGCTGCTGCGGGGTGAATTGAAATGAATGAACTTGGCCGCTGCGGGGTGAATTGAAATGAATGAACTTGGCTGCTGCGGGGTGAATTGAAATGAATGAACTTGGCCGCTGCGTGGTGAATTGAAATGAATGAACTTGGCCGTTGCGGGGTGAATTGGAATGAATGAACTTGGCCGCTGCGGGGTGAATTGAAATGAATGAACTTGGCCGCTGCGTGGTGAATTGAAATGAATGAACTTGGCCGCTGCGGGGTGAATTGAAATGAACTTGGCCGCTGCGGGGTGAATTGAATGAACTTGGCCGCTGTGGGGTGAATTGAATGAACTTGGCTGCTGCGGGGTGAATTGAAATGAATGAACTTGGCCGCTGCGGGGGTGAATTGAAATGAATGAACTTGGCCGCTGCGTGGTGAATTGAAATGAATGAACTTGGCCGCTGCGTGGTGAATTGAAATGAATGAACTTGGCCGCTGCGGGGTGAATTGAAATGAATGAACTTGGCCGCTGCGGGGTGAATTGAAATGAATGAACTTGGCCGCTGCAGGGTGAATTGAATGAACTTGACCACTACGGGGTGAATTGAATGAACTTGGCCGCTGCGGGGGTGAATTGAAATGAATGAACTTGGCCGCTGCGGGGTGAATTGAAATGAATGAACTTGGCCGCTGCGGGGTGAATTGAAATGAATGAACTTGGCCACTGCGGGGTGAATTGAAATGAATGAACTTGGCCGCTGCGGGGTGAATTGAAATGAATGAACTTGGCCGCTGCGGGGTGAATTGAAATGAATGAACTTGGCCGCTGCGGGGTGAATTGACTGAACTTGGCCACTGCGGGGTGAATTGAATGAACTTGGCCGCTGCGGGGTGAATTGACTGAACTTGGCCACTGCGGGGTGAATTGAATGAACTTGGCCGCTGCGGGGTGAATTGAATGAACTTGGCCGCTGCGGGGTGAATTGAAATGAATGAACTTGGCCTCTGCGGGGTGAATTGAAATGAATGAACTTGTCCGCTGCGGGGCGAATTGAATGAACTTGACCACTACGGGGTGAATTGAATGAACTTGGCCGCTGCGGGGGTGAATTGAAATGAATGAACTTGGCCGCTGCGGGGTGAATTGAAATGAATGAGCTTGGCCACTGCGGTGTGAATTGAATGAACTTGACCACTGCGGGGTGAATTGAATGAACTTGACCACTGCGGGTTGAATTAAATGAATGAATTTGGCCGCTGCGGGGTGAATTGAATGAACTTGGCCGCTGCGGGGTGAATTGAATGAACTTGGCCGCTGCGGGGTGAATTGAATGAACTTGGCCGCTGCGGGGTGAATTAAATGAATGAACTTGGCCACTGCGGGGTGAATTGAATGAACTTGGCCGCTGCGGGGTGAATTGAATGAACTTGGCTGCTGCGGGGTGAATTGAATGAACTTGGCTGCTGCGGGGTGAATTGAATGAACTTGGCTGCTGCGGGGTGAATTGAATGAACTTGGCCGCTGCGGGGTGAATTAAATGAATGAACTTGGCCGCTGCGGGGTGAATTAAATGAATGAACTTGGCCGCTGCGGGGTGAATTAAATGAATGAACTTGGCCGCTGCGGGGTGAATTGAATTGAATGAACTTGGCCGCTGCGGGGTGAATTAAATGAATGAACTTGGCCGCTGCGGGGTGAATTAAATGAATGAACTTGGCCGCTGCGGGGTGAATAAATGAATGAACTTGGCCGCTGCGGGGTGAATTGAATTGAATGAACTTGGCCGCTGCGGGGCTGAAATGAATGAATGTACACCCAGAATATGGACATGCAAAGGGCTGTTACCTGTATAAACACCTCAATATAAGATGAAACATGCAGCGCTGAGTAAAGTGGAGATTTCTATTTAATTCCCTTATCTATAATGCGCCTCTGCGTCCCGCGTGACAGCTGCGCTCTAATTGGCGAATACCCCATCCACAGACGCGCAGTGCGATTGTTCCACGGCGTGGAGCCGCTATGTATTTATTTACAGGTCGGGCTCAGGAAGCTGCTATTGCCTTTTTATTTCCACAGAGCCGTCTGTGAACCTGATGGTAAAACCTCATTAATGATCACCCGATATTAAGTGATGTCAGAGGGTGAGACGAAACCCTGCGATTTACTGCTCTGTATAATTGTGTGAGGGCGAGTAATAACGAGAGATCCCTGGAGAAACCACATTACGAGGGAAGACCATGCTTTATAATAATATGGCTGGAAATCTGGTGATCCGCTCCGTGAACACTCTGTGGTTATAGTGATCTTGTCCTTAGTGATCCTGCGTGTGGTTATAGTGATCTTGTGAATGAGTAGGGATCCATTATGGGATTCTAGTGATCTTGTGAATGATTAGGGATCCTTTATGGGATTCTAGTGATCTTGTGAATGATTAGGGATCCTGTATGTGATTATAGTGATCTTGTGAATGATTAGGGATCCTGTATGGGATTCTAGTGATCTTGTGAATGATTAGGGATCCATTATGGGATTCTAGTGATCTTGTGAATGATTAGGGATCCTTTATGGGATTCTAGTGATCTTGTGAATGATTAGGGATCCTGTGTGGGATTCTAGTGATCTTGTGAATGATTAGGGATCCTGTCTGGGATTCTAGTGATCTTCTAGAGCACAAGTAATCTAGTTTATGTAAATGGTAGTGCCCTTTTAAAAAAACCTGTTATTGTTGTCCCAGATGAGGGCACTAGGGATGCACCGAAACTACTTTTGACCAAGTACCAATACTTTTTTTTTTAAGGTACTCGCTGATACGGAGTACTGATACTTTTAGGCTAGGGTCAAACGAAAGCATTTTTACACGCGAACATAAAAAAGTGCGTCCGAACTCATTGACGTATTTTTTCACGGAATTCGCGAAAACGGTCATACGATGCGCATTTTCGTGCGTGATGTTTTACGAAACAAACCAGGAAACTTTTTGCGTCTGGACGTTATGTTGGCCGGACATGAGCAGGGTCTGACGTCTCCTAATCACACACACACACCGCTAGCGGGCGCAGCGCACTCTGTACGTCCGTACTAGGGGTTCAGCGTTCTCGAAAAAATGCGTTCATTTCCCACTTGCATTGCGCGGCCTGACTTTCGTGCGACCGTACTTCGTATATTGGCCGTCATTGCCCGTCATTTGCTGCTAGTGCGGCCGTAATTAAGTGCGCCAGAACGCACGATAAAAATGCGCTGGTCTGACCCCAGCCTTAGTGTCATGATGTGACGCTTTCCTATAAATAATTTAGGAATTTTCTGAAAGCCTGTCCAGTTTATGTTACTATTGAAATGTATGGCCAGGCACCCATTTACCCCCTGCACACACCGTGACCACACACACACCAGACCTCACCTCAGATACATATATACCCCACACAGACCTCACTGCTTGCAGAATGCATTAAGAGCATTCCGCTAGCATTCCCCTCCTATGCATATTATAGAAATCATGATACGGAGAGTAATATCACTCTCACAGACACTCTCTATAATTGAAGTTTCACCTCCTTAGAATTACAGTTACAAGTACTTATACAGTGGCGCGCCAACAGATTCCGTAGCGCTTTACAAAGGGGAAGCACAAACAGACATAATAAAATGTAAGGAACAGACGGCCCTGCCCGTAGCATAGCTGTCCTGCTAATGCAGCCCTTTATACAAGTCCTCAGCCAGACATCCCATGAGCTTACAATCTAAGGGACTGAGGTAAGAGAAACAAAAGGGGAGCAGGGGGACTGTGGAGATAATTGCCAGAGAGCATAGCAGACACTGCATGATGATAGACCAAGAGCTTGGGCATGATGGGGTTAAACATAATGCGCGTAGAGAAGGGGCTTATATAATTAGGCTAGGAGCTGGGTGGGGGGGGGGATTGGTCCAGACAGGGGTGGAGGAGGTGGATTGAGGCTGTGTGTAAAACAGAGTTTAGAGCTGTGGACGGGCAAAGACTTTACAACAGGGAGGCGCAGAACTACTGAAAAAGGAGGGGCAAAATTACCCAAAATAGCAATAAAATGGATTCAAATATAAAAGCAGTAATATTATTGGAGCAGTAACAATGTGGCAGAAATTGTGTTGATTGAAGAACACCTTAACTTGCGCTTTATAAAATTATGTGTGTGTTTTATACAGGGTTATTCAAAGAGATCCGAGTGGCTGCCGAAAGGGAACCGAACGCTGAAAATCCGCGTTCAGTTACCTTTCTTGGCCATTCGGCTATTCAGAGCGCAGGCAATTCGCCAAATCCTGGCGAATTGCCTGCACATACGGTGCCTGTTCGGTGCCTGTTCGAGGGCAGTGAAATCCCCATAGAGAAGCAATGCTTCAGCTATTCAGAGAACACAAACCAGCAGTGAAAGGTTCTCGAAACGTTCTGCCATTCGGTGGTTTCATTCGGCAGGTTTATTCAGGCGAATCCCATAGGCTTCAATGTTAAAAATATTCCCATTTTAAGTCAATATCTAATAAACCGTTGATTATAAAATTCTGCAGTAAAGTGTCTATTTATAGATTTTTAAGTATATTTTAAGCATTTTTCGGGATTTTTTCTGTAACTTCCTTTCTTATTATCATTCATTGGATTTTATATGTAAATTTCACACATTTTCGCTCAGTAGTTTCTTTGCAAACAACGTTTCACTTTTCAAACATTCAAGCAAACTGTTTTTTTTTAAAATTTATTCATTGCATTCGTCTGCGGTGTCGGGTTTCTCCAGTGGCTGCGCTGCTTGTGATCGGCTCCTGCTCTTGTTTTTCTGGCGTTTTCGGCGGGTTAATCCAGATGTTTTTGCGTGTTTTCGGTGTGCCTTTGCTGGGTTTTGCAGTGAGTTGTCGGCGGGTTTACGGTGACTTTTCCCTGCAATTCAAGGGCCCTGTGGTGCTTGCTGAATACACCGCAGGGTCGCTGAAATGGGATCGCCAAATCAAACCGAATTGGAGAGAACGAAAAGTCACTGAACGTGCGGTAACTTTTCGATTCTCTTTGAATAACTCTGATAGTGTTTTTTTGACTTTTACATGTTTTCACACCTGGGAGATCGCTTTGAGGTGACCATGGAGGCGTAATGCTTTTATGGCTTTTTTTAAAGCAATCTGTAGCGTTTTATGGGATTTTTGACACCTGCACATTTTTTTTCTTTTGTGTATTGGCTATGGGGCTGTCTACATGCTGCTATGGGGCTGTCGACATGCTGCTATGGGGCTGTCTACATGCTGCTATGGGGCTGTCTACATGCTGCTATGGGGCTGTCTACATGCTGCTACGGGGCTGTCTACATGCTGCTACGGGGCTGTCTACATGCTGCTACGGGGCTGTCTACATGCTGCTACGGGGCTGTCTACATGCTGCTACGGGGCTGTCTACATGCTGCTACGGGGCTGTCTAGATGCTGCTACGGGGCTGTCTAGATGCTGCTACGGGGCTGTCTAGATGCTGCTACGGGGCTGTCTAGATGCTGCTACGGGGCTGTCTAGATGCTGCTACGGGGCTGTCTAGATGCTGCGACGGGGCTGTCTAGATGCTGCGAGGGGGCTGTCTAGATGCTGCGATGGGGCTGTCTAGATGCTGCGACGGGGCTGTCTAGATGCTGCGACGGGGCTGTCTAGATGCTGCGATGGGGCTGTCTAGATGCTGCGATGGGGCTGTCTAGATGCTGCGATGGGGCTGCCCAGGATTGGTGGGAGTCGTGCCTGCACACACTGTTTCTTTAAACCCATAAAGACGGTCAGGCAGGTAGATATGCAGATGGATAGATGGACAGATACATAGACTGAAAGATACCAATAGATATGGATTATTACAAGACGCAAAGATGAACAAATACACAGGTACAGCCCATGACCGACAGATGATAAATGGACAGACTGATGGATAGATTTAGAGATGTGTACAACGTTCCTCATTTACTTGACCCTGTATCTTTTTAAACTATCAATACTTGGTGGCTTTGGTCCTCATGGGCTTACAGCCATCTATTCTGGGCTACCTGCCACGTGTGCGTGACCCCCTGCTCTGGCTAATCACATATTTAAACCTCCTTCCTCTTTAGAAATGACTTTTACACTTAATTTTGCTGAGAAATAAATACTTTGGCAGATTAGCAATCACACCGTAATCTGATCCAATCAGTCATTTCATCGGACACCGTTTATCAGAGTTTAATCCATGGGTCGACGCATTACAAGCGCATTACAGTGTGATGGATCTACAATCCTCTCTAACACCCGTTCACCTGCCCTCTCACAAGGTATTTACACAGAAACTGTGGAGATAAATAGAAATAGTAAGGGGGGGGATACTTCCCCCACTGGGAGACTATTCCATGTATCTACTACTCTTTCTATATTACTGTTGCATGGAATAGCCTCGCAGATAAGGAGTAGCAGTGATATAGAAAGGGTAGTAGATATTGCTCCCACTGGGAGGATATTCCACGTAACAGTGATCTAGAAAGGGTAGTACAATTGCAAGAAAAAGTATGTGAACCCTTTGGGATTACGTGGAGTTTTGCATGAATTGGTCATAAAATGTGCTCTGATCTTCATCTAAATCACAACAATTTGAAAAACACAGTCTGCTTAAAATAATACAACACAAACATTATATGTTTTCATGTTTTTATTGAACAGAACATGTAAACATTCACAGTGCAGGGTGGAAAAAGTATGTGAACCTTTGGACTTAATAACTGGTTGACCCTCCTTTGGCAGCAATAACCTCAACCAAACGTTTCCTGTAGTTGCAGATCAGACCTGCACAACGATCTGGAGTAATTTTGGACCACTCCTCTTCACAAAACTGTTTCAGTGTAGCAATATTCTTGGTATGTACCGATACTTTTCTGCAAGTACTCACCGATACCGAGTTCCGATACTTTTTTTTTATGTCATGTGATGCTTTCCAATAAGAACAGACCTCATATAAAAATGCCCCCAGCTCATGAATACTGCCCAAGATCATGGATACTGCCCAAGCTCATGGATACTGCCCCAGTTCATGGGATACTGCCCCAGCTCATGGGATACTGCCCCAGCTCATGGGATACTGCCCCAGCTCATGGGATATGCCCCAGCTCATGGGATATGCCCCAGCTCATGGGATATGCCCCAGATCATGGGATATGCCCCAGATCGCGATACTTACCTTCCTGGGCGACGCCGGGAAAGTCTTTGCGCGTTCCGCTCGTTGGAAGGACCCCAGCCGCGATCACGTGGGACCATGTGATCGCGGCTGGGGTCCTTCCAACGAGCGGAACGCGGGAAAACTTTCCCGGCGTCGCCCAGGAAGGTACGTATCGCGGAGAGCTCCAGGTGCCTGTCCGAATGCTCCATCGTCATTCGGACAGGCCCTGCAGCTGCTCACCGCGTTCATACTTACCTTCCTGGGCGACGCCGGGAAAACTTCTACGCGCGCGCTCGTTGGAAGGACCCCAGCCGCGAGCCCATGGTCCCACGTGATCGCGGCTGGGGTCCTTCCAGCGAGCGCAACGCGCGAAGACTTTCCCGGCGTCGCTCAGGAAGGCAAGTATTGCGGAGAGCAGCTGCAGGGCCTGTCCGAATGTCGATAGAGCATTCGGACAGCCGCCCCAGCCCCTCGGATGCCAGCAAGCCGGCTCAATGCCGGCTTCCGGTATCGGAAAAATATCGGGGGGTACTGCAGGAGTACCAAGTACTCCTGCAGTACCCGGTATCGGCACCGATACCGATACTAATATCGGTATCGGTGCAACCCTAATGTCTGGTGTGAATCGCTCTCTTAAGGTCATGCCACAGCATTTCAATCGGGTTGAGGTCAGGACTCTGACTGGGCCACTCCAGAAGGCGTATTTTGTTTTGTTGAAGCCATTCTTTTGTTGAATTACTTGTATGCTTTGGGTCATTGTCCTGTTGCATCACCCATCCTCTGCGGAGCTTCAGTTGGCGGACAGATGGTCTTACGTTTTCCTGCAAAATGTCTGGTTAAACTCTGGAATTCATTTTTTCATCAATGACAACAATCCGTCCAGGCCCTGAGGCAGCAAAGCAGCCCCAAACGATGATGCTCCCTCCGCCATGTTTTACAGTGGGGATGAGGTTTTGATGTTGGTGTGCTGTGCCTTTTTTTTCTCCACACATAGTGTTGTGTGTTTTTCCAAACAACTCAATTTTGGTTTCATCTGTCCACAGAATATTTTGCCAGTAGTGCTGTGGAACATCCAGGTGCTCTTTTGCAAACTTCAAACGTCCTGCAATATTCTTTTTGGACAGCAATGGCTTCCTCCGTGGTGTCCTCCCATGTACTCCATTCTTGTTTAATGTTTTCCTTATTGTAGATGTGAGCGCACTTTGCTGATTTGATTGAGTGACTTCAATGGCAATCTCAATGTTCTGATTTGAAAGATCATAAGTCCTATTGATAAAAAATAGAAAACTCCATAGTGCAAATAACGTCTGTAATAGATACAATTCTGTAGGATAATGTAAGTGAATAACTCACAAGTGTGGAGCCAAATGAGGCTCAATAGAAGTCGCCTTCTGACCACTCTGGGGGGTCACTCCCCTTGTGTGGAATCTTCACACTTTAGTTCAGCCGTGGGGTTGACCTCTGGTGAGTTTCTTCCACTCTTTAAAAATAAAAGGATACTTCCATTGCGCAGATATCAGTATATCAAATATAAGTAATTGCAAATTGACTACTTACAATCTTTTGAGCCTCTTAAAGAAGTGGCTCAGTAGGAATGCTTCTCAGAATTTCGTGGTCAGTAGATTGGTTTCCCGATAGACCAAAATAAAAATTAGATATGCACCAATAATCAATGCAATATTTAATAATGATAATAAAATACAATAAAAGATACGCGTTTCACCCAACCAACTGTGGGCTTCCTCAGTCTTACATGATCTAGCTTAACAGTGTGTTAAATAGTAGTATGATGATCAGTGTCTAAGATCACCTGTGATTAACGTTCATAATTGCGTTCCATTCTGAACCCGGCGTGCGTTCCACGATAGCGCTTCCGGTCAGACAAATCCACTACCCACTTACATTCCTCCTGCCTCGCAGCAGTGCGATGACCAACAAATCGGATCACCTATAACCATCATTCACAGTTGCATTCCAAATCTAAAATCGGCGTGCGCTCCACAGACATACTTCCGGTCAGGCGGATCTAAATCTTTACCGCACTTCCTTAAAGATTTAGATCCGCCTGACCGGAAGTATGTCTGTGGAGCGCACGCCGATTTTAGATTTGGAATGCAACTGTGAATGATGGTTATAGGTGATCCGATTTGTTGGTCATCGCACTGCTGCGAGGCAGGAGGAATGTAAGTGGGTAGTGGATTTGTCTGACCGGAAGCGCTATCGTGGAACGCACGCCGGGTTCAGAATGGAACGCAATTATGAACGTTAATCACAGGTGATCTTAGACACTGATCATCATACTACTATTTAACACACTGTTAAGCTAGATCATGTAAGACTGAGGAAGCCCACAGTTGGTTGGGTGAAACGCGTATCTTTTATTGTATTTTATTATCATTATTAAATATTGCATTGATTATTGGTGCATATCTAATTTTTATTTTGGTCTATCGGGAAACCAATCTACTGACCACGAAATTCTGAGAAGCATTCCTACTGAGCCACTTCTTTAAGAGGCTCAAAAGATTGTAAGTAGTCAATTTGCAATTACTTATATTTGATATACTGATATCTGCGCAATGGAAGTATCCTTTTATTTTTAAGAGTGGAAGAAACTCACCAGAGTCAACCCCACGGCTGAACTAAAGTGTGAAGATTCCACACAAGGGGAGTGACCCCCCAGAGTGGTCAGAAGGCGACTTCTATTGAGCCTCATTTGGCTCCACACTTGTGAGTTATTCACTTACATTATCCTACAGAATTGTATCTATTACAGACGTTATTTGCACTATGGAGTTTTCTATTTTTTATCAATAGGACTTATGATCTTTCAAATCAGAACATTGAGATTGCCATTGAAGTCACTCAATCAAATCAGCAAAGTGCGCTCACACCGGGGTTTGCGCTCCATTTTTTGTTTAATATTTTATTGTATTTAGGGTGTACATAGGTGTTTTTTGAGCAGCCAATTGATAATTGTATTTTAGCGCTAATTGATCTCTCTGTATTCAATCATCTTATTGTAGATGTGTCAACAAAAATGTTAGCATGTGCCAGAGATTTCTGTAAGGCTTTAGCTGACACTCTAGGATTCTTCTTTACCTCATTAAGCATTCTGCGCTGTGCTCTTGCAGTCATCTTTACAGGACGACCACGCCTAGGGAGAGTAGCAACAATGCTGAACTTTCTCCATTTGTAGACAGTGTGTCTTACCGTGGACACATGAACATCAAGGCTTTTGGAGATACTTTTGTAACCCTTTCCAGCTTCATGCAAGTCAACAATTCTTGATCGTAGGTCTTCTGAGAGCTCTTTTCTGCGAGGCATGGTTCACATCAGGCAGTGCTTCTTGAAACCAGTAAACCCAAAACTGGTGTGTGTTTTTAAAGGGCAGGACAGCTTTCAGCAACACATCCAATAATATCACACTGATTGGACTCAAGGTTGGCTCACTCCTGGCTCCAATTAGCTGTTGAAGTCATTAGCCTAGGGGTTCACATACTTTTTCCACCCTGCACTGTGAATGTTAACATGTTCTGTTCAATAAACACATGAAAACATATAATGTTTGTGTTGTATTATTTTAAGCAGACTGTGTTTTTCAAATTGTTGTGACTTAGATGAAGATCAGAGACATTTTATGACCAATTCATGCAAAACTCCACGTAATCCCAAAGGGTTCACATACTTTTTCTTTCAACTGTAGATACATGGAATAGCCTCCCAGTGGGGCAGTAACAGTGATATAGAGAGGGTAGTAGATACATGGAATATCCTCCCAGTGGGGGCAGTAACAGTGATATAGAAAGGGTAGTAGATACTGGAATATCCTCCCAGTGGGGGCAGTAACAGTGATATAGAAAGGGTAGTAGATACATGGAATAGCCTCCCAGTGGGAGCAGTAACAGTGATATAGAGAGGGTAGTAGATACATGGAATATCCTCCCAGTGGGGGCAGTAACAGTGATATAGAAAGGGTAGTAGATACATGGAATAGCCTCCAGTGGGAGCAGTAACAGTGATATAGAAAGGGTAGTAGATACATGGAATATCCTCCAGTGGGGGCAGTAACAGTGATATAGAAAGGGTAGTAGATACATGGAATAGCCTCCCAGTGGGAGCAGTAACAGTGATATATATAGAAAGGGTAGTAGATACATGGAATAGCCTCCCAGTGGGGGCAGTAACAGTGATATAGAAAGGGTAGTAGATACATGGAATAGCCTCCCAGTGGGGGCAGTAACAGTGATATAGAAAGGGTAGTAGATACATGGAATATCCTCCCAGTGGGAGCAGTAACAGTGATATAGAAAGGTAGTAGATACATGGAATAGCTTCCCAATGGGAGCAGTAACAATGATATAGAAAGGGTAGTATATACATGGAATAGCCTCCCAGTGGGGTAGTAACAGTGATATAGAAAGGGTAGTAGATACATGGAATAGCCTCAGTGGGGGCAGTAACAGTGATATAGAAAGGGTAGTAGATACATGGAATAGCCTCCAGTGGGAGCAGTAACAGTGATATAGAAAGGGTAGTAGATACATGGAATATCCTCCCAGTGGGAGCAGTAACAGTGATATAGAAAGGGTAGTAGATACATGGAATAGCTTCCCAGTGGGAGCAGTAACAATGATATAGTAAACCTGTTTTAGTTTATTGAAGTCAGTGTTTGTTTGGATGGCTATGTCTATCATACACAGTATAAATGCGGACGGGTTTCTTATGATGCTCAGATGCTGCCGTTTTACATCATGACGTGTAAGTGAATTATAAAACATGGAGTCAGAGGCTTTTGATGCGTTTTACTGCATTTTGTGTCGGTTGAATTCAGCTCCTTGATATTAAAGAGGAATGTGGGCGTTAAACCCCCTGTGTCGCCGTCACGGCCTATCAGTCCTCCTGTGTCCGTATGTACAATGCGGCCTGCGAGGGTCCCCTCACCCGCCATTAAAAGGCTAATCAGGGCAGTTTGATAGAAAGTGCAAAATGCAGCGGCTGGATACGGTTTATTTGCATCTCCCACGCAGCCCGGGGACGCATGCGACGCAGGTTATGAAAAGCGGATTTTATGCAAATTGTGTGACATTCCTCACGGATTAACAGGAACTGAGTGAACAATTGCGTCCTGTCAGGGGCTTTATGTTCCTGCGCCGGGTTATAGCGTCGCGCGTTATTGCCCCCGTATTCAATGCACAGGTTCAGCTCTGACATTATACAGTCATGCGTCACATACCGGGATAAAGGTTCTGAATGCAGATGGGGTAAAATGTCACTTCATCTATTTTTTTCTTTCTGCGAATCGTCGTTTACAATTAAGATTTTAAACCAATACACAAAGTGCCAACCCGGAGAAGGACTCGTGTCCCGAGCGTGGAAAGGCCGGCGTGTTACTCCAGATAAACAGACGAGGGGATCAGATTGATATCTCCATCGGCCTGGAGATTAATGACAGAAACAAATGTTTCCCTGTGTCCTCGTGTCTTGTGCCTCCATCTTTAAAGGGACGGGTCCGTGGCGTGAATTAAAATGCAATCTTCCTTTCCATGCACGTATACTGTGAACACTAAGCCACGGCAGCCCTGGATGGCACAATCTCTTTATTACAATGCTGAGAGGCTTAAAACAAAGTAACTGTCAATGGGGGCGACTGGCATTGGAGGGAATGGCGCTGGAGGCTGGGCCATAGATCGGACTTCTACCACACTTTTCCCCATGAAGTCATGTCCTATCTGGGCCGTTTATCTCCATGCATATTCTGTTTTACCCGTCCTCACACTGGAGCAGTCGGGAGCAGAGCTGTGGGCGATGGCGGAGCGGTCGGGAGCAGAGCTGTGGGCGATGGCGGAGCGGTCGGGAGCAGAGCTGTGGGCGATGGCGGAGCGGTCGGGAGCAGAGCTGTGGGCGATGGCGGAGCGGTCGGGAGCAGAGCTGTGGGCGATGGCGGAGCGGTCGGGAGCAGAGCTGTGGGCGATGGCGGAGCGGTCGGGAGCAGAGCTGTGGGCGATGGCGGAGCGGTCGGGAGCAGAGCTGTGGACGATGGCGCGCCTGGTCTTGAGCGGAGCTGTGGGCGATGGCGGAGCGGTCGGGAGCAGAGCTGTGGGCGATGGCGCGGCTGGTCGGGAGCAGAGCTGTGGACGATGGCGCGCCTGGTCTTGAGCGGAGCTGTGGGCGATGGCGCGCCTGGTCTTGAGCGGAGCTGTGGGCGATGGCGGTGCGGTCGGAGAGCAGAGCTGTGGGCGATGGCGGAGCGGTCGGGAGCAGAGCTGTGGGCGATGGCGGAGCGGTCGGGAGCAGAGCTGTGGGCGATGGCGGAGCGGTCGGGAGCAGAGCTGTGGGCGATGGCGGAGCGGTCGGGAGCAGAGCTGTGGGCGATGGCGGAGCGGTCGGGAGCAGAGCTGTGGGCGATGGCGCGGCTGGTCGGGAGCAGAGCTGTGGGCGATGGCGGAGCGGTCGGGAGCAGAGCTGTGGGCGATGGCGGAGCGGTCGGGAGCAGAGCTGTGGGCGATGGCGCGGCTGGTCGGAGAGCAGAGCTGTGGACGATGGCGCGCCTGGTCTTGAGCGGAGCTGTGGGCGATGGCGCGGCTGGTCGGGAGCGGAGCTGTGGGCGATGGCGCGGCTGGTCGGGAGCGGAGCTGTGGGCGATGGCGCGGCTGGTCAGGAGCAGAGGCTGTGGGCAGGGGCGGTAGGGAGCAGAGGCTGTGGGCGGGGTGGTTGGGAGCAGTGGTTGGGAGCAGTGGCTGGGGGCGGGGGCGGTCGGAGCAGAGGCGGGGGCGGTCGGAGCAGAGGCTGTGGGCGGGGGTGGTTGGGAGCAGAGGCTGTGGGCGGGGGTGGTTGGGAGCAGAGGCTGTGGGCGGTCGGGAGCAGTGGCTGGGGACGGGGCGGTCGGGAGCAGTGGCTGGGGACGGGGCAGTCGGGAGCAGTGGCTGGGGACGGGGCGGTCGGGAGCAGAGGCTGTGGGCGGGGGCGGTTGGGAGCAGAGGCTGGGGGCGGTTGGGAGCAGAGGCTGGGGGCGGTCGGGAGCAGTGGCTGGGGGCGGTCGGGAGCAGAGGCTGTGGGCGGGGGTGGTTGGGAGCAGAGGCTGTGGGCGGGGGCGGTTGGGAGCAGAGGCTGTGGGCGGGGGTGGTTGGGAGCAGAGGCTGTGGGCGGGGGTGGTTGGAGCAGAGGCTGTGGGCGGGGGTGGTTGGGAGCAGAGGCTGTGGGCGTGGGCGGTCGGGAGCAGAGGCTGTGGGCGTGGGCGGTCGGGAGCAGTGGCTGGGGGCGGGGGCGGTCTGGAGCAGTGGCTGTGGGCGTGGGTGGTTGGGAGCAGAGGCTGGGGGGTCGGAGCAGAGGCTGTGGGCGGGGGTGGTTGGGAGCAGAGGCTGTGGGCGGGGGCGGTTGGGAGCAGAGGCTGGGGGCGGTTGGGAGCAGAGGCTGTGGGCGGGGGTGGTTGGGAGCAGAGGCTGTGGGCGGGGGTGGTTGGGAGCAGAGGCTGTGGGCGGGGGTGGTTGGGAGCAGAGGCTGTGGGCGGGGGTGGTTGGAGCAGAGGCTGTGGGCGGGGGCGGTTGGGAGCAGTGGCTGGGGGCGGGGGTGGTTGGGAGCAGAGGCTGTGGGCGGGGTGGTTGGGAGCAGTGGCTGTGGCGGGGGCGGTTGGGAGCAGTGGCTGGGGGCGGGGGCGGTCTGGAGCAGAGGCTGTGGGCGTGGGTGGTCGGGAGCAGAGGCTGTGGGCGGGGGGCGATTGGGAGCAGTGGCTGGGGGTGTTTGGGAGCAGAGGCTGTGGGCGGGGGTGGTTGGGAGCAGAGGCTGTGGGCGGGGTGGTTGGGAGCAGAGGCTGTGGGCGGGGGGCGATTGGGAGCAGTGGCTGTGGGTGGGGGCGGTTGGGATCCGCGCCTGTGAGCTCCTTTTATTTGTAACATTGACTTTCATTCAATCGAGGTGAACGTGTTTATTTCTCGTGGGATTCGCAGCTTGGTGTTCGATTCTTATGACTTGAAGATAATTTGAGGATCACCCAGAACCCCGAGTTTGAAGTAAATGCTGTGACGGGGACATTTAACGTGTCTTCCAGTGGTGCATAAAGCTCCCAGAAACCGTAATCCTGTTAGTGGCAGTTAATGTGTAAAAAGTGTCTTTTATTTACTCTTGGTAAATAACTCCTTGTTTTTTTTTTTTTACTTCTCTTCCACATTTCGGCGTTTCTGCGCTTGGCTGCTGAGCTCGGCGGTTGTTGAGGAATCGGATGTGACAGGGCTTTAGCAACGCACGGTATATTTAGAATGCACATTTCTCTTTGTATTTTTCTCAATTTAATATCACGTTTGGTACTTGCTGTTTGTGCTCGTGCTGGGATTATTGCACGGCAGTTTGACTTATTAGTTTTTCTTACCATATCTGCTGGGAAGCCTTCCCTGGTATTAACCAGCCCCTAACCAGTTCTAGTCTTCACATGAATCTAACCTATGTGAATCCAGCTCAGGCTAGGTGCGCCCGTAATGACACCCCTACCGGCGTTGTGACAGTGCAATGGGGCCGGTCACACGCTTGTGCACGGAATGCACGCGCAACAAACGTCCGCACACAAAGCCTCTCTGTTAAAATGCTAGACGCGTGTTGACGGGGCTGCAAAGCGTGATCCTCCTACGGAGGATCGCGCTTTTTTAGCGCTGAGCGCACGGACTGCACTCAGCGATGTGGAAGGAACGTCCACTCTCACAGACGTTCCTTCCTCTAAAGTGAGCTTTTCTGACCCCGGCCTTTATCGGATTTGGTAATACCGTAATATACTTATTACTGACCATGTAAACATTATAAGTTGTGCACACAATCATGTGTATATAAGGAAGCTCCTCCTGCTTGTCAGTGGTTGGTGGAGGAGTCACCACTCAGAGCAGAAGCGTTTGGAAGTTGCCCCACCCCTGCAGAACCATGAAGTTCTAGCTCTTTGTCTGGAAAAGCTGTATTATTATTATTATTATTATTCTTTATTTATAAAGCGCCAGCATATTCCGCAGCGCTGTACAATAGGCACAGTATAGACAGGGTTACAATACATTGAACAACATTAGACAAACAGTACAGGAGGAGATGAGGGCCCTATTCCCGTAGGAACTCACAATCTAGGAGGGTTGGGGTTGGAAACAGGAGGAGAGGACTGTAAGGTGAGAGTGATTGATGGTTGCGTCAGTGAGTTGGGTGGTCGGCTTCCCTAAATAGGAACGTTTTCAGGGAGCGTTTGAAGGAAGAGAAGTTAGGGGAAAGTCTGACAGTACGAGGGAGAGCGTTCCAGAGAGTGGGGGCTGCGCGTGAGAAATCCTGCAGTCTATCATGGGAAGAGGTGATGCGGGGAGAAGCTAGGCGCAGGTCGCTGTTTGACCTTAGGGAGCGGGCTGGGGTGTATTTGGTGATTAGTG
This sequence comes from Leptobrachium leishanense, assembly GCA_009667805.1. Lineage (NCBI taxonomy): Eukaryota > Metazoa > Chordata > Amphibia > Anura > Megophryidae > Leptobrachium > Leptobrachium leishanense. The sequence continues at coordinate 5,925,296 of CM019070.1, forward strand.
AGGACAGGTAGTGGGGAGCTGAGTTAGTGAGGGTTTTGTAGGTAAAGATAAGGATTTTGAACTTAATTCTGCAGTGGATGGGGAGCCAGTGAAGGGACTCGCAGAGGGCAGCGGCAGAGACAGAGCGGCGGGTGAGGTGAATTAGCCTGGCGGAGGCGTTCAGGATGGATTGTAGGGGGGAGAGGCGGGACAGAGGGAGGCCAGATAAGAGATTATTGCAATAGTCGAGTCGGGAGATTACCAGGGCGTGTATGAGTTGTTTTGTGGTGACAGCGGTAAGGAATGGCCGAATTCTGGAAATATTACGCAGTTGGTATCGGCAGGAGGAGGAAAGAGACTTGATGTGGGGATGAAGGAAAGAGCAGAGTCAAGTGTAACTCCAAGACAGCGAACTTGGTTTGATGGGGAGATGGTGATACCCTCCACCGTGATAGAGAAGTCAGGAGGTGGGGAGGCATTGGAGGAGGAATAAGTAGGAGCTCAGTCTTTGACATGTTGATCTTTAGGTGGTGGGAGGCCATCCAGGAGGAGATGCCAGATAAACAGTCACTGACTTTTGAAAGGACAGGGGGAGAGAGATCAGGGGTAGAGAGGTAGATCTGAGTGTCATCAGCATAGAGGTGGTAATTAAAGCCAAAGCTGTTGATGATTTTGCCCAGGGAGGAGGTGTAGATGGAAAAGAGCAGAGGACCAAGGACAGAGCCTTGAGGTACACCAACAGATAGAGGCAATGAAGAGGAGGAGTTACCAGCAAATAACACACAGAAGGACCTGTTGGATAAATAGGAGTCAACCCAAGCAAGTGCAGTGTCCCCGAGACCCAGAGAATTGAGGGTCTGTAGAAGGAGGGGGTGGTCAACAGTGTCAAAAGCAGCCGAGAGGTCAAGCAGGATGAGAATAGAATAGTGGCCGTGTTTTTTAGCAGTTAGGAGGTCGTTGGTGACTTTGGTGAGGGCAGTTTCAGTTGAGTGTAGGGGACGGAAGCCAGATTGCAGGGGTCAAGTAGGGAATTGGAGGACAGGAAGAGGGAGAGGCGGTTGAAGACTAGTTTTTCTAAGAGCTTTGATGTGAGATGTATAGAGTGAGATGCTCCCACCAGGGGTGACATGAAACCTGTAGCCTAGAAAGGCGACCCCCCCCTTCCCATAGGCATGCGATGACTCGTTCCTGTCAGTGTGTGACTACCCTGTCCCATTACTGTATCATGACCCCCATCTATCAGAGTGGGGGGGCACTTTTCCTTTGGTATTTGGCTTCCATTTCATAGTTGAGTATGTGGAACTCTTACACACGATGTTTGTTGCTCCCTTTATTGTATGACCGTCTCTATCCAATGGAGCGTGGCACTGGCAGGACCCCTCCCTGTCACTGTTTAATGGCCTCTGATCAGTGTGTTGCAATCATTGGCGCATAGTGGTATTTTGTAACCACTTCCCATTGACAAATTACGGCTCCTTCCCATTGGTCGAAGTCGACCCTAGAACGTCCCTGTATGATGACCCCCCCCTCCATAGAAGTATGGTGGGCCTTTCCGTGTGAGAACCCTTTCTCATTGTTATATGATGAACCTGCTGCTTTATGGTGACCTCTTCCCATGAGTTTGAGGCAGTCACTTTCCACTGCCAGTGGTGACCCCTTCCTGTCAATGTGCAATGTCTTCTTCACAAAGGTGTTCCTGCACTTTGGAGAATGATGATATTCGCCCATTGCTGTATGATGACCCTTTCCCATCGGTTTATAATCACCTTTTCTCATCTGTGTATCAGGACTCTTTCTAATCCATATAAAATGAAGACCCCTTCCCATCAGTGTATGATGACCTCTTTCTGTCTTTCTATACTGCCCTTTTCTCTTCGCTGTATGATGACCCCTTTCCAATTGGTGTATATCAGTGTTTCCCGTGCCTGTCCTCAGGAGCCTCCGCCTCGCCAGGTTTGCAGGATATGTGAAGCTCAGCACAGGGGATATGATTTGCTGCTCAGTGATTGCAGGATTCAGTTGGCATTTCCCCAAGGTGATCTCCAAAATCTGGCCTGGTTGAGGGTCCCGAGGACAGGTTTGGGAAACACTGGTGTATATAATGAGGACCCTTTCCCTTTGTTTATGTTTAATTTTTCCCATTGGTGTGAAGACCCTTCCCTTTTAATATACAATAATAACCCCTTCCCATTGATGTGTGATGACTCCTTACCATTGGTGTGTAAATACCCACTTTTCCTAGTCATGCACTGAAGTAGGACTGAAACAACTAATCGATTAATCGATGATTAAAATAGTTGACAACTGTTTTAATCATCGATTAATCGGTGTTGATTAATCGTCCTGTGTACAGCACTCCCTGTTTGGAGTCAGACGGAGTTAAATGTAAATAACCTCAGCTTCGGAGCTGATTGGAGAAGACGCGCCGCTGCTTTACTAGGTATGATTTAGTTCTAGGGTTATGTCAGACACAACCAGTTTGTTTTTATTCCATTTACAACAGTAGCAGAACTAGAACACAAACAATAGGATACTGTCACTGGATGAAGGAGCTGTGCCTGTGTTGTATCCTTACTTGAAGCTGGAGTCCTGTGCCACCACCCCACCCTCACTGCTACACCCTCTTTGGTCGGTAACTGCCATTCCCTCACTTTGGTCTGGTCCTTTCCCCAAACTCACTCCCACACTCAGATCCGGTCTTTTGTCCATACTCACACTCAGGTCAAGTGAGCAAAGTCACTCCCTTCCACCTCCAGTCCCTCCTCCCACTCAGTTTGTTCACGAAATTATTTAAAAGGGACACTCTACGCACCCTGACCACTTGAGCTTATTAACCCCGATTTCATGCTGACATCATCTATGACCAAGTGCTTGTAGCCATGTTCATTTGAGAAAGCAAACATGTGCAGCATCAACCCATCCCTCTGACCAAGCGCTCGCAGCATCAACCCATCCCTCTGACCAAGCGCTCGCAGCATCAACCCATCCCTCTGACCAAGCGCTCGCAGCATCAACCCATCCCTCTGACCAAGCGCTCGCAGCATCAACCCATCCTTCTGACCAATTGCTCGCAGCATCAACCCATCCCTCTGACCAAGCGCTCGCAGCATCAACCCATCCCTCTGACCAAGCGCTCGCAGCATCAACCCATCCCTCTGACCAAGCGCTCGCAGCATCAACCCATCCCTCTGACCAAGTGCTTGCAGCATCAACCATCCCTCTGACCAAGCGCTCGCAGGCATCAACCCATCCCTCTGACCAATTGCTCGCAGCATCAACCCATCCCTCTGACTAAGCGCTCGCAGCATCAACCCATCCCTCTGACCAAGCGCTCGCAGCATCAACCCATCCCTCTGACCAAGCGCTCGCAGCATCAACCCATCCCTCTGACCAAGCGCTCGCAGCATCAACCCATCCCTCTGACCAAGCACTCGCAGCATCAACCCATCCCTCCGACCAAGCGCTCGCAGCATTATTATTATTATTATTATTCTTTATTTATAAAGCGCCAGCATATTCCGCAGCGCTGTACAATAAGCACAGTATAGACAGGGTTACAATACATTGAACAACATTTGACAAACAGTACAGGAGGAGATGAGGGCCCTATTCCCGTAGGAACTCACAATCTGGGAGGGTTGGGGTTGGAAACAGGAGGAGAGGACTGTAAGGTGAGAGTGATTGATGGTTGTGTCAGTGAGTTGGGGGGTCGGCTTCCCTAAATAGGAACGTTTGGCGGAGGCGTTCAGGATGGATTGTAGGGGGGAGAGGGGGGACAGAGGGAGGCCAGATAAGATAAGCATCAACCCATCCCTCTGACCAAGCACTCGCAGCATCAACCCATCCCTCTGACCAAGCGCTCGCAGCATCAACCCGTCCCTCTGACCAAGCTCTCGCAGCATCAACCCATCCCTCTGACCAAGCGCTCGCAGCATCAACCTTTAGTTGCAGCCCTACACTGAAGAGACCCCCCCCTTTCCATCGATCTTCAACGAAGAGACCCCCTTTCATCCATCTTGAACGAAGAGCCCCCCCTTTCATCCATCTTGAACGAAGAGCCCCCCCTTTCATCCATTTTGAATGAAGAGCCCCCCCTTTCCATCCATCTTGAACGAAGAGCCCCCCCTTTCCATCCATCCTGAACGAAGAGCCCCCCCTTTCCATCCATCTTGAACGAAGAGCCCCCCCTTTCCATCCATCTTGAATGAAGAGCCCCCCTTTCCATCCATCTTGAACGAAGAGCCCCCCCTTTCCATCCATCTTCAATGCAGAGCCCCCCCTTTCCATCGATATTATGCTTTGAAGACCTTTTGACGTGGTGTTTGACCCTTGCCGTTCCATTCTCCAGCCGCTCACCTCCTCCTCGCACACGGTGTATATTCTATATCCTATAGACAGCAAATGGTGCAGCGCCACACAACATGCATCCACCACCAGGGTGCCCAGATAGCCAATCTCAGGATATAGTGGTTTCCCCTATACCATTACACACAATAATGAAAACAATAACCTGGATCGGCGCAAATACTGCTCTCTGGGATCCTGGATCCTCGCATATATATATATAAAGGAGAAAAATAACAATAGTGCAACACTGTTTGGTAAAATATACTGTGAATGTAAGTGATGAACACCCCCACTTACAAGTGTAGAGCCGTGCACTGGCTCTAAGTGGGTCCAGACATGTGGGTAATTGTCTTCAATTTCTTAGGTGACCCCCACCTTACAGCAAGATTTTCTCTTTTTCTTTGTTCGAGGTTTGGACAGTGGAAAGGATAACAGGAAGAGAGAATCCTTGTGTAGGTCCACAAATGAATGGTCACAATTATATGTACAGTAGGAATTGTACTCACATTTTGTGGAGCTCACCTAGCTCATGGATATAGGCCCATAGGTTTTTTTTTTTTTTTGGGGTGGGAGAAAAACCCAGATGAAAAACCACCAATGTTTGCAGGATTCAATGAAGCAGGAATCAGGATTGGAGATGAGAAAAATTGTGGTTTATTAAAATATAGTTAAAATTATATTCTATATCCTATATCCTGTCCCTGACGTGCAGTGAATCCGATCCTTTCACTTTGAGTTGTTTCATGTGTTTATTTGTGTTAAATTGTATTTATAGGGAGGGGACGTCTCGGCCCACTCTGAAGGGATAATTTAAGTTTTGTGACAGAAATGCAAGGAATCGATGGGGTGTCAGTACTGGGCACTTGGTTCTTAAAGAAGGAAGATTGAGAGAACGAAGCCGATGGATGAGGAGGTTTAAGGGCGCGGCGAGCCTTGAAGGAGAAAAGCAGACGTTTGTAGTGAGAGCGGAATATAATAGGATGCCGGCAGAGAACTTCACGGAGGGGAGACTGATCGAAATCTGAGAATCCGAGCTGAATTTTTAATAGAGCTGGGAGAGAATGCCGAGCGCCTGCCAGAGCAAAGAGGAGCTTGGCAATGGTACAGACAGGAGATGGCGAGGGTAATACCTTCTCGCTGGGAGAGAAAGGGAAGATTCTGCGTTATCAGCCAGTGAGATGGAAATGGAGAGATTTAGGGATCACATTCTCTTCCGAGCAGAAGAAAAGGAAGAAAGGGATCATGATCTCTCCTTGGTCTTGGTACTTTAAGCAGCTTGTTCTTTGACTTGCTGATCCTGATACTGAGGAGATGCTTTAGGCCCAGGGTCTTAAAAACATCAGCTAGAGTTTAACATTCTTTAAAAATATACATATATATTCATTAATTTATCTTTGACTAAAATCCTAAAATGTGTGTTTGGGATGACCAGAAGCTCTTTAATTGTCCTGATCATCTATCTCCGTGTGACAGTCCCGTATTGACGTTTCACAGGGCCTGAACAGCATAGGACTACTGGAAGTGACCCAACACTGTTGGTCTGATCATAAGGAACTGATTCTGATTGTCTCATTTTGATAAAGACCAGGAGATGGTTCAGTCCCGATTGGTCCTCTTCACATGGTGCAGCCCCGATTGGTCCTCTTCACATGGTGCAGCCCCGATTGGTCCTCTTCACATGGTGCAGCCCCGATTGGTCCTCTTCACATGGTGCAGCCCCGATTGGTCCTCTTCACATGGTGCAGCCCCGATTGGTCCTCTTCACATGGTGCAGCCCCGATTGGTCCTCTTCACATGGTGCAGCCCCGATTGGTCCTCTTCACATGGTGCAGCCCCGATTGGTCCTCGTCACATGGCGCAGCCCCGATTGGTCCTCTTCACATGGCGCAGCCCCGATTGGTCCTCTTCGGATGGTCCAGTCCTTTTTGTCTCATAAGGAACCAAATATTTTGTTGTGATCATCCTGTTCAACAGCTTGGTATAACTCTATAACCGGCCTGCCAGTGAGTGCCTGCTCAGGCCTCCTGGGACTTTCACTTCTCATTGAAGAGATGGCCTGATCTCACCGTTAGCCCCGTTCACACTGTGTGATTTTCATATTCGCGACATAGAGCAATAATGTCGAGCGATGTCGCGATTTTGCAAAGCACCACCAATGCTAATCACAAAATTGTAAAAAAAGGGTCATGTACCAGCGACCTGCTACCGCGACATGCGACATCGCGCGGCAAGATGTGAACGGCTCCATTGAAATGCATTGGAGAAGCTACATAGCGCGACGTTGTGGCAAAATCCGCGCGATAAAATCGCACAGTGTGAACGGGGCCTAATGGTCAGCTGGAGCAGAGCCCCACTTAAGGGCGACCTCAGGAATGATTCCAGGTGGCTGTTACCTGCTAGCTTTTTGTTTTGGCTGATTTGTGTTATAGCCCTATGCAAATGATAAAACTCAGATGAGCCGCTTGTCCTGTTGGATCACAGTGATAGTCCTGTTTGAGTGGACCAGTTCTCGTTGTCCTCTACTGATTGTCACCTGTTGCTAGTCCTGTTTTGGAAGGACCCGTTCTGGTTGTCCTCTGCTTATGGTCACATTTTGTTGGACCAGTGATTTATTAATAATATTTATAGCGCCAGCATATTCCGCAGCGCTGAACAATGGACACAATATAGACAGGATTACAATACATTGAGACTGAACAACATTTTGATAAACCAGTACAGGAGGAAACGAGTGTCCTCTTCCCGTGGGAACTCACAATGTAGAATGGTTGGAGGTGGAACAGGAGGAGAGGACAGGTCTAGTTGTCCTCTTCTGAGAGTCATAAATGGACAGTCCCGTTTTGTTGGACTGGACTGGTTCTGGTTGTGAGGGAAGGGGGGGGGTGTGAGGATCCTGAGGACGAGCAGTGGCACTAGTGCCTGCTCTCCGGTGCGGCCGCTCAGGTCTCACAGGGTTTTAGCTTGTGCCATTACAGGGATGAATGCTCCATATGCAAATCAGTCTGCTCTCACCCAGAAAGGGCGGCCGGTACTGATTGCCAAGGACGTCATCCCTGCACGAGAGGTGCAGCAACCCCCGACGATCATTTCGGCCTTGTTAGGCCTCGTCAGGAGGGTATAGGACTGGTTCTGGTTGTTCTCTTCTGAAGGAAACCTATAGAGGGTCCCGTTTTCGTTGGACCAGTTTCAGGTTAACCCATCCAGTTCTGCCTTTCATGAGTTGCACGTAGATCCACAATCGCTATGTAGAGTAGATCTCTGGCTCGGAGATGTAGGAGGCAATTTCTTCATGAAAGAATATGGTGCTGCCTGCTGTGTTTTATAAACCCACTTGTAATGGACCCGTTTTACAGCCCGCACTCAACCTGCACATTTCAAATGCACCAAATAGAAGGGAAGGAGCCGCTAATAGCAGATTTGCTTTAAGTGCCATCGCTTTTATGTTGTGTTTTTTTTCCATTTTTTTGATTTATTCCCAAGCATGGAAATGGGAGTGCGTGTTCCCTCCCCTCTACCCACAAACCTTTTTAGGCTGCGGCTCCTTCTCGTGCTATTTGTTACCGTCTATTTAAATCTGCGCTCATTTCCATTTCCCTGACTGCTAATATTTTATTCTCTCTGCATCCCTTTTCTTTCTCTTTTTGCCTTTTTTTTTTTTCTCCCCTTATTTATTTTCCCAGCCCTGTTTTCATTAAGCCAGAAGAGCGATTTCTAAGCCTAATGAGTTCTGAAGCCGGCGCTGTTTGTGAAATTTTATTTGCGTTTTATTAGATACTTTGGCGAGAGATAAGGTTAGCGAGGGAGCGACTTGCTTCACAACAATGCGGCTAATTCACATGTAAAACAGACAAACTGTGCGAGCGCCGTCACTTCACCCGCGCCATGTGTGCAGAGATCTTCTTCTTATTCTGTGTTTTTGTTATTTACTTAAACCCCGTCCAGTGTTTTGTTGGCTCGGCTGATCGCCTGCGCCCAGATATCTTGCTCTCTGACGTGGTCCGGAGCGGTTTACAGGATTTTTAAGAGACCCGATAGGGTTGAAGGGGAGCTGCTTTTTTTGGCTCTTTGGCTGCGGTGTGCAGACGTGTTTTTTAAGCCGTTGCTAAGGTTGCAGGCGGCAGGTAATGATGTTTAATTGTTAGAAATTCACAGATTCGTCTCCCGCTGAGAGTTTTCCTTCGAGTACTCATCCGGGGAACCTCAAACCCGATGCCAAGTTCAACCGTTTTCTGGATACAACGTTTTCTTGCAGTTATCCCTGAAATGTTATTTCATGAAACGCCTTTTATGTGTTCAATGAGTTGAACATGGAGCACATCTTGCTCGCTGTGCAATTTGTATACCATTTACTTCAAAGAGCATCCGGGCGCACGCCGTCATCGCAGAGAGATGGTGTGCTGAGGTACCAGGTATTGTAAGAGCCACATCACAATGGAAACTGTTACTGTGTGCGATGAACCTGCCTTCTCTTCCGTTAGCAAAAATCTGTGTTTACTTTCAGTACATCTACTGAAATATTTATTATTTAAACTTTTTTGTGCGTTCCTCCAGAATCACTGATCACCCACTGGCATCAATGAGAGAGGCGCTGCACATTACGGAGCATTTTCTACAGACACGACGGCCATCGCGGCTCAAATGGTAATGATGGTCTGAGGCTTGGCAAGGAATGACTTGATGAACTCTTGCAGTTGTTACAAGGGGTTAAATTAAAACACATTTGACGGAACGGCCACCACAACGTTTATATGTGTTTTTTAATTTTCTTACATTTCATTGCCCCTGTATAAAGGGTGGAGTGTCGTGTGATATATTGGGCTGTTTTCCCTGTTTGTAACAGTTACAAGGTTTTATAAAGCGCTAACAAGTTCCGTAACACCGTACAATGGATAAGACAGAATAACTATCTGCATGCAAGTGGACACCCAGAACAGTAGGAGAGGACCCTGCTCAAGAGCTTACAATCTAACCATTTGCTCATTTTCTACCCAACCCCCACAGTAACTGGTTCAGACCAATATCACAGCCACATTTCCCAGCCTCTCCTTTGCCTGTGCATTTCCAGGGCATTGTGTGTTGGGGAGGGGGGGGGGGATCTGGAGCAGGGAAACGCGGAGGTGTGTTTTTTACGTTTGAATGTCTAACTGAAAACCTCCTGAATAAAGGTATTCTGAGTTTGGTCTTCATTCGGCAAGGATCTTCTCAGTCTATGTGTCGTCAAGTCTGTGAGGGTACGTTCGCCTCCTAGTCCAGCAGAAAGGGGTGCCTGGATGGAGGTACCGATCGGGGGGGGGGGGGGTTACCAGAATCCATAATTTCTATAAAGCAACTGTGGTTACAAGGACATTTACTTCGTATACATGTACAAATTAAGGTGTTTCAGCTGCTAATTATTATTATTATTATTCTTTATTTATAAAGCGCCAGCATATTCCGCAGCGCTGTACAAACTAAACTGCTTATTGTACTTATTAAGGTGAAATTTAAAAACCAAGAGAATGGCCCTTTAGTTTTCACTTCAGCCACTGTATTCAGTGGAGAATATTCAGATGTTTTTACATTTAAATAGAATTTTTTTAAATTAAATGCTTACTGAAAAATATATCAAAACGGTAGCTTTATTTAAAATCCATTCTAGAGGTTATTCATCATAAGGAATAATCTACGAATTTCAATACTTTAACCATCGCTCGTAAAATAAAAAGCATTCTATGTTTTCTGCAAGCCATTCTTTTTTTTTTTTCCCTTCCCACATAAAAATCTGTATGAGAGCGAAAAATTGCTGCTCTATTAACTATGAAACTGCTGCAAAGAATATCAGCTGTAACATAAAAAGCAAACTTAGGGTTCCCAGATCTGATGAAAATCTAGTGAAACACTTTCACATGGGAAAGAATGTGCATTACACAATGTAATTGTTGGGTAAACAAAGATGTTTTGATCTTGATGCAGCTGGAACAGCAGGGTAGCCGTTAAGCATACCGGCCCCACTTGTTCATAACAGCTCACTTACCCATAGTTGGAATATTGGTGGGCTCGCTTGGCCCATAGTGTCTGGGTGGTCCTCACTGATCGCATGGACTGAGTTTTACAATATAATAAAAGGTCTGAAAGCTGGAGATGCAGCCTGTGATTTCAATTTTTGTTATTAAAGTGATGCGTTTCTTTTCTGATTTTGAAGCTTCTGTAGCTTTAATTAAACCACACGTCCTTGTTTTGTTGTGCGGTCCGGTTGCTGAACAGAGAGCAGGAGCCATCCAGTAATGTGCTAGGATGTTACAGAGTTCCTCATAAATGTATATCCTGGTGAGGAGATTAATTTCAAGCGGTTGAGGAATCATAAGCAAAGTCTCTTCCATCTGTCTCCTTTAATTAAGGCACGATGTGAAAGAGGATGAGAGGGAGCTCTCCACGTTCTCCACTGAGTACATTGTAGCAGGATGATGTGCAGAATTTAAATGTAACAATCATTTAAAACATTATAAAAAACCTTCCCAATGCTCGAGATTCATACTTATTTTTGTATTGTCCAAAGTGTTGATATAATGAGTCGAATCCCTATGGCAGGCAGCTCTTTTTCTCCTCTTGGCAACGTCGGTGTGATGCTGGGAAATTGTGTACACAGAAAATGTGTCTCTGACCAGCAGTATTTCGGTGATTGTTGATGCAAAACCTGGAAACAAAATTTTGGTTTAAATTGGAAATAACACCCTGTACTGACCCCATATATCTGTACTATACAGGGATTTGCAGCTTCTATAACCCCCTGTATCTTATCCCTGTACTGACACCATATATCTGTACTATACAGGGATTTACAGCTTCTATAACACCCTGTATCTTATCCCTGTACTGACACCATATATCTGTACTATACAGGGATTTACAGCTTCTATAACAACCTGCATCTTATCCCTGTACTGACACCATATATCTGTACTATACAGGGATTTGCAGCTTCTATAACCCCCTGCATCTTATCCCTGCACTGACCCCATATATCTGTACTATAAAGGGATTTACAGCTTCTATAACACCCTGCATCTTATCCCTGTACTGACACCATATATTTGTACTATACAGGGATTTACAGCTTCTATAACCCCCCTTGATCTTATCCCTGTACTGACCCCATATATATGTACTATACAGGGATTTCCAGCTTCTATAACCCCCTGCATCTTATCCCAGTACTGACACCATATATCTGTACTATACAGGGATTTGCAGCTTCTATAACCCCCTGCATCTTATCCCTGTACTGACACCATATATCTGTACTATACAGGGATTTCCAGCTTCTATAATACGGAAAATCCGACCTGAGAACCTGGGCCTGGAGGCCGGGCCAAGCCGGGGACTCGCCTGATCCCGAAGGCTGGCCGTGCAAGCTGCTCGGCTGGCCTCCGGGCTCAGGCGAGCCCCAGGCTCAGCTGGGCCTTCAAAGCCCAGCCGAGCCAGGGGCTCGCCTGAGACTGGAGGCCGGTCGAGCAGCTTGCACGGCTGGGCCTCCAGGCCCAGGTTTGCATGGCTGATTGGTTGTACCTACATACTCGCCTACTTCGGCCCTGAGCTTCAGCGGTAACAGTCTTCCGGCTGTCGCAAGCTGCTCGACCGGCCTCCAGGCTCAGGCCTTGAAGGCCCAGCCTAGCCGGGGGGCGAGCCTGGAGGACGGCCGAGCAGCCTGCAACAGCCGGAGGACTGTCACCACTGGAGCTCAGAGCCGAAGTGTCACGTTCAGCCACAATGGCGGTACCTGGCATGCGCCAAGTAGGGCCCAGGTAAGAGGAAAAGCCGCTATACGCAGAGATGCGTGACACAACAATCAGGATAAGGAAATAAACCACAGAAAACACTGGGGACCTCTGCACGGCTAATACCGAAGGAGCCCTATACTGATAGATCGGTCCTTAGAGTGGCCGAATCTGCACTAATGGAAAAAGGATACCTTGTAGCCGTGCAGAGTCCTGGGAAAAACACAGACACCTAAAGGAGATATACTCAATAACTTGCAGGGAAGGACTTCAATAAACTAAAGCCGTGGTCTACAGGGATACACAACATATAATACGATAAGCACAGAACCGCTAGGGATTCCCAGAAGAGTGGTCAATGAATAAGCCAGGGGTCAAAACCAAAGCGTATACCTTGAGCCAAAGCGGGGATATAGCACCAGAGAAAATCCGTCAGCCAGGCCAGAGGGTCAATACCAGGAAGTCAATCAGAAACCTAGAACTCAGACAAGTGGGAAACACTGAGAAAGCACTAGGATAGAATAACAGGGAGCTCTCAGGAACAAATCTGTAGCTGAAGTGAACCAGGATGCAAGAGCATGGTGATATGGGCCCATGGCTTTAAATAGGGGAGTAATCAGCCCATATCACCAGCAGAAGCTCAACGAGCAAACAACTTAACCCCTGAGCTGCATGTCAGGGAAAGCAGCACAGGGAAACACAGACATAAGGAAGACAGAGGGCAGGGAGACAGGGTTGGAACATGACACGAAGTAGGATGTAGCGGAGTATTTTGCCTACACATACTCCCCTACATCGGCCCCGAGTCCTCCACCGGTGGCAGTCCTCCTGCATCCAGTGCCTGCTCTGTGTCGGTTGCCGGTATGACGTCACAAAAGCCTTTGACCCAGGGTCAAAGGCTTCTGTGACGTCATACCTGCGACCAACGGAGAGAGGATGCAGGAGGACTGCCACTGGTGGAGGACTCGGGGCCGATGTAGGCGAGTGTGTGTGTAGGCAACATACTCGCCTACTATCTCGACCCTGAGCTCCAGCGATGACAGTCCTCCAGCTGTCGCAGACAGCTCGGCCGGCCTCCAAAGGGAAATTTTCGGTGTTTTTTTTTTATAATTTCTTCCGGCCGAAACCGAAAACACCATTTTCGGCAGATAATTTTCGGTGGCTGAAATTTCGGTGCATTCCTAGTACTATACAGGGATTTACAGCTTCTATAACACCCTGCATCTTATCCCTGTACTGACACCATATATCTGTACTATACAGGGATTTACAGCTTCTATACAGCCTGCATTTTATCCCTGTACTGACACTATATATCTGTGCTATACAGGGATTTACAGCTTCCATAACACCCTGTATCTTATCCCTGTACTGACTGGCACCATATATCTATACTATACAGGGATTTACAGCTTCTATAACACCCTGTATCTTATCCCTGTACTGACCCCATATATCTGTACTATACAGGGATTTACAGCTTCTAGAACACCCTGTATCTTATCCCTGTACTGACCCCATATATCTGTACTATACAGGGATTTACAGCTTCTATAACACCCTGCATCTTATCCCTGTACTGACACCATATATCTGTACTATACAGGGATTTACAGCTTCTAGAACACCCTGTATCTTATCCCTGTACTGACACCATATATCTATACTATACAGGGATTTACAGCTTCTATAACAACCTGCATCTTATCCCTGTACTGACACCATATATCTGTACTATACAGGGATTTACAGCTTCTATAACACCCTGAATCTTATCCCTGTACTGACACATATATCTGTACTATACAGGGATTTACAGCTTCTATAACAACCTGCATCTTATCCCTGTACTGACAACATATATCTGTACTATACAGGGATTTACAGCTTCTAGAACACCCTGTATCTTATCCCTGTACTGACACCATATATCTGTACTATAAGGATACTGTATGATAAATCTATAAGTAAAATAAACCTTTCCAATTCCCTGTCTATTGAGAGGTTGTTGTAGTTTACCCATATCCCGTCGATGCCTTCGAACGGACGACGCGCTGCTTCCATTTCTTTTATTGTCTTGCATACTTATGGCTCATACACAGAATATCATTTTTCCTGTGTTGTTCCACGGCCGCCTCCTCGATGTTGCCAGTACTGGAGTTCATTTGCAATAATTGTTTCAGCGAATCCGTGCCCGAGCGCTGGAGTTATTTATGGGCATTTCTTTCAGCCTCAATCAATTTTATTCCTCTCCATGTATTTATGGTAATTTAATAAAATTACTTTTTTTGTTGTTTGTTTCTGTTCAGGGACGGTAATAGTTTGCTATGAAATAAAAAATGTGACCTCCAGCATATTTAAATTGCACTCAGTCCCGCGTTGTTCTGTTCTTATAGAATGTTCTGAATGTCATTATTTGGATTCGATTTTCCGGAGAAGACGCCAGAGGTTTCCACTTAGCAGTTTGTTTATTCTTCTACAGTATGTGAAGCAATGATATGGAATTCAGTCAGTGTGTGTGTGGTGTAGTAGTGTGACAGTTGTAGGGTCTCTTCCGCTGCTACAGGAATTACGGAGAATGAGAGGCTGCTGTGTCGATCAGTACAGAACCGGGATAAGATGCAGGGTGTCCTAGAAGCTGTAAATCACTTTATTAGTATAGCTATAGTGTCGTACAATACAGAGATAAGAGCCAGGATGTTATAGGTGCTGATTTGGGGCTTCTCCCATCTGGCAGGGAGTTCCCTGTACAGGAGATGGGGGTCTATTGGGCCCTTGTATTTATGGTACCTATTTCCTGTAGCAGGGGTCAACAACCTTGGCCCTCCAGATCATTTGGAACTACATTTCCCTTGCAGCTCTAAGAACCTAATAAGTAGTGGAGCATCATGGCTGGTGTAGTTCCAAAACCTCTGGAGGGCCAAGGTTGCCAAGCCCTTGTGTACAGGGTCATATGAGGAATCGCTGCAAAGGTCAGAGTCTAGACCAGTGATAGCGAACCTGTGGCACACAGTGCCTTCCGTGATGGCACGTGAGCCATAGACTTACCGCATACCAGGGATCAGCAAGGTGTCTGCTCACGGCCACAGGTGTCCGTGAGTGGCCATTGCACAGTCTGCCACCGAAGCTGCCTGTTTTGCGGCGCCTATGGTAAATTTGAGTACTGCGGAAAGAAGGAGCGGGATAGAGCATTCTGGTCCTGTCCGGACTCCTCGCTGGTGCCACGCTTCATGTGGTGGGGCCGGCGCCTGTGACGTCACATGCAGCAGTCGCTCACTGCTGCGGCGTGGGAAGGAGCAGGAGATGAGTGTGAGCCATGATCACGAGCCTGGACCAATAATAGACCACGGTAAAGAGGAAAAATGCTGCCTTTCTCCAAACCGCTGTCCTAGGCTCAAGCCTAATTGTCCTGTGTGGGGTTTTGTAAAGCCTGAGTACAGCCAGGTGTGAGCTCAGTGTTGCCGCCTGTATGAAAGAAGGGTCTGATGTCTGGGTTCTGTGTCTGGATATACATGTGTCTGGTTTCTGTGTCTGGGTATACTTGTATCTGGGGTCTGACGTCTGTTTTTAGCCGTTCCATATTCTAGGGATGCACCGAAAATTATCGGCCAAAAATGGTGTTTTCAGTTTCGGCCGAAATGAAAATTCAGCCGAAAAAAAAAAAAAAAAAACGCTGAAAATTTCCATTTCCCAACCGAGCCGGGGGCACGCCTGAGCATGTAGATGTCACGATGGGGGTCGGGGACCTGACCTGACAGAGAGGGGTGTGAGCCTAATGAGCAGTGAAAATATACCATGCGCCTGAACTAGAAAAATAAATATATATTATTTATTCTAGGAACCAAGAACTTAAACCAAGAGCAGGGAATACAGAACATAAATACAATAAACAGAGCCTTTAACCTCAAGGCAAGAAATATAAAGAAAACCAATTATAAACAAAATAGGCAACTAAACAAACATGGAGGCAGAACTAAACATGGGAGGCAGAACTAAACATGGGAGGCAGAACTAAACATGGTACTACAAGAAGGCAAGAAAAACAGGGCAAACCAGACATGAGCCTGTAAACAGAATGAACAGGTAGACCGGCTAAACAGGATAAATCTAGACCAGGGCAAGACCAGACATGAGCTTGAAGACAGACAGACAGACTGAACTGAATGGATGATTCAGGATGAATCTAGAGCAAGGCAAACCAGGCATGAGCTGAATGACTGATACAGGATTATTCAGAAAGAATGAGATTGCACCCTACTAAGGGAGTGGTCTCCACCCTACTAAGGGAGTGGTCTCCTTTTATACAAAATGGTCCAGGGTGAACCAATGGAGTCCAGGTACTGATCAGGCTTGGAATCCAAGAAATGAATGAAATGAAAAAGTCCAAAAGCAGCAATGTCCACTACTGCCAGAGGGGGCGCCAGAGACCCAGGACGTCACATATGGAAAACATAAAGTCCTGGAAACTGCATAAATCATGCAGAATATGATGAGGAAGGAGAACAAAGGGGGCGCCAGAGGGTCTGGGGGTACGGACCGTGACAGGAGGCCGGCCGAGCTGCCTGCTCGGCCGTCTTCCAAGCTCAGGCGAGCCCCCGGCTCGGCTGGGCCTCTAGGCCCAGGCCAAGCCGGGGGCTCGTCTGGATGCCGGCCGAGCAAGCAGGGGGGTGTTGGGGGGTGTTATACTCACCTACATCGGCCTCGAGTCCTCCACCGGTTGCACACACACTCACCTACATCGGCCCGGAGCTCCTCTAGCGATGGCAGTCCTGCATCCAGTGTCTTCTCTCCGTTGGTCGCCGGTATGACGTCACGGAAGCCTTTGACCCTAGGTCAAAGGCTTTCGTGACGTCATACCGGCGACCGACACAGCGGGCACTGGATGAAGGACTGCCATCGCTGGAGGAGCTCCGGGCAGATGTAGGTGAGTGTGTAGGCAATATCCTCCTACTTCGGCCCTGAGCTCCAGCGGTGACCGTCCTCTGGCTGTCGCAGGCTGCTCGGTCGTTCTCCAGGCTCAGGAGAGCCCCCGGCACCATACTCACCTACATCCTCCTACTTCGTTCCTGAGCTCCAGCGGTGACTGTCTTCCGGCTGTTGCAGGCTGCTTGGCTGTCCTCCAGACTCAGGCGAGCCCCCGGCCTGGAGGCCCAGCCGAGCACGCTGCTCGGTCAACCTCCAGTCTCAGGCATGCCCCCGGCTCGGCTGGGCCTTCAAGGCCCAGCCGAGCCGGGGGCTCGCCTGAGCCTGGAGGCCGGCGAACAGCGTGCTCGGCCAGCCTTCGGGATCAGGCGAGTCCCCGGCCTCCAGGCCCAGGTTCTCGTGTCGAATTTTCGCTATCAGCCAGAAATTTTCGTTTCGGTGCATCCCTACCATATGCATATGTCTAAGTCTGAGCCTCATGTTTGTCACCATAGGAATGATTACACACCGATGTCTAAAACCTGTTGTATTTTTCTTCTAAGACTGAAGCACAGTCATAGTTCAGACAGTTGTATCGAGTGTTTTTTCTAAAATAAATCCTCAGTATTCAGGTTTAAGTGCAGGGTTGGCACTTTGAGACACAGAAGTTGGTTCAGTGATCCAGTTTGGGCCCTCAGGATCAAAGTTTGCCATCTCTGGTCTAGACACAGCCATGTTGTTTGTAGGAGTTTAAATTAAAAATATAATTTTTTTTATTGATTTGAACAAATGAAGCGGGCATGGTGCAATGTTTACAATTTTACAAATGTCAGATTTGTGTTCTTTCACAACTATAAATTTACATAATATCGGCACCAGACGTCAGTTGACGGCCAGAGGGCCGATCTATAATCCGAATCGGTATTGGCCCTGAAAAACTGATATCGGTCTATCCCTGGCGCAGATATATGGTATAGCTGGTGACCATTTGTTCTCTGTATTACACTGACTTTAATATATCAAACTGTGTCTAAAATGTAATCTCAACCCCCCCTTCCCCCCACCCCCTGGGAATTGCTCGAGAGG
Organism: Leptobrachium leishanense; assembly: GCA_009667805.1. Classification (NCBI taxonomy): domain Eukaryota; kingdom Metazoa; phylum Chordata; class Amphibia; order Anura; family Megophryidae; genus Leptobrachium; species Leptobrachium leishanense. Next base: position 5,943,364 of record CM019070.1, read on the forward strand.
TATTTTGGAAATATGGTAATTTGTTATTGTTTCTAAATGTGATAATTCCTCATTTAGTAAATCCAGCCCTCTGGCTATAAGGAGTCGTTTCCGTGCTCCGTGCCTCTGTATAATGTCACTTTGCAATCCTCCCGGTAACAGGTGTTCCTCGTTGTTCCCGTTGGGCTGACAGCTCGCTGATCCTAATTGCACAATATAATTAATATAAACACACTAATGTTAATCATTTACGTGTTTTGCTCGCGGCTGACATCTCAAATTACATCGTTCCTTTCTGTGTTTTTTAAACTCTTTCTCGGGTTGTGTTTAAACCTATCATATTTATATAATTTCATATCCCCGTCTCCTGGGGGACCCACCTGGTTAACATTTACACTCCATGGTGAGGCTTCTGTCCTCCTTTCTTTACTCTTTGCATGGTGTGAGTTAACCTGATAGATGCCAGGGCCAAAAGGAATTTCTCAGGAAAAGGTCTGCTGAAACTTTGACCATAAGGGCCATTGCCTTCCTGGCATTGCTTAAAATGATCATTCGAACACGTTAGCGGCAAAAATTGGGCTGATCAAAGATTTAGGCCAATAATAATTTATGAACAGCAAAATCTTTAGTGGGATCAGCTTTTGTGTTTACAATTTGTCTTATTAGTATATCCACCCACATCTATCCATATTCTAAATTTTATTCACATTACTGTGAGTTTTATTGCTGTGCAGCTCTGTGATACTCATACACACTGCACATTACTGTATCACAGAGCTGCACAGCACTAAGCCTCACAGTAATGTGCACTGTGTATTAGTGTGTTTTAGTGCTGTGCAGCACTCTGATACTCATACACACTGCACATTACTGTATCAGAGTGCTGCACAGCAATAAGCCTCACAGTAATGTGCACTGTGTATTAGTGTGTTTTAGTGCTGTGCAGCTCTGTGATACAGTAATGTGCAGTGTGTATGAGTATCAGAGTGCTGCACAGCAATAAGCCTCACAGTAATGTGCACTGTGTATTAGTGTGTTTTAGTGTTGTGCAGCACTCTGTTACTCATACACACTGCACATTACTGTATCAGAGTGCTGCACAGCAATAAGCCTAACCGTAGTGTGCATTGTGTATTAGTGTTTTATTGCTGTGCAGCTCTGATACAGTAATGTATGCTGTGTGAGTTTTATTGCTGTGCATCTCTGATACAGTAATGTGCAGTGTGTATCAGAGCTGCACAGCAATAAAACCCACTCATATACAGCATACATTACTGTGAGTTTTATTGCTGTGCAGCTCTGATACAGACTGCACATTACTGTATCAGAGCTGCACAGCATTAAAACTCACACTCATACACAGCATACAATACTGTATCACAACATTAAAAGAAACACACTAATACACAGTGCACATTACTGTTAGGCTTATTGCTGTGCAGCCCTCTAACAGTAATGTGCAGTGTGTAGGAATGTGCGTTTTATTTTGCTGTGCGGCTTAGGGGGATCGGTTTGGTTGTTGCTCCATTCCATGATGTTTATGAATGTGACTCTCCATGCATTGCAGTGTCTGGATCCGGTGCAGTGAAGGAGTTAATAGATCTCTGCCAGGTTTCTGTATCAGAGGGGGGTGATCCTGGACACTCATTATGGTGCAGGATGGAAGTCATTGTAACGTTAAAGCTGCCGCAATTGATAACCGATTCTTACCTGTAGCAAGGCTGGGCGTCTGTGCTGTCATATAGGTGCTTTTGGGAGCCGGAGTTTGTGTGACATGAAATCATTATTTTACATATGGAGCAAATGTTAGAAAATGATTTAAATAAAGTGAGATTTTTGAATTAGCAGCAGTTAATGCGGCTGGATTGATGCGGCTCCATTATCGCTGCGGCCCCCTCCCCGTTTATTATATTAAAGCTCTCGCAGTCACCGAAGCCGGTGGAGGATTCGCACGCGCCACTTTGTTGCCGTGAATTACAGTAATAATTCTAATTGTTGCTGTTCAGTGCAATTGGCCACATCCTGCGTTTTAATTCTCCGAGATGACACTTGAGAAAATTATTCCAGGATGAGATGAGCAGCGGAGCTTCTAATTCACAGTATAGGGCTTTCTCCCGGCACAGACACCGGGTGCCATCCTGGGGGAGCAGACCCCTCCGGTCAATGTATTCAGTCTGTACACGAGCCCCGATACTCCGCCACCAGTTTCATGTTCACACAATAAATAGGAAAGTACATGAATATTGATTTGCTAGCGTGTTGGTCATGAGCATTGGAGTGCCAGCTCTTGGGAAGAAGGCCTGGGTGCCAGGTTTTGGGAACACACGGGTGGGGATGGGTTTTGGGAACACACAGGTGGGGACAGGGCCTGGGTAACGGGTTTTGGGAACACACAGGTGGGGACAGGGCCTGGGTAACGGGTTTTGGGAACACACAGGTGGGGACAGGGCCTAGGTAACGGGTTTTGGGAACACACACAGGTGGGGACAGGGCCTGGGTAACGGGTTTTGGGAACACACAGGTGGGGACAGGGCCTGGGTAACGGGTTTTGGGAACACACAGGTGGGGACAGGGCCTGGTAACGGGTTTTGGGAACACACAGGTGAGGACAGGGCCTGGGTAACGGGTTTTGGAACACACACAGGTGGGGACAGGGCCTGGGTAACGGGTTTTGGGAACACACAGGTGGGGACAGGGCCTGGGTAACGGGTTTTGGGAACACACAGGTGGGGACAGGGCCTGGGTAACGGGTTTTGGGAACACACAGGTGAGGACAGGGCCTGGGTAACGGGTTTTGGGAACACACAGGTGGGGACAGGGCCTGGGTAACGGGTTTTGGGAACACACAGGTGGGGACAGGGCCTGGGTAACGGGTTTTGGGAACACACAGGTGGGGACAGGGCCTGGGTAACGGGTTTTGGGAACACACAGGTGGGGACAGGGCCTGGGGAACGGGTTTTGGGAACACACAGGTGGGGGACAGGCCTGGGTAACGGTTTTGGGAACACACAGGTGGGGACAGGGCCTGGGTAACGGGTTTTGGGAACACACGGGTGGGGACAGGGCCTGGGTGACAGGTTTTGGGAACACACAGGTGGAGATGGGTTTTGGGAACACACGGGTGGGGACAGGGCCTCGGTGACGGGTTTTGGGAACACACGGGTGGGGACAGGGCCTCGGTGACGGGTTTTGGGAACACACAGGTGGGGACAGGGCCTGGGTGACGGGTTTTGGGAACACACGGGTGGGGACAGGGCCTCGGTGACGGGTTTTGGGAACACACGGGTGGGGACAGGGCCTCGGTGACGGGTTTTGGGAACACACGGGTGGGGACAGGGCCTCGGTGACGGGTTTTGGGAACACACGGGTGGGGACAGGGCCTCAGTGACGGGTTTTGGAACACACAGGTGGGGACAGGGCCTGGGTAACGGGTTTTGGGAACACACAGGTGGGGACAGGGCCTGGGTAACGGGTTTTGGGAACACACAGGTGGGGACAGGGCCTGGGTAACGGGTTTTGGGAACACACAGGTGGGGACAGGGCCTGGGGAACGGGTTTTGGGAACACACAGGTGGGGACAGGGCCTGGGTAACGGGTTTTGGGAACACACAGGTGGGGACAGGGCCTGGGTAACGGGTTTTGGGAACACACGGGTGGGGACAGGGCCTGGGTGACAGGTTTTGGGAACACACAGGTGGAGATGGGTTTTGGGAACACACGGGTGGGGACAGGGCCTCGGTGACGGGTTTTGGGAACACACGGGTGGGGACAGGGCCTCGGTGACGGGTTTTGGGAACACACAGGTGGGGACAGGGCCTGGGTGACGGGTTTTGGGAACACACGGGTGGGGACAGGGCCTCGGTGACGGGTTTTGGGAACACACGGTGGGGACAGGGCCTCAGTGACGGGTTTTGGGAACACACGGGTGGGGACAGGGCCTCGGTGACGGGTTTTGGGAACACACGGGTGGGGACAGGGCCTCAGTGACGGGTTTTGGGAACACACGGGTGGGGACAGGGCCTCGGTGACGGGTTTTGGGAACACACGGGTGGGGACAGGGCCTCGGTGACGGGTTTTGGGAACACACGGGTGGGGACAGGGCCTGCATCTCTGGGACAATGTAACAAATGGGCTTTTACCCATGTTTATGTATTCTTTAGATTTTAGGATTTTTCCAGCATTAGAATTCTGTTAAAACTTACAAAATGCTGAAGGAAAAGTAAATTGTAAAGTGTGGATCAGTGTGACGGGGTCACCACGCGGCGTCTCTCACCGGTGATTTGCTTTTGCATGGTGTCCCTGCAGGCGTTGGCCTCGTACGGTTTGTGCACACAGTCTGCTATGCTCAGCCGGCGCCCGGGGTCAGCGACTCTCATATAGAGGGACCTGGAATTATTATTTATCTGCATGAAATGTGCTCATTATATAAATACTGTTAGTACATGTGCCCCCCCCCCCTTTTTTTTTTCCATTCTAAATTTTTATTTTGCAAATCCAATCAGCAGTACAACAAATGCAAAGAAAGCCTCTAGCCATGTGGGCCAAAGTACGTAAAAGTCACGTCAAAAATTCAACTTCTAAACAGTGTGGCAAAGGGGTATCCAAAGTAAGAAGGTGGGAAAAGGGGGGGGGGAGACACATCAAAACGTGCTCCAGGACCCTGAGGAAAGAAAAAAAAAAAAAAAGGGGGAGGGATGAAAAAAGGGTGGCAAAGGCCCAAAATGTGACTTTCCTGGCTCGCTCCTGAAGTTCTAAGGAACCGCAGGAGGCCATGGAAAAGTGCAGGTCACAAGGCCGGTGCATTCGAGGGCCAGGTATGGCAGACAGAGCCATGGTGGCTGCCACAATGGCACACCCCGAGTTTGCCCCAAATGCCAAAAGAAAAAAAAAGGCCCCCCCATTTTAATGTATGAACCTGAGGAATAGAGTGATATAATATCACAGATCACTAAATGAATGAATGGGTTCCTGGCTGTTCCCCTGGTTTGCAGCAGCAGCTGCAGGCAGTTGTGTCCAGTCCTGGAAGCTGCAGGCGGTTGTGCCCAGTCCTGGAAGCTGCGGGCAGTTGTGCCCAGTCCTGGAAGCTGCAGGCGGTTGTGTGGAAGCTGCGGGCGGTTGTGTGGAAGCTGCGGGCGGTTGTGTGGAAGCTGCGGGCGGTTGTGTGGAAGCTGCGGGCGGTTGTGTGGAAGCTGCGGGCGGTTGTGTGGAAGCTGCGGGCGGTTGTGTGGAAGCTGCGGGTGGTTGTGCTCAGTCCTGGAAGCTGCGGGCGGTTGTGTGGAAGCTGCGGGCGGTTGTGTGGAAGCTGCGGGTGGTTGTGCTCAGTCCTGGAAGCTGCAGGCGGTTGTGTGGAAGCTGCAGGCGGTTGTGTGGAAGCTGCAGGCGGTTGTGTGGAAGCTGCGGGCGGTTGTGTGGAAGCTGCGGGCGGTTGTGTGGAAGCTGCGGGCGGTTGTGTGGAAGCTGCGGGCGGTTGTGTGGAAGCGGCGGGCGGTTGTGTGGAAGCTGCGGGCGGTTGTGTGGAAGCTGCGGGTGGTTGTGCTCAGTCCTGGAAGCTGCGGGCGTTGTGTGGAAGCTGCGGGCGGTTGTGTGGAAGCTGCGGGCGGTTGTGTGGAAGCTGCAGGCGGTTGTGTGGAAGCTGCGGGCGGTTGTGTGGAAGCTGCGGGCGGTTGTGTGGAAGCTGCGGGCGGTTGTGTGGAAGCTGCGGGCGGTTGTGTGGAAGCTGCGGGCGGTTGTGTGGAAGCTGCGGGCGGTTGTGTGGAAGCTGCCGGCGGTTGTGTGGAAGCTGCAGGCGGTTGTGTGGAAGCTGCAGGCGGTTGTGTGGAAGCTGCGGGCGGTTGTGTGGAAGCTGCGGGCGGTTGTGTGGAAGCTGCGGGTGGTTGTGCTCAGTCCTGGAAGCTGCGGCGGTTGTGTGGAAGCTGCAGGCGGTTGTGTGGAAGCTGCGGGCGGTTGTGTGGAAGCTGCGGGCGGTTGTGTGGAAGCTGCGGGCGGTTGTGTGGAAGCTGCGGGCGGTTGTGTGGAAGCGGCGGGCGGTTGTGTGGAAGCTGCGGGCGGTTGTGTGGAAGCTGCGGGTGGTTGTGCTCAGTCCTGGAAGCTGCGGGCGGTTGTGTGGAAGCTGCGGGCGGTTGTGTGGAAGCTGCGGGCGGTTGTGTGGAAGCTGCGGGCGGTTGTGTGGAAGCTGCGGGCGTTGTGTGGAAGCTGCGGGCGGTTGTGTGGAAGCTGCGGGCGGTTGTGTGGAAGCTGCGGGCGGTTGTGTGGAAGCTGCGGGCGGTTGTGTGGAAGCTGCCGGCGGTTGTGTGGAAGCTGCAGCGGTTGTGTGGAAGCTGCAGGCGGTTGTGTGGAAGCTGCGGGCGGTTGTGTGGAAGCTGCGGGTGGTTGTGCTCAGTCCTGGAAGCTGCGGGCGGTTGTGTGGAAGCTGCAGGCGGTTGTGTGGAAGCTGCGGGCGGTTGTGTGGAAGCTGCGGGCGGTTGTGTGGAAGCTGCGGGCGGTTGTGTGGAAGCTGCGGGCGGTTGTGTGGAAGCTGCGGGCGGTTGTGTGGAAGCTGCGGGCGGTTGTGTGGAAGCTGCGGGCGGTTGTGTGGAAGCTGCGGGCGGTTGTGCTTAGTCCTGGAAGCTGCAGGCGGTTGTGTGGAAGCTGCGGGCGGTTGTGTGGAAGCTGCGGGCGGTTGTGTGGAAGCTGCGGGCGGTTGTGTGGAAGCTGCGGGCGGTTGTGTGGAAGCTGCGGGCGGTTGTGCTCAGTCCTGGAAGCTGCAGGCGGTTGTGTGGAAGCTGCGGGCGGTTGTGTGGAAGCTGCGGGCGGTTGTGTGGAAGCTGCGGGCGGTTGTGCTCAGTCCTGGAAGCTGCAGGCGGTTGTGTGGAAGCTGCAGGCGGTTGTGCTCAGTCCTGGAAGCTGCAGGCGGTTGTGTGGAAGCTGCGGGCGGTTGTGCTCAGTCCTGGAAGCTGCGGGCGGTTGTGTGGAAGCTGCGGGCGGTTGTGTGGAAGCTGCGGGCGGTTGTGTGGAAGCTGCGGGCGGTTGTGCTCAGGTGTATTTATCATATGACAAGAATGGATGGAGATGCAACCAGGTGTCACTGTATGCAGGGAGCTCTGTATATCTGCTGGTACCGGCCCACTACAACACCCTGTGAGAAAGAGCAACACGTTGTGACACACTTTAACTTCATCCAACTACAACAATCTGTATCTCCCAGAGAGACCGAGCAAGAGACTGACGCCGAGACATTCAGACCTAGGGACTGAGACAGACTGACAGAGACTTGGAGACTGAGACAGGCTGGCTGTGAGAGACACCCCTAGATAATCACTGCTGAGCAGAGTAACTCCAGTTTGGCTGAGAGTTGTAGGTGTGATTGTGCTGCACCATGGAAGGTGCAGGCCTGGACAACTTGGCTTCCACATTGTCTCACTGACAAACACTTTGCTATGCCCCCCCCCCCCCATTGAAATCTCTGGTAAATGATTTTGTTATGTTTCAGGGTGTGTTTGTGGGGGGGGGGGTTTAGCTTGTCAGGAAGAAATATTCGGCATTTTCAAAGAGATCCAGTTCTTTTGATTTCCCTTTGACTCCTTTTGTGTGAAAAATGGGTCGTTTGGCGCATGGCGTGTTTCGGCAGCTCCATCACTTCTGTAGGCAAAATCCTTTATGTGTTTTTGTTTCTCACTTTATCTCCCTGCACCTCGCGCGTGTCTGCAGTGATACTCTGCATTGATTTGTATCGCCGCATGCTCATTGGTCCATCTTTTGCCTCTTCGTCTTGCATTCCTGCCGGCTCTTTTATGCCGAATTTCAAAGACTTTCCGTTTATCTGTTTGAGAATTACCTGCTTTGGATGTTTTGCAACATCGTCCGTTATTGTAAATATTGAAATCAATTCTTTATACTGTGTTTCTTTTTTCCCCCATTCTTATGCCGTCGCTCCGAGGCCTCTGACGGGCAGATCGGAACGTTTCCCTTTACTCCCATAGCCAGTGCTTTGTAAGCGTGAAGCGGACACCGTTATATAAAGCTGGGATAGGTAGCTCGGTTGGTTAATACACCAAATGCATTTTCTTTTCAGACATTACTACTGTGGGAACCAAAACATATAAACAGAAACCTATATAAGAAACCCGTAATGTGATCACTTTAATGAGCGGTGCACATGCAGGGGCAGATCAAGCAAAATAAATGATATACTTGTATTAATGCTGATGCATGTATAACCGGAATACTTGAAAACGAGAGAAATCTCAATGTATCCTTCCTGCTAAAATCCTTTATAAAATGTATAACCGGAAAAAAAGTACCTCATCAGTCGGAGTCCTTTCCTTGATCTCGTATCCCGAAGAACTTGAGAAAAGGAGACCAGGAAAACCCAAATAGGGGCAAGGGGAAAATATACATATTTTTAGCCATGATGTGTTTTTTGGACGGTTTTGCACTTGATTGCGTCTTGCAGCCGGCACGACTTCACTTCAGATTTTTATTTGAGCTCGAATAGATATTCAGAGTCATTCCGTGTCAAATCAACCAATGCATAAAACCTTGACGTCATGGATTTGGTTCATTTTGGTACATTTGTACCTCACCATGAGATGTTTAAAAATTTATTTTTTCCAATTTTTTCCCACCTGTTTTTGAACTTGTCAAAATTGCCTAAAAACACCAAAATTCACTAGCCACCATAACTTCAAATGCCATTTACGAGATACATATTAAAGCTACAGACATGTGTGATTTTAACACCACTTAGGACAAAAAGTCCTCACGGGAGAGAACACTGTTAGTGATACTAATGAGACACTATAACGTAATGTCACAAGTGTCAACGAGCAACATCAGCCTCTTCTCAGCCCGGTAATAAAGTCAATCCATTGTACATGAAACAGAAGAATAGATAAAACACACAATGGTACAGTATTGTTAATTCCACACAATTGATCAATAAGCATATAAATGGGTGCACTCACAAAGCTGGAGCCTCACTTGGCTCGGTTTTCAAGCCTGTGGCCACTTGAATGGGGGGGGGGCTCTCTCCCACGTAACCGAAATGATGTTATCTTGGGTGCACTTCAATCTTACACGCTGGCTTCCAGCCTCAAATGAAGAGAAAATGCCAATAGCATAGACCTGCGTCACGTAATATTCACTGGTACGACCGTAATTCTACTCACATAATCTGAGCTTCTTTGAATAAGTGGCTCAGTATAGGCACATGCGACCAATAAGGGGGATCACGGCCACCAAGGGCCAAAAAACTTAAAGGTAGGAGCCAGTCAGTACAAATTTCAAGATTGTATCTTAATGGTATCCTAAAAAATGAATAATTCTTGTTGGTAGTTACATAGTATTAAACCCCTTCAGTCCATTTATCTACAATTTACATTGATAAAAGTATGTGGAAAACTGAATTGATAGCAGGATTTTTACAGAGAGCGAGAAGTACAGGTACTAAAGCGCTAACAAGTTGGGTAGCGCAGTGCAATGGGTTAGACATAACCTTCTACATTCAAGTTAAACACGTAGGAGAGAGGAGCCTGCTTGAGAGCTTACAATCTAAGAGAGGGGTGACACCTTAGGGGGGGGGGGTAAATAGAGAACATCATTTTTACAAGTTCAATATCTTAAAAATGGGAGGACGAAAAAAGTTATTAAACATCTCCTGGTAAGGTAGAAATGTACCAAAAATGTACCACGTCCATGTCATCAAGTTCCAAAATTTGTTTTATTTGTTGATATGACACGGAAAGACCATATAGCTTGAATACGTTTTGGAAAATACCGGAAAAAAGACTAAAATTGTGCCTGTGTCCAAATATATATGGACCTAACTGTATATCTTTAAGTTTGAATTTTTTTGAAAATTTTCCAAAAACACTTAAATTTGTGAATTTTTGAAATTTCCGATTGTGTCAAATGAAAGCCTTAATCCTATGCTTTAAAAGCACACCTGTCCCCATGTCTGTAGCTGTCATAAGTGTCTCGTAAATGGTATTAGCTCATGGTTGCTAGGGAATTTGGGCGTTTTTTAGGAAAAATGTATTTTTAAGCCGGTCATGGTAAGGTACAAATTAGGGACGCACCGATACTAAGATCAGAATCGGTGCCGATACCAGGATCTGCACAAGTATCTAGTACTCTGCCGATGCCCCCGATACCAGAAGCCCCCGCTTAGCTTCGCCAGCATCAGAGGGGCTGGGGCGGCTGGCTGAATGCTGCAGCGGCATTCCACCATGCACCTGTGGTTGGACGCGTTCCATCTAGCAGCCGCAAAGGTTTAGAGTGATGCTCGTTGGGAACTCCCCAGCCGCAAACTCGCAGGATCACGGAGTTCGGGATCCCAAACTGTGCAGAATCTTGCAATCTCGCGAGATCGCGGCTGGGGGCCACAGAGTGGTCGCTTGATGGAAAACACGTGTGTGTGTGTGTGTGTGTGTGTGTGTATTTATATATTACACACACTCTGGTCTGGGGTCTGAGTGGGTATACATGTATTTGGGGTCTGAGTGGGTATACATGTATCTGGGGTCTGTCTGTGTGGTCAGGGTATGTGCAGTGAGTAAATGGGGTTTCTGGCCATACATTTACAATATTAACATAAATTGGACAGACTTTCATCAAAATCCTAAATTATTTATTGGAAAGCGGGTCACATGACTTCATATAAAAGTATCGGTACTCTGTCTTAAAGAATTGGTATCGGTGCATCCCTTGTAGAAATGAACCAAATCCAGGACACAATGAATTTTGATTTGACATGGAATTGTGTGTGTGTGTTTGTGTGTTTGTGTGTTTAGTGTGTTAGTTATTGCAGAACTACTTTACACAGATCCCAGCAATTCAGAGAACTGTATCAAAGAGCTCATGTGCTACATTCCCCATATGCAGCAAGGAACTCTGGGTAAGACCTGTAACTGACGTTTGCAATTTCTAATTTTTTGCATCGCGAGTCTGTTTTGACACAGAACCCTCTAATCAATGCTGCGCTATACTATATGGCTTTTTTTTTTTTTTAAGCAAAGATCCGGTATATGCAACAGGTCACACACAGGGATGGGCAAATCCTACCGCCCGACTCCCGGGACTGGCAGTTTTGGGGCCTGGGCAGGAGGTTTCTTCCCCCCATTTAGCCCTGCTTTGGGCAAGCAGAGAAAAGTCTGAGTGATACCGGAGTCCTGGCTGCCTAGCACGCGGCGCCTCTGTTGAGCACCAAGTGCTTCTGGTACCCTGTAGTGCCTTGCACTGTGTGGACCTGCGTGGAGCGTCCTGTGGATTTCCTCACCATCGCAGAGGACGCTCCACGCCCGTCCTGTTGTGTCCCTGCTCGGTGCAGATCTGGCTCCGTGCAGGGATGTCATCCCAGTTCACTCTGTGGGACTGCCCCCCTGCCGCCGGCGTCATCGCGCACATGATGTCGCAAACGGGGATTTCCATACTGACTGGCAGGGGAATCCCACAGGAGATGCGTGGGTCCTTTGAACCTCTGTATCTCTGGTTCTCTATGTTCTACAAGGACAACTGAGGTATCGTTTGAAAGACCAGAGCCTGACCTTTCCAATGATATACAACATGACTACATAGATTGGAAATATATAAAGGAAATATATATTCCTTTTTTTTTTCTTTTTTTTTCTAAATGCAACATCCCCCCCCCTAAAATATTTGGTCATATAATATTAATTAAATTTGAATAATACACTGCATTTAATAATATAATTCAAATAAACCGCATAATTGTTTTTGAGTGTTATTGCTGTGGAGCTCTGTGATATGCTGATACACACTGCACATTACTGGGAGATTTATTGCTGTGGAGCTCTGTGATACAGTAATGTGCGGTGTGTATGAGCATATCACAGAGCTCCACAGCAATAAAACTCACGCTCATACACACTGCACATTACTGGGAGATTTATTGCTGTGTGATCCGTACATTACTGTGATCTGTAATGTGTGAGTAAACGTCAATGCAACACGTGTTCTATTTTGTTGAAGTTCTATTTCTTATCCGGACCATGTAGATTTTCATGAGGGACAAGTAGATCGGGCTACCACTTTCGTCCATTGGACAAGTAGATTTTTTTTAAAATTTCCACACCCCTGTCACAGCCACTGCTGTACAGCTGTTTCGGGCTTATTGTGCCCTCATCAGCAGGAGATAGACCGTGAGCAGCGCCAGTGCACGCACATTTTTTTGTTTCATTGCTGTGGACCTTATGAGGTTAATTCAGCCATTCATCGTGAATCACTAAGTACTTTTGAGTTGGACAATACTCCATGTCATCCTTGGTCACACTTATTATCATCATCATTTATTTGGCGGCAACAGTTTCCGCAGCGCTTTACAATAACCAGAGAGATACAGATAAACGGACATAGGATGGAAACAATAGGTGTAGAGGGCTCTGCTCATAGGAGCTTACAGTCTAGAGGGATTGAAGTTGAGTAAGGCTAGGGTCAGACGAACGCATTTTCGCGTTGTCTGTGAAAAAGTGCGTTCGAACGAATGGACGCATTTTTTCCCGGAATACGCGATAGCGGTCATACGATGCGCCTTTTCGTCCGTGGTTTTGTACGGATCATCAATAAAACACTTTTTGCGTCTGGACGTTATGTTGGCCGGACATTAGCAGCGTCTGACGTCTCCTAATCACGCAAACACGCCGCTAGCAGACGCAGCGCACTCTGTACGTCCGTACTAGAGGTTTGACGTTCTAGAAAAAATGCGTTCGTTTGCCACTTGCGTTGCGCGGACGAACTTTCGTGCGGCCGTACTTCGTGTGTTCCCCGGCATTGGACGTCATTTGCTGCTAGCACGGCCGTGATTTTGTGCGTCTAAACGCACGTTAAGACTGCTTTTGTCTGACCCCAGCCTCAGCCGAGGGGAGGTTTACTTTAGAGCGCAAGTTCTTGTGACTAGGATCCTTTGCATCTGTTATCTCTTTTCTCTTGATGTATTTTATGTTGTTTAGGCCCCGTTTTACTTTTAAAATGCTGTGGAAATTGTTGTCACCAAATAAATGATTGTAGTCCTAATTAAATCCATATCTTGGTGTTAATTAGCTTTTTCTATAGAATTTGGGGAGGTTTTGTAGATCTTCTGGGTTTGGGCTCTTGTTTCGGGCGTCATGGGGTGTAGCATTATTTACAGGCAGAGTCAGGAGGATTGAACACGCTCTGTAGATAAAACATAAAGCTAGAGGAGTCCTAGTGAGAAACAACATATTATTAGTAATTATTGATAATTATTATTAGTGTGTTTTGGGGTTTTTTTTGCAGTAAGGATCAGTGATAATTTATTATAGGTACAAAGGAATTGCTCAATGGAGCTTATACTCAGCAACATGTTCCTATCTCCAGTTATTTCCAGGCATGGATTTTGTGCCGGTATACAATCATTTATTAGAGTAAACCCCTTTGATGGCAATTATCTGTTTTTACATTTTCCCCCAGGCAGCTTACTGTTTAAAATACCCCCCCCCCGAGTAATTTTGTGGTAAAAGTGTAGTAACCAAAGAGACCCTTCACCGCTTTTCATTGTAACTGACCCCCTTCCAGCACACCTTCCGTCTCTTACACAATGGAAATAAAGTAATACAGGGTTATTCAGGGAGAGGTGAAAACCAGGAGAATGACTGGAGAAGTGAAAATTTTAGGTCAAAATAGCCAAGCCAGAAAAATTCTCCCCTTTATCTCACTTTCCAAATCGGCTATTTTGACCTAGAATTTTCACTTCTCCAGCCATTATCTCGGTTTTCACCTCTCTCTCAATAACCCCCTTAGTGCTGTAGCAAAGTGACATATAATTCTAAAGCTTTGTTTTGAAGATGCCCTCCAAATGATCTTTATGGTAAATCAAAGGCTGTCCTCCATTGATACGAATAAAGCTTTGTTTGGTAAATTGTCAATAAAGTTTAACCTCCCTCGCGGTTTTCCAGAGTGTGGCTCGGGGTTTAATTTCACAGTTGAAAGCGGTAACCCCCGAGCCACACTCGGGCTGGATACGTACCTGTACCTGCGCTTCCTCGCCGACCTCCGCGATCGCATTCTCCTCCGGATGATCGCGGCGTCCTGCTTCCTGGTTCCCTTCTCGCAAGAAGGGACCCATGAAGTCGCAATCGTCCGGAGGCGACAGTGAGGGAGCGCAGGTACAGGTATGTATCCATCCCAGAGTGTGGCTCGGGGTTACTGCTTTCAGCAATGAAATTAACCTCGAGCCACACTCTAATACCGCTCGGGGACCAAATAAATTGTACCGATTTTCTGACATATAAAATGTCAGAATGGTAACGCCAGGGAGGTTAATAAAACTTATAAATTTAGCTTAGTTGTGTAAATATATTTTAATAATTATCAATGTTTAGTTCAGTGTTACAAATCAAGGCTGGTTCTTTAGACACATTGTAAATCTTTGCTTGGCTCAGTAAGATTTTCTAAATTGATACATTGTTAAATAAAGGTTTGTTTCTCTGTGCAGACTTTTGATTTATAAACAGACATTGTAAATAAAGTTTTTGTTCTGTATAAAAATTGTAAATAAAGTTTCTTCACATTTATTCTGTTTGGTTCTGTACATTGTATTTTTGTAAATAAAGTTTCTTCTTTGTTTTGGTTCTGTACATTGTATTTATTGTAAATAAAGTTTCTTCTTTGTTTTGTTTCTGTACATTGTATTTATTGTAAATAACGTTTCTTCATTGTTTATTCTGTTTGGTTCTGTACATTGTATTTTTGTAAATAAAGTTTCTTCTTTGTTTTGGTTCTGTACATTGTATTTATTGTAAATAAAGTTTCTTTGTTTTGGTTCTGTACATTGTATTTATTGTAAATAAAGTTTCTTCATTGTTTTGGTTCTGTACATTGTATTTATTGTAAATAAAGTTTCTTCATTGTTTTGGTTCTGTACATTGTATTTATTGTAAATAAAGTTTCTTCATTGTTTTGGTTCTGTACATTGTATTTATTGTAAATAAAGTTTCTTCATTGTTTTGGTTCTGTACATTGTATTTATTGTAAATAAAGTTTGCTCCGTGTTACAAATGAAGCTTTTTTTTCTTTCTGCTTTAGATTAATGCAAACCCGCGACTGTTCCTTAAAACGTTACTCAGAAATCGTGCAGCGCTCAGAATTTATATTCTTTTTTTTTCTTCTCCTGGGTCGCGGTATTTTGCTCTCGCTGAGCAGTGATTATCGCATAATAAAAAGTAATAATGATAATTTAATTAAGCCGGTTCCGCATGGGTGTGTTCTGGTTATTGGACGGGTAATAAATGGCTTCTCTTTGTGATGGGGAACGTTGATTTAGTGGCTGGTGGCGGAGCGGCCGTCTCGCCCAGAAAGGGACATTCAGCTCCTTTTTATATCGCCGCTCTGAATGGCGACCCGCGGGACGCGCCTGACTGACTGTGAACGATGCTCTTAAAGGGCCTTTTATTCATGTGCTACAAAGGTAAGAGGAAGCAGCGGCGAGTGGTTTTGTGCTGCGGCGGTAAAAGGAGCAGAGAGTGGCTTAATAAAATCCTGGGCGATGGGCCGCGGCACAGCTGGCGTCAGAGAAAACAACACGTTTCTGCCAGCCGGTCATTGTGTGGTTTAAATAGGCAGAAGCCAATGCTCTATATACACTGAACTGCACTCTGGCCAAAGCCGCCTTCCCTCTCCGGAGGACATCTCTGTGCCCCCATTATTAATAGGGAGTGCGAGACCCTCCGCTGCTGTCTGTCAATGCACTCCTGTCCGCCGTGTCCCCCCGATTCAGCCACTTGAATGGATGATTTTATTTGCTCGGCAAAATGTTTTCATTCGGCTGACACGGAGCCGATGATCTGTGGCTGGAAGAAATGCGCGGTTACTGGCAGGAGGTTAACGAGACCGGGACTGTATTCATGCATGGCTTCTAGGGCCAGCACCTCTGCCCTGCTGTGTTACAAAGCGCGTCGGGGGATGATGTCATACTCTGCAGCCCTCTGACATCACCGCTAATGAGGATCAGGAAAGGCAGAGATCTGGTGAAAGACATTTTTTGTTCATTATAAGGAAAGCACTTGGGGCGGGAGATATGCAGACATGTAACGGGCTGACACGGAAAAGGGGTCTGCAGCGTTTAAGTGATCTTAAACAAAGCTATCCGGGGTCCCCCCCCCTTTGCGAATCGGGAATTTCCCCCGTTAATCGCCAGCCTGTTTTTTAACTTTTAATGTCTTTCAGGATTCTGCTCTTTTAGGAAGTCAAAGCGCATCGTTGTGGTGAATCACCAGCTCTCTTATTGCTGCGGCGTCTGCTCTTGGCTCAGGTTCTGATGTTTCTGTGTCTGAATCTTCACACTTTAAGAAATCGCATATCAGGAGGAAAACGACGATCCCTTTCTTTTCAAGTAATCTGATGACTGATCGTCTGTCAAAGCCGAGTAACAAGATGCAGATATTAGAAGGAAACGGAGTAACGCTCGCTCGCTGCACCTCCCGGATTATCTCCTAATCCTACAGGAATTGATACAGCTTCTTCTTTTGGGGGGAGGAGAGTTTTGGATGTGTTGGGTCGATGGCATCGATGGGGAGTTAATTCTCAGTATAATATAACTCCGGTAGGTCTTTTATTCAGGAATCTCTTAGGCCAGAAATGGAGGGAGCCGAGCGCGTGTCTTTACTCTTGATGTAGTGGCTTTTGGGATACCTTACACCTCACCTATAGGACGCGGCCATCTAGGTGACAGCCTTGGCACAGCGATCTGCGATCGAATCCGAGCAGGAGTTGTTTATCAGCAGAACATGTGGAATATTCTGTCTTTGTATCGGTGATTCTGGAGTTTTCTATGCTCAGGACGCTCCTATAAACTGAGCGTCTCCCTAACAAATCAAAGGCGGGGAACGCGTCGCACTGTAACGCAAGCACCTTCAAAGAGGCAACTTTATTTAATCATTTTATGGAAAAAAAACTAATAAAACCCTTTATACTTTTAAGAAATGGTTGAACAATAAATCTGAAAAATGGAAATTCTGTATTTATTTATAAAATCGGTTATATGTTTGTTAAAGCAACAAGTGAGTAATTAAACAACGAAACAAACTAAAATGTGTTAAACCAACTCTGCTACAAGCATTCCGCATCATATGGAGTCTGAAGGAAACTCCCGGACTCTCTGTATTGTGTATTATGTGTAACACAAAGATATCGGTAAATCCCAGACTCTCTGTATTGTGTCCTCTGTGTGTATAATGTGCAACGCAAACATATCGGTAAATCCCAGACTCTCTGTATTGTGTATTATGTGTAACACAAAGATATCGGTAAATCCCAGACTCTCTGTATTGTGTCCTCTGTGTGTATAATGTGCAACGCAAACATATCGGTAAATCCCAGACTCTCTGTATTGTGTCCTCTGTGTGTTTTATGTGTAATGTAGACATTTCAGTAAATCCCGGGCCCCCTGTATTGCACATGCCTGTCTTCTGACCAATGAGGATGTCATGTTGGTGGCTCGTCCACCTGCGCAGTGTTACACCTGCAGATTATTATTATTGTCATCATTTATATGGCGCCAACAGTTTCTGCAGCGCTTTACAATAACCAAAGGGAACGAGATAAACGGACATAGGATGGAAACAAGAGGTGTAGAGGGCCCTGCTCCTAGGAGCTTACAATCCAGAGGGTTTGGGGTTGAGGAAGACGTGAGGAATTTCACTAGATAGGAGGATCATGAGTGTCCATGGTTTGGGAATGGTGGGGCCATAGAAGCCGCTTCAATCATGTGTGAGTAGGTGAGCAGAGGGAGGAGTTGCGTCAGTGATGTGGTACAATAATCTGAAGAGATGGGTTTTGAGGGATTTCTTGAAGGCCTGAAGGTCAGGGGAGCGTTTGATAGGGCGAAGCAAGTCGTTCCACAGGACCGGTGCTGCCCTTGAGAAGTCTTGGAGGTGAGAGTTGGCCGTGCGGGTGTAGACCATTGACAGGTGGAGATTACCTGCTGACCGGAGTTGTCTAGATGGGACGTGCTTGCAAAGTAACGAAGAAATGTAGGGAGGAGATGAGTTATTGAGCGATTTGAATGTGAGCGTCAGTATTTTAAACTGTATCCTGGAACGTACAGGAAGCCAATGGAGGGACTGTCAGAGGGGGGAGGTACAGGAAGCCAGTGGAGGGACCGGCAGAGGGGGGAGGTACAGGAAGCCAATGGAGGGACCGGCAGAGGGGGGAGGTACAGGAAGCCAATGGAGGGACCGGCAGAGGGGGCAGGTACAGGAAGCCAATGGAGGGACCGGCAGAGGAGGGAGGTACAGGAAGCCAATGGAGAGACCGGCAGAGGGGGGAGGTACAGGAAGCCAATGGAGGGACTGGCAGAGGGGGGAGGTACAGGAAGCCAATGGAGGGACCGGCAGAGGGGGGAGGTAGTCTGGTGAGAATAATAAGCAGGGCGCCTGCATTCATTACAGATTGCAAAGGGGCAATACAGGCATTGGGGCCAATAAGGAGCGAGTTGCAGTAATCAAGACGTGAAATGACAAGAGCATGAACCAGCACTTTTGCGGTATCTTGTGTCAGAAAGGGGAGAACACGGGCAATGTTTTTGAGTTGAAAGTAACAGGATTTGGTCACTGGATGTGGGAAGAGTCAAAAGTGCCTCGGCGGCAGCGAGCTTAGGGTGTTGGGTTAATGGGCGTCCATTTACTCGCAGAGAGAGAGGTGGGATTGGGATCTTCTTGGAGGGAGGAGTGACGAGAATTTCAGTTTTGGCGAGATTGAGTTTAAGGAAGCGGGAAGACATTCAATGCGAGACAATGGAGAGACAGTCAGTGACTCGATCCAATGCGAGACAGCGGAGAGACAGTCAGTGACTCGATCCAATGCGAGACAGCGGAGAGACAGTCTGTGACTCGATCCAATGCGAGACAGCGGAGAGACAGTCAGTGACTCGATCCAGGAGACCTGGAGAGAGATCAGGGGAGGAGAGGTCTATTTGCGTGTGTCAGCGTATAGTAAAGTGTGTATAGTGTTACGTGGAGTATCAAGATGGTGACGACTCTTAAATCCCGTTTCATTAGTGGCAGGAGACGCGCTCTTGGCGTGTTCCTACACGTGGTTTGATCAGGTAACGTAGCAGTGACTTTCTCCGTATAAATTTGTTTTTTGGAAACCGTTTTCTGGAATTAATCCTCCGGTAACACAGTTGCTGCCGTGGGTCTGCGAGGGAGTCAGATCGACAGCAAACGATCACAGGAATATCAATGAGCGCAATGCCCGCCGCCACTGCCGCCGCCGCTGCCGCCGCGGCCTAATGTTATGTGAAAACACGGCGCCCGCTCCCTGTGTGAATTGTTGGGAAAAGGTCAGCGTGCGCACAGAGAATGCTCTGCTCCGTGTAAGAGAAAGGTCACGCAGGGGATGCGAGTGCGGGGTGGTCACGGCGAGGAATGCCAGCACTCCCCGAATTCACAAGAAATACATTGGTAAAATTCACATAATCGGGAAATTGAAGAGAAATTTGTTTTTTTGAATTTAAGGTGAAAGATGAGCTTCTCCTTCACATCATTTTGCCCAGGTGTCGCTCGGGGTGGGGTCACCAAGCCACGTTTACGCACCAAGCATCCGGTGAGCCCGTCTATGATGTTACACATGTGTGCGCTTCAGGTGTGAGTTAGATTGTCAGCTCTTGGGATCACTCATTCCTGTCTGCCTGAGCATGTCAGCTGCCAGTGATGTTGTGACGTTGTGTTACTGGGGAATTGTGAGATTTGCTCGAAATGTCTTTTTAATCAAAAGATACACAAAGCCAATCCTTCCTCTGAGGCGGCCCGCGTTCCCGTCGCGTTCAGACAGGCTGAGCTTTAAACGCGGCTGCTACTTGTGTGACGTTTGGGTGTTTAGAGCTCTTTTTTTATTGTGCAGCACTGCAGCACATGTTGGTGCCTCACAGTTAAAGGAACGTGGGATTCACAGAGCGGCAGGAGTTTTTCTGCATTTGCCTGCTTGGCCTCGCTCCCTGCGTTTGATTACGGCTTCCTTTTTAAGGGCCGGCGCTCTGTTTATTGGACGCTTAATAATTACACCTCTGGTGATTGAAATTACAGATGTGAGCGCCGGATGGTGATGGTGGCTGCCGGATCCAGACGCAACGCGATTCTTTTCTCAGTTTGAAATTAAAATAATTTCCCGGTGCCGGCCCCTGTCATCGTCTGATTGTGCCCGCTTTCTACCGCTCAGAATGACTCCCCAATTAGGAGGACACCAGGAGGCGCAACCAGATCCAGCCGTTATAATCCGGAGACTCGCTCACCCCAAAATATGAGAACACCGGGTGGATATATTCACCGCTAACTGAGGGTTAAAATTTCTCTTTCTGTGATCGCTTTACCGAGGATCATTGAGATGGGAAATAATAAGACCCAACGCGACTTAAAACGCTACAAATCTCTGGCACCTGCCCGTGCTATATATCACTCTGTATTATTAGAGGGTATATACCCTGCCTGACTATTACTGTAATATCTGATTGTGTCGTCTTTCGCTGTGATTGTGGCACGCACTCACCACGGGACTGTTTTGCTGTGACTGTGGCACGCATTCGCCGCTGCATCGTTTTGCTGTGACTGTGGCACGCATTCGCCGCTGCATCGTTTTGCTGTGACTGTGGCACGCATTCGCCGCTGCATCGTTTTGTTGTGATTGCGACACGCATTCGCCGTGGCATGGTTTTTCTGTGATTGTGGCACGCATTTGCCGTGGCATCGTTTTGTTGTGACTGCGTAACGCATTCGCCGCAGCATCGTGTGGATAAGCTCATGCAATGTCACAGCATTTATTGGCGTCCAGAGCGGCATTAATTTGTGGCAAGATCTTGTATTGATGATGGGAGAGTCGCGGCGCTGCGTAAAGTCTTCTCCAGCACATTATCCCAAAGATTAACCTCAATGGGGTTAAGGTCTGGACTGTGCGGTGGCCAATCCATGTGTGAAAATTATGTCTCATGCTCCCTCAACCACTCTCGCACAATGTGAGCCCGATGAATCCTGGCATTGCCATCTTGGAATATGCCCGCTGTGCCATCAGGGAAGAAAAAACCCATTGATGGAAAAACCTGCTCATTCAGTGTATTCAGGGAGTCACATGACCTGATTTTCTTGGGCGCATAACGTCACTGAACCCAGACGTGATCAACTGGAGCCCCTCCAGATCATAACAGGCTGGTACGGGAGGTGGGGGCTTTCCTTGAGGCCAGACATTGTGTGTGTGTGACTTGTGTCAGTCGGATGCCTGTCCTGTGTCTCCTCTTGTTTTCAGGATCCCAGTTGAGGTCTGGTAATAATATCGTCGGTTTCACTTTGCGTGGCTGCTTGCTCGGTTTTTATCGGCCATCGTTGCCGTTTCTGACATGAAACAAATAAGTAAAATAACCCCCAGGAAGCTCATATTGTCACACGTAGAATATTACGCACCATGGAAAAGGAAGGTGCTCGCCGTCATGCTGAGCTTCAGGGCTGCACATGGCGCTTTCTGTCCGGATAGTTGGCACACTGCGCTTTTTGTCTGGATAGTTGGCACACTGCGCTTTTTGTCTGGATAGTTGGCACACTGCGCTTTTTGTCTGGATAGTTGGCACACAACGCTTTTTGTCCGGATAGTTGGCACACAGAGCTTTTTGTCTGGATAGTTGGCACACTGCGCTTTCTGTCCGGATAGTTGGCACACTGCGCTTTTTGTCTGGATAGTTGGCACACGGCGCTTTTTGTCTGGATAGTTGGCACACTGCGCTTTCTCTCCGGATAGTTGGCACACTGCGCTTTTTGTCTGGATAGTTGGCACACGGCGCTTTTTGTCTGGATAGTTGGCACACTGCGCTTTCTGTCCGGATAGTTGGCACACTGCGCTTTTTGTCTGGATAGTTGGCACACTGCGCTTTCTGTCCGGATAGTTGGCACACTGCACTTTTTGTCCGGATAGTTGGCACACGGCACTTTCTGTCTGGATAGTTGGCACACGGCGCTTTCTGTCTGGATAGTTGGCACACGGCGCTTTTTGTCTGGATTGTTGGCACACGGCGCTTTTTGTCTGGATAGTTGGCACACGGCGCTTTTTGTCTGGATAGTTGGCACACGGCGCTTTCTGTCCGGATAGTTGGCACACTGCGCTTTTTGTCTGGATAGTTGGCACACGGCGCTTTTTGTCTGGATAGTTGGCACACTGCGCTTTCTGTCCGGATAGTTGGCACACTGCGCTTTTTGTCTGGATAGTTGGCACACTGCACTTTTTGTCTGGATAGTTGGCACACTGCGCTTTTTGTCTGGATAGTTGGCACACAGCGCTTTCTGTCCGGATAGTTGGCACACTGCGCTTTTTGTCTGGATAGTTGGCACACGGCGCTTTTTGTCTGGATAGTTGGCACACTGCGCTTTCTGTCTGGATAGTTGGCACACTGCGCTTTCTGTCCGGATAGTTGGCACACTGCACTTTTTGTCCGGATAGTTGGCACACGGCGCTTTCTGTCTGGATAGTTGGCACACGGCGCTTTTTGTCTGGATAGTTGGCACACGGCGCTTTCTGTCCGGATAGTTGGCACACTGCGCTTTTTGTCTGGATAGTTGGCACACGGCGCTTTTTGTCTGGATAGTTGGCACACTGCGCTTTCTGTCCGGATAGTTGGCACACTGCGCTTTTTGTCTGGATAGTTGGCACACGGCACTTTCTGTCCGGATAGTTGGCACACTGCGCTTTTTGTCTGGATAGTTGGCACACTGCGCTTTCTGTCTGGATAGTTGGCACACTGCGCTTTTTGTCTGGATAGTTGGCACACTGCGCTTTCTGTCCGGATAGTTGGCACACTGCACTTTTTGTCCGGATAGTTGGCACACAGAGCTTTTTGTCTGGATAGTTGGCACACGGCGCTTTTTGTCTGGATAGTTGGCACACGGAGCTTTTTGTCTGGATTGTCGTCTTGTATCTTGTACATTGCAGGACGATATTGTGACTCTAAGGCCGGCGTCAGACGAACGCAGTGATCACGTCCGTGTTGACTAGACTAATACAGTTTATTTTCATCCTTCATGGCTATGACGGATCTGGGAGCCTGGTGGCCACGGACTCCTAGAACTTTACATTTGGCTCTAATAGTTTGTAACAATCACCAGAAAGCTTTGCCTGGCTCCTAAAAATCTGTATTGGCTCCTAAAAATCTGTACTGGCTCCTAAAAATCTGTATTGTCTTCTATGTTTTGATATGAATTACTCACCCTTTGCTTTTTCTGGAATCTGAACATAAGTTAATCTCGGCAGCGTCTCCACCGCGTAGCTCAGCAATGAGTAACATCTCTTCGTACCTGTTATGATTTTATTACCTTGTCCTGTTGTCTTTTTTCTGCTCATGTCGCGGAGATACGACTTACGGTAAATTGTGCCAAATTGCCACCAGGAGGGCCGTCCTGTTCATTCTCCGTGCAGAGACATCTTGTTTGTGATGTTTTTGGGGGCCGTGCTGCATCAGGTTGCCCCCCGCTCTCTCCGTGCTCCTCACGGCTGCCTCCAGGATTACCTATGGTGGTGGTGAAGCGTTAAATCCTCCCGGCCTCGGTTAATATTCATTTATGGCGATGAAGTGGGGCCTGTGTAAGTGAGATTTCGGGTTTTGCTCATTGAACTCTATTTTTCCTCAAATAGAATTTACTGCAGTGAAATGGAAATCTCAGGCGGGATCCCGAGACTGAGAAGGAACCGTAAATCTTTTATATCTCTTTTAACCAGCTTTCACTTCTGTCTGATTTACCGCCGCCGATACCATTCCTTAAAATCCCTGGCAGGACCTTACTTCACCAAGTTGCCGCTGGCCATTAGAATCCAATCCGATAAATACATTAAAACAGTCTTTTCCCCCTCAAACATTTTCTAACTTTTCATTGCAGTTTCCTTTGGTGCTGGGCGCAGGGGTCACCCATGCCAGGTGCCACTTTGTGTCTTTGTGCCAATCAGTGGAAGGTGTAGAGCAGTGATTCCCGCGCCTGTCCTCAGGTAACCCCTAAGAGGATAGATTTTAAGGATCACCTTGGGGAAATGCAGACTGAATCCTCCAATCACCGAGCGACTGATAAAAACACCTGTTCTTCAGACATTTATTTATTTATTTATTTATAAAGTATTTTACCAGGACGGACACATTGAGATTCTCTCGTTTTCAGTTTGTTCTGGATTCAGGAACATTGAATTGTTACAGAAACACAAAGTAATAAAATGCAAAACACAAATATACAGATTAACAGAAAATACATATACACACACACACACATATACACACACACATATACAGATGAAACTGGAAAGATTAGAATAAAAAGTTGATTTATTTCAGTAATGCAAGTTAAAAGGTGAAAGTAATATATGAGACTCATTAGATGCAAAGCGAGATCGATCAAGCGGTGATTTGTCATAATTGTGGTGATTCTGGTTACAGCTCATGAAAAGCCCAAATCCACAATCTCAGAAAATGAGAATATTGTGATGTGGTGCAATATATCCTAGGCTCAAAGTGTCCCACTCTAATCAGCTAATTCAGCCGTAACACCTGCAAAGGGTTCCTGAGCCTTGAAATGGTCTCTCAGTCTGGTTCAGTAGGAATCACAATCATGGGAAAGACGCTGACCTGACAGTTGTGCAGAAAACCATCATTGACCCCTCCATAAGGAGGGAAAGCCTCAAAAGGTCATTGCAAAAGAAGTTGGATGTTCCCAAAGTGCTGTATCAAAGCACATTAATAGAAAGTTATGTGGAAGAAAGAGGTGCACAAGCAGCAGGGATGACGCAGCCTGGAGAGGATTGTCAGGAAAAGGCCATTCAAAATGTTGGGGACTTTCACAAGGAGTGGACTGAGGCTGGAGTCAGTGCATCAAGAGCCACCACACACAGACACATCCTGGACATGGGCTTCAAATGTCGTATTCCTCTTGTCAAGCCGCTCCTGAACAACAAACAACATCAGAAGCGTCTTACCTGGGCTAAAGAAAAACACACCTGGTCTGTTGCTCAGTGGCTCCAAAGACCTTTTTTCTGATGAGAGCAACTTTTGCATCTCATTTGGAAACCAAGGAGCCAGAGTATGGAGGAAGAATGGAGAGGACACACTGCAACATGCTTGAAGTCCAGTGTGAAGTTTCCACAGTCTGTGTTGATTTGGGGAGCCAAGTCATCTGCTGGTGTTGGGCCACTGTGCTTCATTAAGTCCAGGGTCAACGCAGCCGTCTAGCAGGAGATTTTGGAGCACTTCATGCTTCCTTCCGCAGACGAGCTTTATGGGATACTGACTTCATTTTCCAGCAGGACTTGGCACCTGCCCACACTGCCAAAAGCACCAAAACCTGGTTCAATGACCGTGGGATTACTGTGCTTGATTGGCCAGAAAACTCGCCTGACCTGAACCCCATAGAGAATCTGGAGCATTGCCAAGAGAAAGATGAGAGACATGAGACGGAACAATGCAGAAGAGCTGAAGGCCACTATTGAAGCATCCTGGTCTTCCATAACACCTCAGCAGTGGCCACAGGCTGATAGCTTCCATGCCACATTGCCACATTGAGGCAGGAATTGCTGCAAACCAAGCACTGAGTACATCTGCAGCTTATACTTTTCACAGGTGCCATATTGTTCTATGTACAATCCTTGTTTTATTGATTACATGGAATATTCTTATTTTCTGAGATTGTGGATTTGGGCTTTTCATGAGCTGTAACCAGAATCACCACAATTATGACAAATCACCGCTTGATCGATCTCGCTTTGCATCTAATGAGTCTCATATATTACTTTCACCTTTTAACTTGCATTACTGAAATAAATCAACCTTTACACCATATTCTAATTTTTCCAGTTTCACCTGTATTCACTATGTTACATGTTTACAGGTGCATTCTGTATATAGTCACTATGTTACATGTTTACAGGTGCATTCTGTATATAGTCATTATGTTACATGTTTACAGGCACATTCTGTATATAGTCACTGTGTTACATGTTTACAGGAGCATTCTGTATATAGTCACTGTGTTATATGTTTACAGGTGCATTCTGTATATAGTCACTGTGTTACATGTTTACAGGCACATTCTGTATATAGTCACTGTGTTACATGTTTACAGGTGCATTCTGTATATAGTCATTATGTTACATGTTTACAGGCACATTCTGTATATAGTCACTGTGTTACATGTTTACAGGAGCATTCTGTATATAGTCACTGTGTTTATGTTTACAGGTGCATTCTGTATATAGTCACTGTGTTACATGTTTACAGGCACATTCTGTATATAGTCACTGTGTTACATGTTTACAGGTGCATTCTGTATATAGTCACTGTGTTACATGTTTACAGGTGCATTCTGTATATATTCACTATGTTACATGTTTACAGGTGCATTCTGTATATAGTCACTGTGTTACATGTTTACAGGTGCATTCTGTATATAGTCACTATGTTACATGTTTACAGGTGCATTCTGTATATAGTCACTATGTTACATGTTTATAGGCGCATTCTGTATATAGTCACTGTGTTACATGTTTACAGGTGCATTCTGTATATAGTCATTATGTTACATGTTTACAGGTGCATTCTGTATATAGTTACTGTGTTACATGTAGGGATGCACCGATACCACTTTTTTAAGACCGAGTACGAGTACCGATACTTTTTAAAAGTACTCACCGATACCGAGTACCGATACTTTTATTTAATGTCATGTGACGCTTTCCAATAGGAACAGACCTCATAAAAATTTATATGAGATTGACCGCAGCTCACATGGATTTGCCCCCAGGTCTCATGGATTTGCCCCCAGGTCTCATGGATTTGCCCCCAGCTCACATGGGTTTGCCCCCAGCTCACATGGGTTTGCCCCCAGGTCTCATGGATTTGCCCCCAGGTCTCATGGATTTGCCCCCAGCTCACATGGGTTTGCCCCCAGCTCACACGGGTTTGCCCCCAGCTCACATGGGTTTGCCCCCAGCTCACATGGATATGCCCACCAGCTCTGATGGATATGTCCCCCAGGTCTCACGGATATGTCCCCCAGGTCTCATGGATTTGCCCCCAGGTCTCATGGATTGGCCCCCAGGTCTCATGGATTGGCCCCCAGGTCTCATGGATTTGCCCCCAGGTCTCATGGATTGGCCCCCAGGTCTCATGGATTTGCCCCCAGGTCTCATGGATATGCCCCCAGGTCTCATGGATTTGCCCCCAGGTCTCATGGATTTGCCCCCAGGTCTCATGGATTGGCCCCCAGGTCTCATGGATTGGCCCCCAGGTCTCATGGATTTGCCCCCAGGTCTCATGGATTTGCCCCCAGGTCTCATGGATTGGCCCCCAGGTCTCATGGATTGGCCCCAGCTCTCATGGATTTGCCCCCAGCTCGAACGCTGGCCGTGTGCATGTAAAGCACGCGGCCAGCGTTCCCCTCCGGCGCGCCAAATACTCACCCTTCCTGAAGTTCCGGTCGCTGGGCAGTGATGCGGTCACGTAGCCGCCGGGCGCATCTGTGACGCTGCCTCCAGCCGAGAGGCCGCGTCACAGGAGCGCCCAGTGGCCGCAGGAACGCATCACTGCCCAGCGACCGGAACTTCAGGAAGGGTGAGTATTTGGCGCGCCGGAAGGGAACGCTGGCCGCGTGCTTTACATGCACGCGGCCAGCTTCCCCAGCCCCGCGGATACCGGCAAGCCGGCCCAGCGCCGGCTTCCGGTATCGGCGTGATGTATCGGGCCGTTTGCACGAGTAACAAGTACTCGTGCAAACGGCAATATCGGCCCCGATACCGATACGAGTATCGGTATCGGTGCATCCCTAGTTACATGTTTACAGGTGCATTCTGTATATAGTTACTGTGTTACATGTTTACAGGTGCATTCTGTATATAGTCACTGTGTTACATGTTTACAGGTGCATTCTGTATATAGTGACTGTGTTACATGTTTACAGGTGCATTCTGTATATAGTCACTGTGTCACATGTTTACAGGTGCATTCTGTATTTAGTTACTGTGTTACATGTTTACAGGTGCATTCTGTATATAGTCACTGTGTTACATGTTTACAGGCGCATTCTGTATATAGTCACTATGTTACATGTTTACAGGTGCATTCTGTATATAGTTACTGTGTTACATGTTTACAGGTGCATTCTGTATATAGTCACTATGTCACATGTTTACAGGCGCATTCTGTATATAGTCACTGTGTTACATGTTTACAGGTGCATTCTGTATATAGTCACTGTGTTACATGTTTACAGGTGCATTCTGTATATAGTTACTGTGTTACATGTTTACAGGTGCATTCTGTATATAGTCACTGTGTTACATGTTTACAGGTGCATTCTGTATATAGTCACTATGTTAAATGTTTACAGGTGCATTCTGTATATAGTCACTGTGTTACATGTTTACAGGCGCATTCTGTATATAGTCACTGTGTTACATGTTTACAGGCGCATTCTGTATATAGTCACTGTGTTACATGTTTACAGGTGCATTCTGTATATAGTCACTATGTTACATGTTTACAGGTGCATTCTGTATATAGTCTCTGTGTTACATGTTTACAGGCGCATTCTGTATATAGTCACTGTGTTACATGTTTACAGGTGCATTCTGCATATAGTTACTGTGTTACATGTTTACAGGCGCATTCTGTATATAGTCACTGTGTTACATGTTTACAGGTGCATTCTGTATATAGTCACTATGTCACATGTTTACAGGCGCATTCTGTATATAGTCACTGTGTTACATGTTTACAGGTGCATTCTGTATATAGTCACTGTGTTACATGTTTACAGGTGCATTCTGTATATAGTCACTATGTTACATGTTTACAGGTGCATTCTGTATATAGTCACTGTGTTACATGTTTACATGCGCATTCTGTATATAGTCACTATGTTACATGTTTACAGGTGCATTCTGTATATAGTCACTGTGTTACATGTTTACAGGCGCATTCTGTATATAGTCACTATGTTACATGTTTACAGGTGCATTCTGTATATAGTCACTATGTTACATGTTTACAGGCGCATTCTGTGTATAGACACTGTGTTACATGTTTACAGGTGCATTCTGTATATAGTCACTGTGTTACATGTTTACAGGTGCATTCTGTATGTAGTCACTGTGTTACATGTTTACAGGTGCATTCTGTATATAGTCACTGTGTTACATGTTTACAGGTGCATTCTGTATATAGTCATTGTGTTACATGTTTACAGGTGCATTCTGTATATAGTCATTGTGTTACATGTTTACAGGCGCGTTCTGTATATAGTCACTGTGTTACATGTTTACAGGCGCATTCTGTATATAGTCACTGTGTTACATGTTTACAGGTGCATTCTGTATATAGTCACTGTGTTACATGTTTACAGGTGCATTCTGTATATAGTCACTATGTTACATGTTTACAGGTGCATTCTGTGTATAGTCACTGTGTCACATGTTTACAGGTGCATTCTGTATATAGTCACTAAGTTACATGTTTACAGGCGCATTCTGCATATAGTCACTAAGTTACATGTTTACAGGTGCATTCTGTATATAGTCATTGTGTTACATGTTTACAGGTGCATTCTGTATATAGTCATTGTGTTACATGTTTACAGGCGCATTCTGCATATAGTCACTAAGTTACATGTTTACAGGTGCATTCTGTATATAGTCATTGTGTTACATGTTTACAGGTGCATTCTGTATATAGTCATTGTGTTACATGTTTACAGGCGCATTCTGCATATAGTCACTAAGTTACATGTTTACAGGTGCATTCTGTATATAGTCATTGTGTTACATGTTTACAGGTGCATTCTGTATATAGTCATTGTGTTACATGTTTACAGGCGCATTCTGCATATAGTCACTAAGTTACATGTTTACAGGTGCATTCTGTATATAGTCATTGTGTTACATGTTTACAGGTGCATTCTGTATATAGTCATTGTGTTACATGTTTACAGGCGCGTTCTGTATATAGTCACTGTGTTACATGTTTACAAGCGCATTCTGTATATAGTCACTGTGTTACATGTTTACAACCAAATCTTTATTAGTGCAACAATTTTAAAATTTTGTGTACACAAAGTCTCACAACCATAAAACGTAGGAGGTGCTACAATTGATTGGCAGCACTCACGCACATTTGAATAATCCACAGCAGCCTTTACGCACACCTCAATAATCCACAGCAGCGCTCACGCACACCTGAGTAATCCACAGCAGCGCTCACGCACACTTGAGTAATCCACAGCAGCGCTCACGCACACCTGAGTAATCCACAGCAGTGCTCACGCACACCTGAGTAATCCACAGCAGCGCTCACGCACACCTGAGTAATCCACAGCAGCGCTCACGCACACTTGAGTAATCCACAGCAGCGCTCACGCACACTTGAGTAATCCACAGCAGCGCTGTCCGTGGTGCTGAATAGCAATTCCTGGCATTATGAGAACTTCTGGAGCCGTCATTTCTAATGTTATGTGTTGCTTCTCCAGCTTTATCTTAGTGTTAAGAGGTAAATAGTGGCCGCGGTGTATCCCTTCCACATTCTGGGGAGGTGGATCTGAGGTGCGGAGCCCCCTGGAACGCTGCTCACAGTCAGTTTGTGGGGTTGCAGTGGACGAGGCTGCGACGTGTAATTATGGAAAGCATACAATGTGCGAGGATTTGGCCGCGTTCCATTGTGTATTGTGTCTGTTTACACAGAGGTTTAATGTAACGGCTTGTGTTCAGGATTACATTGTAAATAAACATGCTGAGTCAATGATACTGAAGACTCGCCGCTCTCCCTGCGCCACAGCTGGCAGCGCCGCTACATAAATCATTTGGGCTGCAGGTCGGTGTGATGGCCACCACTCCAGTTTGTGTGTCACAGCTAGTCACATTGCTGTGTGTATCGTGGCCTGTCCACGGCACCAGGTCCATTCTCATCTCTTACCTTCAGTGCGGTTATTGCTGCACCGTCAGATCTGACCTTCCCGGCACAACGAGCTGCTTTTACTCGACGGCAGAGCAATATACCGGACCTGGATTATCAGATAACCCCGGGAGACACGTCACCTTGTGCGTCTGACATTGTGTCCTGACCGCAGGAAGCGGAGAGGGATTAAATCATCCTTCGTTAATGGGATCCGGCAGGAAATCAGGAGATCCCCATCTGACCAGAGAGATGAGGCAGCGATGGGCAGCTCTGTCGGCGTCCTGCACAGATGCCGAACTAAAACATTTCTATTATTAACAAAGATACACGTATAAACAATACAATACACCTGCTTTAGAAACCTGAATCTGGATACATTTTAACCCCACGGTCCCCCAACCCCAGTCTTCTCCTCCACCTAGCTCAGCCAGGAAGGCATCCGGTGATGGTGTGGGTTATATTAACCCCTGGAAGGCTGTCCAGCAGGGACGGTAGTCAGAGATGAGGGGGCATCTCCACTTGGGGGGGGGGGTGGTCACAGCGCCCAGGGACAGCCGGGGAGGGGGACACTCCGGCATTAAATCAGGAGGAGTCTCCTTTAGTTGGATACACATATTTTGGTGCTGCCGTCTCCCTCTGGTTTTATTCCGCTTCACCCCCCCCCCTCATTCGTCCCTGTGTTTTCTCTTTATATATATATAATGGGATCTCGTCTGTTTAACCCCCGTCTGCCCTCAGATTGTACAACCTCACGCGCTTTGTCGCTTTATAGGAAAGTAGATTTACACCCCTCCCCCGAAACATACGGATTTAATTAATAAAATGCAATTTTTCTTTAAATCACAGTTAATCGCATGTAGCGTCTGGCTGTGAGGCCGCGTGGTATAAATGGTGCCCCCCGCGCCGGTTACACGTGCGCACTTGTTTTAGGATGCGAGCAGCGGATTGGTGATCACACAGCAACACTCCCAGCGAGGACCGAGCCGAGGCGAATCCGGCCAGAATCAATCCAAGCTACATGAACATGTGTGATCAGAGAAAGCCGGTGTGTACAGAATGAGCCGGCCAGGCCTTTTATTCAACGTATGACAAGCCCCTGGCTATTTCCCAGCAATCAAAGCTGAGGCCTCTCGAAGGATCCGCTTCATTTTGGTGAAAGATCGGTGTGAATTAAAGAGACGAGGCGCAGGCCTGAGTCACATGACGAGTATCGCAAGCCTAAACCAAGGCGCTGCCGCGGCAAGAAGCCAATGGATAAGAATCTTCTGTATGATACGCATCCAACCCCGCGTGCACATTCTCCTGCCCGGCATGCCGGCATGTCTGACAGAGCGCACCATGGGCTGGATTCCAACCTTCAACCCGATCCCAACACAAATGGATAAATCCTGCCGCGCTTCCATTATCGGCTTTATGTTGTTTTAACGGCTCGAGCCGGAGAGCGGCAGCGGCACTGCTAGTATTGGCTCATTGAATCCATGTCGCTAAGCGTCACCGTGCTGCGTATAACGGTAAGATAGTAATCAGGCTCGGTGTCAGCGCAGCGTTCTTGTATTTGGGAGTTTGTGGAGCTGCGCTCACACTTATCGGGCGATACATTGAATCCTTGTTCACGGTGGACGCTGTGATTCCTCCCAGTGACGGACATTTCATTCCTTCTCCTGGTAAAGCCAAACACATAAAGCCAAATTATCAGCTTTGTGATTCCGGCCGCCTCCTGGGGAACGTTACGCCGCGTCCTTATTTCGCTGCCAATCAAGAAAGGTTTTGCTCCATTTGCTGTATCTGGTGCTGCCGAGACGTTGACATCTGACTCCCGGTGAGCCGGCTTTGGTTGTGTGGTCTGCGGTGACTGGCAGCCTGAGTTACTCGCTGTGAGGATCCAGGACGCACAGGACCGGATCTGTTTGATGGGCCCGTCCCACGGCTCTGGTGCAGAATGCCACGTTACGGAGAGGTGGCGGCAAAGCCACGTCCCTGTGGAGGCATTTACAGCAGAATCCTACGTTTGCTCAGAATGGATTTGGGACCAGGCTGCTCAGATTGAAGCGATTGGGGGGGGGGGATACACAGCCGCTCATCCCCTGGAGACTCGTTAACATGCTGTGACAGTATGAGTGTCCGGGCCAGATCCAGAGCATTCCCACGCATAGCTACGGGTCAGACACCGCTCTTATATGACGCCGACATTCCTCGCTGTGTTTTACAATATAACCTGGGGAGGTTAAGGCTATACGACAAAACACATTCATTGTGACAGGTGATGCTGAGGTTCCGGGTCGCAGGAGCTTACGATCTATTTCCAGGCTGGGCTATAGGCTGGTATTTAATGACTTTCAGAAAAAGGAATGAGGAAAAAAGAGGAATTTAAGGGAACGAAGTTGGAAATGAATGTGATGTGGCAGGGGATGGGACAGAAAATGAGGGGGTGGAAACAATTGGGGAGCAGCGATTTGGATCCCAAGGCTGAGTCTAAGAGTCAGGACGGCCAGAAATTGCGGTGCGGGCGGCAGAACCGGTTTGTGTATAAGGAGTGACCTGCACAGGTTTCTGTCTGTAACTGCCTGTAGCTTCTGCAATGGTGAGCATCTCCGTGTCCTGCAGAGATAATGCGTCTCCTCCGGACCATCCAGAGATGCTTCATCCTGAGAGGATTGAGCCGGAGTTGCAGAAATCCGGAGCAGCGAGTCGGAAGCGGGGATTGCGTGACCTTGCTCGGTGTGAGATTAGTCTTTAATGGCGCCGTTCATGCATTAGATCTTCGTTTTAGTCTCCGTAGCCGCGTAAAATCCGGGTCAGGTCATGTAACTCCATCCAACTCCCTGCCGCTTTGTTCTCAGAGACGGCCATGCAAGCTTGTGTGCGCGGTGACATGGGCCGGCCTGGTGAGGTCACAGTGCGCGCGGAATAAACGCTGCATGTCCTTTTTCGTAAGATTGTTTGAGTTTTGAAAGGAAAGCGTTTTAGGCTTCGGCATCAGGTCATGCACACACAGCCAGGTATAGGGCGAGTGTGGAGCGGGCGTCAACCACCTCAAACATGTGGATACATGAAAGATACCGCCTGCCTGGGTCTTGTGCCGGGGGCCTGGCTGCGGCTGGTTCCTGCCTGAGTCCTGTGCTGGGGGGGCCTGGCTGCGGCTGGTTCCTGCCTGAGTCCTGTGCCGGGGGGCCTGGCTGCGGCTGTTTCCTGCCTGAGTCCTGTGCCGGGGGCCTGGCTGCGGCTGGTTCCTGCCTGAGTCCTGTGCCGGGGGGCCTGGCTGCGGCTAGTTCCTGCCTGAGTCCTGTGCCGGGGGGCCTGGCTGCGGCTGGTTCCTGCCTGGGTCCTGTGCCGGGGGGCCTGACTGCGGCTGATTCCTGCCTGGGTCCTGTGCCGGGGGCCTGGCTGCAGCTGGTTCCAGCTTGGGTCCTGTGCCGAGGGCCTGGCTGCGACTGGTTCCTGCCTGGTTCCTGTGCCGGGGGCCTAGCTGCGGCTGGTTCCTGCCTGGTTCCTGTGCCGGGGCCTGGCTGCGGCTGGTTCCTGCCTGGTTCCTGTGCCGGGGCCTGGCTGCGGCTGGTTCCTGCCTGGGTCCTGTGCCAGGGGGCCTGGCTGCGGCTGATTCCTGCCTGGGTCCTGTGCCGGGGGGGCCTGGCTGCGGCTGGTTCCTGCCTGGGTCCTGTGCCGGGGGCCTGGTTGCGGCTGGTTCCTGCCTGGGTCCTGTGCCGGGGCCTGGCTGCAGCTGGTTCCTGCCTGGGTCCTGTGCCGGGGGCCTAACTGCGGCTGGTTCCTGTGCTGGGGCCTGGCTGCGGCTGGTTCCTGCCTGGGTCCTGTGCCGGGGGCCTAGCTGCGGCTGGTTCCTGCCTGGGTCCTGTGCCGGGGCCTGGCTGCAGCTGGTTCCTGCCTGGGTCCTGTGCCGGGGCCTGGCTGCAGCTGGTTCCTGCCTGGGTCCTGTGCCGGGGCCTGGCTGCAGCTGGTTCCTGCCTGGGTCCTGTGCCGGAGCCTGGCTGCGGCTGGTTCCTGCCTGGGTCCTGTGCCGGGGCCTGGCTGCAGCTGGTTCCTGCCTGGGTCCTGTGCCGGAGCCTGGCTGCGGCTGGTTCCTGCCTGGGTCCTGTGCCGGGGCCTGGCTGCGGCTGGTTCCTGCCTGGGTCCTGTGCCGGGGCCTGGCTGCAGCTGGTTCCTGCCTGGGTCCTGTGCCGGGGCCTGGCTGCAGCTGGTTCCTGCCTGGGTCCTGTGCCGGGGCCTGGCTGCAGCTGGTTCCTGCCTGGGTCCTGTGCCGGGGCCTGGCTGAGAATGGAAGGGAAACCTGGGAGTCAGAGTTAATTCTGAGCCATCCGGGGTCACCATGTGGCAATGCCATAGACGTGGCCTGCACGTGATGCCAGTGAGGTCAGCGAAGCAGAGCTGGGAAATGGTTCAGTAACAGGTTTTTTTAATAAATTCATTATTTTCCCAACAACACTTCAACCTATTTACTCTGCACCTTCTCACCATTTAGTGAATAAACCCCTTTGCTTTTCCCCTGTGTATATCAGCATAGGAGGGGGCTCATTGTGCGCAGGATCCTAGTGGTGGTGGGGGGGGGGTGTAAGCTCATTATTGGCCCTCGCTCTCTGCCAGCTCTTCCATCGTGTGACTAAGGCTCTCGGAAGGGCTGTGCTTTTTTTGGCTGCCGGTTTGTCAGCAAATACAATTGAATTAGATTCATCCATAGAAGAAGAAACATGAGTCACATCGCTGCCAGAGACGCCGAGGACTACCAGGCCGCGCAGCTCAATATCACTGCAGAGCATCACTGACTGCTTAGCGGGTACCAGACCCTGGAATAACCGGCCGCGAGCTGATTAGTGGCAGGGGGTGATCTGAGGTCTTTTCAGTATATTTAGGTGAGAATCCATGAAATGTCATTATACAAGAAACCTTTATTAGTAAACATTGCCCGATACTTTGTAACTGACCCAGGACAGTCAGTAAACGTATACGGAGCATCAGGATGGACATTGGATTGGGACCATCTGAAGCTTCTTCTTACAGAGGCTCCTGGAAGGACATCAAGTGAAGTCTTTAGATCATTGTCAGCTGTAAAACCTTTTCAAAGGGCTACATGGTCTATGTGGACCAACCAGGGACAGCTTATGTTGGTCCAGATCGTAGCGAGTGGAGCCCAATCGATGACCATCAGGTCCCTAGGGAATACCACATCACTAAGGTTCAGGGTGGCAAGATTTGGCCTCTGAGCTTACATTCCTCACCCTCTTACCAAGACGTAACAATGGTGACAGTGTATAACGATGCTGGAGACATGGAGGAAGATTCATTAAGCAGAGATGTGAGAGAGACATTGCCAGTTCTATGGTAATACACAGCACCAGCCCCGGTGACGGGTAATGGAGCGTGCCGGCTGTTTCCCCATGTATCACAGTGCAGCATTTTGTTCTCAGTGTTTGTATAACATTATTACAAATGTATCAATGACTGAAGATTCTGCGCATACATTGATCCCCTGTGGATGCCGGTCGTTTGTCAGGGCAGTTCTCGCAAGGTTGAAGAGGCCGGTGCTGCTCGGCGGAGCTCGCTGGTACCAGGCAGACTGTAGGCAGCCAGTACCTTCAGATCCCGAGCTCAGGGTTTGTAAATCCACAGTCCGTTGTTGGGACAGATGTTATAAGGTGTGGGGGACTTGCCGGGAATCCTTTAATGGCTGAAATGGAGGAAACAGACTGAGCAGCAACACGGGCTGATTAATTCATTCCTCGCCTTCACCCAGTGCAGATTCCGATACGATTCCTCCCTCCATGCTCGCCGCAGCCTCGCGCAGTCACACGCAGCGCCGGATCAAGGTGATCCTGGATGTGGAGTTACTAGAGATTTTAATTACTTTTATGTGACAGTTCACATTTATTTCAGCTGCTTTTTTTCCATTGTACCCTTTATGTTCTTTTTACAAATTAATTTCCGCACCCGTCCTCGTGCGTTTCTACCCGAAGATTCAGCTCTCGCTCCATTTTAGTCGCAGTCATTGGAAACTTAATTAAATGCGTTCCTTTTCTCTCCGTGGCTACGGGTGATTCCGCGCTCTTTTCAAGTCTTGTTTGAAAGGGAAAAACTAAACCCGAGCACCGCAGAACTATGTGGGTTTATCTGGTGATGGCAGCTCTTTCTTACGTCAGCCGAGATCTTCCCATATACTATGCGGAAAGGCTGCAGACTCTGCAGGTGATACAACTACCAGAGATCCCGCAGGTGATATACATAGACCGCAGACCCTGCAGGTGATATAGAGTGACCGCAGACCCTGCAGGTGATATAGAGTGACCGCAGACCCTGCAGATGATATAGAGTGACCGCAGACCCTGCAGGTGATATAGAGTGACCGCAGACCCTGCAGATGATATAGAGTGACCGCAGACCCTGCAGATGATATAGAGTGACCGCAGACCCTGCAGGTGATATAGAGTGACCGCAGACCCTGCGGGTGATATAGAGTGACCGCAGACCCTGCAGGTGATATAGAGTGACCGCAGACCCTGCGGGTGATATAGAGTGACCGCAGACCCTGCAGGTGATATAGAGTGACCGCAGACCCTGCGGGTGATATAGAGTGACCGCAGACCCTGCAGGTGATATAGAGTGACCGCAGACCCTGCAGGTGATATAGAGTGACCGCAGACCCTGCAGGTGATATAGAGTGACCGCAGACCCTGCGGGTGATATAGAGTGACCGCAGGCCCTGCAGATGATATAGAGTGACAGCAGACCCTGCAGGTTGATATAGAGTGACCGCAGACCCTGCAGATGATATAGAGTGACCACAGACCCTGCAGGTGATATAGAGTGACCGCAGACCCTGCAGGTGATATAGAGTGACCGCAGACCCTGCAGATGATATAGAGTGACCGCAGACCCTGCAGGTGATATAGAGTGACCGCAAGACCCTGCAGGTGATATAGAGTGACAGCAGACCCTGCAGGTGATATAGAGTGACCGCAGACCCTGCAGATGATATAGAGTGACCGCAGACCCTGCAGGTGATATAGAGTGACCGCAGACCCTGCAGGTGATTATAGAGTGACCGCAGACCCTGCAGGTGATATAGAGTGACAGCAGACCCTGCAGGTGATATAGAGTGACCGCAGACCCTGCAGGTGATATAGAGTGACCACAGACCTGCAGGTGATATAGAGTGACCGCAGACCCTGCAGGTGATATAGAGTGACCGCAGACCCTGCAGATGATATAGAGTGACCGCAGACCCTGCAGGTGATATAGAGTGACCGCAGACCCTGCAGGTGATATAGAGTGACCGCAGACCCTGCAGGTGATGATATAGAGTGACCGCAGACCCTGCAGGTGATACAACTACCAGAGATCCCACAGGTGATATACATAGACCGCAGACCCTGCAGATGATATAGAGTGACCGCAGACCCTGCAGGTGATATAGAGTGACCACAGACCCTGCAGGTGATATAGAGTGACCGCAGACCCTGCAGGTGATATAGAGTGACCGCAGACCCTGCAGGTGATATAGAGTGACCGCAGACCCTGCAGGTGATATACATAGACCGCAGACCCTGCAGATGATATAGAGTGACCACAGACCCTGCAGGTGATATAGAGTGACCGCAGACCCTGCAGGTGATATAGAGT
This sequence comes from Leptobrachium leishanense, assembly GCA_009667805.1. Lineage (NCBI taxonomy): Eukaryota > Metazoa > Chordata > Amphibia > Anura > Megophryidae > Leptobrachium > Leptobrachium leishanense. The sequence goes on from CM019070.1 coordinate 5,981,870, forward strand.
GACCGCAGACCCTGCAGATGATATAGAGTGACCGCAGACCCTGCAGGTGATATAGAGTGACCGCAGACCCTGCAGGTGATATAGAGTGACCGCAGACCCTGCAGGTGATATAGAGTGACCACAGACCCTGCAGGTGATACAACTACCAGAGATCCCACAGGTGATATACATAGACCGCAGACCCTGCAGATGATATAGAGTGACCGCAGACCCTGCAGGTGATATAGAGTGACCACAGACCCTGCAGGTGATATAGAGTGACCGCAGACCCTGCAGGTGATATAGAGTGACCGCAGACCCTGCAGGTGATATAGAGTGACCACAGACCCTGCAGGTGATATAGAGTGACCGCAGACCCTGCAGGTGATATAGAGTGACCGCAGGCCCTGCAGGTGATATAGAGTGACCGCAGACCCTGCAGATGATATAGAGTGACCGCAGACCCTGCAGGTGATATAGAGTGACCGCAGACCCTGCAGATGATATAGAGTGACCGCAGACCTGCAGGATGATATAGAGTGACCGCAGACCCTGCAGGTGATATAGAGTGACCGCAGACCCTGCAGGTGATATAGAGTGACCGCAGACCCTGCAGGTGATATAGAGTGACCGCAGACCCTGCAGGTGATATAGAGTGACCGCAGACCCTGCAGGTGATATAGAGTGACCGCAGACCCTGCAGGTGATATAGAGTGACCGCAGGCCCTGCAGGTCTGCGTTGGATAAGAGGCGCTCTCTCGCTCCCATGAAGCCAGTAAAAGGTTGGTAGAGTTGTTTGGTGGCTTTGTTTCGCGGTGACATCATGGCGTGGCTTACAAGTCCAGCATTTTGGAATGCTTTTCCAGTCATTAGGGTTCAGGGTGAAGGCAGCATGGAGTGCTTGGTGTTTCCCTGCAGTATAATCCCATACTGTCTCACAGCTTCGTTCTCCGTCCTGTATGAGGAAATGTCCTCCCAAACCCCTGGTGTTTCCTGACATAGCGATGGTTATGTTCGATGTTTGGGCTGTTCCCTCGTGACACGTCGTCAGGTTCTGCTTTGTTGGTCGTTGACTTTCCATAAAGTATATATTTTCTGTGTTCAGTAGCCGCTGCTTTGTGCTGGAATCCTCGGTGCGGGAATAGTTTGTCAGGAAATATAAGCATTGTGTTTTGCGCTTTGACAAAGATTTGCCTTCATGGGGGAAAACAAAAGCTTGTTATTTGCGAAATCTTTCTGGGTTTCCTGGCAGCAGTTTGGACATTCGGAGACATTTACAGCGCGATGATGGATTCAGCCTGCGACGGATCCGTCTCCATCGTCTCACCTATGCAGTGAAGACCTGTCACCTCCAATTACTGCCACCACCTACAGAAGGCCGCGCCAGCGGAGGGAAGGAACGCGGGGTAACCACATCGCCTGCATTATACGAGTTTTATTTCTGAATATCTCAGAGTCGGAAAAAAGTTTGTTTCTAGTATAACCCCCCCCCAAGTAACAAGGGCAGAGAGAAAGGATCATGAATGTGTCACTGTTTACGTTCTGCGGCTTCTTCCAGGCCCGGATACATAGTTATTAACCTCGTGTTCAGGGATGCAAGCTGAGAAACAAAGATAATCGCCGTCCGGGTGATCTGTGATGGGCGAGAAATGGCAGCCCGGCAATCTGCGCTGACAAGATTTATGAGTTTGTGCATCTGGCTGTGGCGGGAGGAAAATTGTCCGCTGGAAACGAGAGATACGCCGAGCGCGGATTCGATGCGGATTGGTGAACCCCAGCCCAGAGGGTCAGGAATGGGCCAGGTACACGTGAACAGCACGGCCGGGCTTGACACCAGTGGAATTAAAAATAAAGGCGAGAGAGCGACCTTTGACCTCCAGGATGGAACGTGACACCTGCAGATAGACTCCTCTCCACCTAATTAAAGAAATTACACTTTCATGGTAATTGGGTGAATAAAACGATTTCTGCGCGACATGTCAAAAATCTAAACTAAGGCACCACCTGCCGGGCGTGCGGGTAGCCATTCCTTAGCACAGGCACCGGCCTTCACCAATAAATCACAATATCCATCCGCTTCGGGTTGCATTGTGTCACTGGTTCTAGGCTCCGGGGAAGCTCGCACATTGAAAGAGAAGGCCCCTATTCTAAGCGAACGGATAGCTTGCTGCTCTTTCTCACTGACCTGGCAATGTTCAGTTGGTTTTCCAAGTGCAATGGTAATGTCGTGTACCTGAAACCCATGAACCGCTGCAGACTGACGGTTACCGGCCTGAGAGTGATCCCCAGGTGCTCATTAAATAAAATGAAATACATTCCGGCACCTAAAAATTCTAAGTAAATAAGACCTAAATAAAATCTATTCTTTGCAGCAGTGGTCACCGTGAGGTCACGCATGATTGCGCTCTGTAATCTGGTAGCAGCACTGTGTTACCTGGAGGTTTTAGTTTTCTCTGACTGGAATCAGAGCCAGACAATTTAGTTTCTTATGAAATATACATGTTTGAGCCATTTATTGCTCGTGTGGGAGTACAGTCATCACAGTGTGATCCTAATGTCCCCCATGGATGATGCTGAACCTAAACCTGGGGTTATTTAATGTTCGGCAGAGTTTATCCTGACATGGACAATCCCAATTAATGAGGGCGAAACGCGTCAAAGCATAGAAATGAGAGAGTCGCAGAGGAGAAACATAATAACAAGGAAAGTGGATTAATGAGGGCAGGAGGAATGAGAGCGGATTGGGAAAGAATATTCAGAGACGGGTAACAAGGAGCAGAGAGACGGGGTAATGATTAACGAGGGATCGGAGGGACAGGAATAGTATAGCAAGAAGGATGGAATGACAGCAGGTGGCAGCGATGGGAGAAATCGATATATGATTGCATGCATGTAATACCAGGGATATGGCAACCTGATTAAAGTGAGGTATGGAGTAATGGGGGGGGGGGTGAGTAATGGAGGGGGAGATGGGAGTAATGAAGGGGAGAGGCAGGGGTGCTCAGGTGAGGAACTGGATTAATGAGGAGGAAGAGAAGTGGAGGTTTATGAAGAAGAATAATGATGGAATGAAACTGGATGGAGGTGGGAACGTCCTGTGTGTGATTAGGTGCGTGTGCAAACAGTAACCGGCGTGCAATATTGAGAAGAAATATCAACAAATTATTTATGGAGTTTAGATTTAAAAAATAAACAAAAAATGTGCCTAATCCTTAAGAGAAGTTTAATATCGAGATACATGGAGAGATAAGTGGAATGATAAGATATACATGGAGTTGCAATGGAGAGATAAGTGGAATTATAAGAGATACATGGAGTTACATTGAGGAGATAAGTGGAATAAGAGATACACGGAGTTATAATGAGGAGATAAGTGGAATAAGAGATACATGGACTTACAATGAGGAGATAAGTGGAATAAGAGATACATGGAGTTACAATGAGGAGATAAGTGGAATGATAAGAGATACATGGAGTTACAATGGGGAGATAAGTGTAATGATAAGAGATACATGGAGTTACAATGAGGAGATAAGTGGAATGATAAGATATACATGGAGTTACAATGGAGAGATAAGTGGAATTACAAGAGATACATGGAGTTACATTGAGGAGATAAGTGGAATAAGAGATACATGGAGTTACAATGAGGAGATAAGTGGAATAAGAGATACATGGAGTTACAATGAGGAGATAAGTGGAATGATAAGAGATACATGGAGTTACAATGGGGAGATAAGTGGAATGATAAGAGATACATGGAGTTACAATGAGGAGATAAGTGGAATGATAAGAGATACATGGAGAATGGAGAGATATACATGGAGTTACAATGGAGAGATAAGTGGAATTAAGAATACATGAGTTACATGAGGAGATAAGTGGAATAAGAGATACATGGAGTTACAATGAGGAGATAAGTGGAATAAGAGATACATGGAGTTACAATGAGGAGATAATTGGAATGATAAGAGATATATGGAGTTACAATGGGGAGATAAGTGTAATGATAAGAGATACATGGAGTTACAGTGGGGAGATAAGTGTAATGATAAGAGATACATGGAGTTACAATGGGGAGATAAGTGGAATGATAAGAGATACATGAGTTACAATGAGGAGATAAGTGGAATGATAAGATATACATGGAATTACAATGCAGAGATAAGTGGAACGATAAGAGCTACATGGAGTTACAATGGGAGATAAGAGATAGATGGAGTTACAATGCAGAGATAAGTGGAATGATGGGAGATACGTGGAATGAGAAGAGATACATGGAGTTACAATGAGGAGATAAGTGGAATGATAAGAGATACATGGAGTTACAATACAGAGATAAGCGGAATTTTAAGAGATACATGGAGCTACAATGAGGAGTTAAGCAGAATGATAAGAGATACATGGAGTTACATTGAGGAGATAAGTAGAATGATAAGAGATACATGGAGTTACAACGAGGAGATAAGTGGAATGATAAGAGATACATGGAATTACAATGCAGATATAAGCAGAATGATAAGAGATACATGGAGTTACAATGATTAGATAAGTAGAATGATAAGAGATACATGGAGTTACAATGGAGAGATAAGTGGAATGATAAAAGATACATGGATTTACAATGAGGAGATAAGTGGAATGATAAGAGATACATTGAATTACAATGCAGAGATAAGTGGAATGATAAAAGATACATGGATTTACAATGAGGAGATAAGTGATACATGGAGTTACAACGGAGAGATAAGTGGAATGATAAGAGATACATGGAGTTACAATGCAGAGATAAGTGAATGATAAGAGATACATGGAGTTACAATGCAGAGATAAGTGGAATGATAAAAGATACATGGAGTTACAATGGGGTGATACGTGAAATGATAAGAGATACATGGAGTTACAATGAGGAGATAAGTGGAATGATAAGAGATACATTGAGTTACAATGGAGAGATAAGTGGAATGATAAGTAGACATGTGCACAGCACAAAATTTTGTTTTGAACTAATGGATTAGTCCTAAAACGCAATTTGTTTAGTTACTAAAGAAGTTAGTTTTCAGTTCTTTAGTATGAAAACTAATTTCATTCATCCGATAACCAGCAGATACAATTACTATTGTAGTGGCTCCTCAGAGGGCTGAGATCGCTGCTTATTACAGTATCTCTCACTCTCAGCACAATGTGTCAGGCAAAGCTGTTACAGTAACTGACTGCTTATCTTCACAGCGCTCAGAGTTTCAGTAAAACTAGTAAATAATATTTTTATATATTAGAGGTTATAACAATATTATTTCCTTGTTTTACTGAAACTCGGAGCGCTGTGATGAGCAGCAGTCAGTTACTGTAACAGCTGAGCCTGATACATTGTACTGAGAGATAATGTAACAAGCAGCTGATCCCAGCGCTCACAGCCACTGGATTTAAAGGGCTAAAAAAAATGCTCCTCTCTGTATAATGTATAGAACATCCTCCTGCATTAATTATTACCCCTCTCTATATAATGTATATAACATCCTCTTGCATTAATTAATACCCCCTCTGTATAATGTTTAGAACATCCTCCTGCATTAGTAATACCCCTCTCTGTATAATGTATAGAACATCCTCTTTCATTAATTAATACCCCTCTCTGTATAATGTATAGAACATCTTCCTGCATTAATACCCCCTCTGTATAATGTATAGAACATCCTCCTGTATTAATTAATAGCCCTATCTGTATAATGTATAGAACATCCTCTTGCATTAATTAATACCCCTATCTTTATAATGTATAAAGAGATACATCCTGCTGCATTAATACCCCTTTCTGCATAATGTATATAACATCCTCCTGTATTAATTAATACCCCTCTCTGTGCAGGGGTGTGGGAATTGTATCGCCTGACGCCCAGGACATGAAGATCCGGGCGCCGGGCGAGTAGTTTTTTTTTAGATGCAGTCCGGCGGGCTAGAAGCCTGCCGGACTGCGGACTAATTACAGGGACGCCCCGCTACCGGAAGCCGGCATTGAGAGCTCCAGGGGTGGCCGTGTATCAGTATGCGGCTGAGAGCTCCAGGGGCGGCTGTCTGAATGCCGATAGAGCATTCGAACAGCCGCCCCATGTCTGGTCTGGGGTCTGAGCTGGGGGGCAATATCCATGAGAGTGGGGGGGCAATATCCATGAGCTGGGGCAAATCCATGTGTGAGCTGGGGCAGCATCCATGAGCTGGGGCAATATCCATGAGCTGGGGCAATATCCATGAGCTGGGGCAGTATCCATGAGCTGGAGCAGTATATCCATGAGCTGGGGGCAGTATCCATGAGAGCGTGGGGGCAGTATACCATGAGCTGGGGCATATCCATGAGCTGGGGCATTATCCATGAGCTGGGGCAATATCCATGAGCTGGGGGCATTATCCATGAGCTGGGGCATATATCCATGAGCTGGGGGCATTATCCATGAGCTGGGGGCATTATCCATGAGCTGGGGCATATATCCATGAGCTGGGGCATATATCCATGAGCTGGGGCAATATCCATGAGCTGGGGCATTATCCATGAGCTAGGGCATATATCAATGAGCTGGGGCATATATCCATGAGCTGGGGCATATCCATGACCTGGGGCATATCCATGAGCTGGGGCAATATCCATGTGCTGCGGCAATATCTATGTGCTGGGGCATATATCCATGAGCTGGGGCAATATCCATGAGCTGGGGCATATATCCATGAGCTGAGGCATATCCATGAGCTGGGAAATTATCAGGACAAGTTGATCGTCCTGAGGGACAAGTAGATTGGACTACTACTTAGTCCGTTGGACAAGTAGATTTTTTTTAAATTTCCACACCCCTGCTGTGTAATGTATAGAACATCCTCCTGAATTAATTAATGTCTCTCTCAGTATAGAACATCCTCCTCAATTTATACCCCTCTCTTTATAATGTATATAACATCCTCCTGCATTAACACCTCTCTCTGTGTAATGCATAGAACATCCTCCTGCATTAATTAATTCCCCTCTCTATATAGAACATCCTACTGCATTGGCATGTGGAGGGTGCAGAACTTCGGAATGCAATGCTTATCCAGCACAGGAGAGGGAACCTCTACTTTAACTTTGTATTTCTGTGGTGGAGACAGACAGGATTATAAAAGCAGGGGAGAGGGAAAATATTAAAGTAAATCGGTCTGAAAGCTCATAGAAGAGATGACTGGCGCAATTTTTTTTTTATAAAATAAAGCACTTTAAATCCAGGGAAAACCTTCAAATAAATCACTGAAAGTTCATAATGACAGAGTAACTGTGAGAGCTGGATACTAAATATATCAGACGTAAAAACCCCTTTATAACAAGCAGCACTGGGAGAGGAGAGGGACTTTATATAAAACGTGTATTATAGATGAGGAAAGGGGGATAGTGCTCCTGGATAATATAAAATGTATCAGACCTAAGCCCCTATTATGCAGAGCGGGAGGGGAGATAACACACGTTTTATAAAGTCCTCTTTTCTCGCAGCGCGCTTTGTTATAAAGGGGTTTTTACTATCCAGCCCTCCTCTGTCATTAGCTTTCAGTGTGATTTATTTGAATGTTTTCCTTCTCCAGCTGCTTTTATCATCTTGTCTGCCTCATAGACATGCAAGGGTTAAGTAAAGGTTTCCTCTCCTGTGCTGGCTGTCTGCGCTGCGAGTGAGCATTCTGGAGCTCTATCACTGTCAGATTTTTGGGTAGGGGTCGGCAAGGATTACACATACAAACGTTTACTGTAGCTTTGCGAGGTTGCGCTCTCAATGCTGGTCTCCTTCACTCAATGTAATATCACAAAAAGGACTGAAACTAAAATGTAATGCATTTTCCTTTCGTTTCTTTCGTTTTTGGACTGAGCAGTTTCGTATCTCGAGTCATACTAAAACTAAATTATCTCAAAATTCAGACTAAATCGTTTTAGTACTAAAACTAATGCACATGTCTAATGATTAGAGATACATGGAGTTACAATGGGGAGATAAGTGGAATGATAAAAGATACATGGAGCTACAGTGGGGAGATAAGTGGAATGATAAGAGATACATGGAGCTACAATGGGGTGATACGTGGAATGATAAACGATACATGGAGTTACAATGAAGAGTTAAGCAGAATGATAAAAGATAGGCTGGGGTCAGACGAGCGTAGTGTTCACGTCCGTGATTGCGCCTAAAAGTACGTCCGTGATAGCATGACAGAAAGCCCATTGGAGCCTGACACACGAAGTACGTCCGCACTGAACTGCGGACGCACAACGGCCGCGGCCCACGGATGCAAGGCAGGCAAGAACGTACAACCCCTAGAACGGCCGCACAAAGTACGCTGCGTCCGCAACGTCCGCATAGCTTTGTGTGTGAGTGATGGAACGTGGTCAGACGGACTGCATTTATACGTCCAGCATTTTCACGTCCAGCATTTTTCACGGACAAAATGGTTTTGCTTTTTATTTTATTTTCCCGCCTACATCCGTCAAAATATACATCAGTGAATAAACGGACTGTGTGGCCACTACTGCGTCTTCCGTACTGACGTACGTCCGTGTGCATGAACGTACAATCCGTAGAAATCACGCTCGTCTGACCCTAGCCATACATGGCGTTACAATGGGGAGATAAGTGGAATGATAAGAGATACATGGAGTTACAATGAGGAGATAAGTAGAATGATAAGAGATACATGGAGCTACAATGGGGAGATGTGATGGAACCGTTCTCTTCCGCCTGTCCTGGCTCTCCAGACACCCCTTCGTTGCGGTCAGCCCGGCTACTGGGAGCGCTGTCCTCAGCGCCTCGAGCAGCTTGACCCGTCTGCTTCTGATTCTCTGCCCTGGAGCCGTTAGGAATTTCCAGAGGGCCGCTCTGTGCCTTCTGGGGGTGATAATGGGTACCCTGAATGAGACACCAGACGAGCTGTATGTTCCCACAGGATTCTCTGACTTTTAATGAACAAAAACGCCACCATTTATGCTGAAATCCAACAGTCATAATTTGCATAAATGACGCACCTCGTCCTACCAATATGCTAATTACATTATGTCAGATAGGTATTTACAATAAACATTCTTTACATTCTTTAGCCTTCAGCTCACACAACATTTGCATAATCTATTGTTCTAACACATCAGATTAAAAGACAAACACTATCCCAGACTTCTTGAAACAAACATGCAGCCAGATAAGGGGAAACGCCCTGTTGCATAATTTACACAGCAGTAAAGCTTGTTTACTGGCTATACAGAAACACATTTACCTACAGGAATATAAGTATATTTAAAACTAAAGTTACGCCATTTTACACTAAACTAATTTAAACTAAAACCAAACGATGTAAAATATATTTAAAATCACACGATATAAATGAACATAAAGTCTCTGGGGTTTGAAGCGCGGAGCGCTATGTCAGCTCCATGACAGGAGATAAGTAGAATGTTAAGAGATATATGGAGTTACAATGGGGAGATAAGTAGAATGATAAGAGATACGTGGAGTTACAATGAGGGATAAGTGGAATGATAAGCGATACATGGAGTTACAATGAGGAGATAAGTGGAATGATAAGAGATATATGGAGTTACAATGAGGAGATAAGTGGAATGATAAGAGATACATGGAGTTACAATGGGAGATAAGTGGAATGATAAGAGATACATGGAGTTACAATGAGGAGATAAGTGGAATGATAAGAGATACATGGAGTTACAATGAGGAGATAAGTGGAATGATAAGAGATACATGGAGTTACAATGGGAGATAAGTGGAATGATAAGAGATATATGGAGTTACAATGGGGAGATAAGTGGAATGATAAGATATACATGGAATTACAATGAGGAGATAAGTGGAATGATAAGCGATACATGGAATTACAATGAGGAGATAAGTGGAATGATAAGAGATACATGGAGTTACAATGGGAGATAAGTGGAATGATAAGAGATACATGGAGTTACAATGAGGAGATAAGTGGAATGATAAGAGATACATGGAGTTACAATGGGAGATAAGTGGAATGATAAGAGATACATGGAGTTACAATGGGAGATAAGTGGAATGATAAGAGATATATGGAGTTACAATGGGAAAACAGAATAATAGGTTATTATTTGTCATTCTAATAATTTTTAAAGCGCCAACAGTTATTGGAATCTTTGCTGAATATGGACGAGGAGATGGATAGTACGAGGAAGGGAAAACCTGGAATAACAGCGGGAAGCTAGCTGCTATACAAAGAGCCATGAGGACAGTGATACAAATGGTGTGAGGAGGAGATCAATGGAATGGCAATGGGGAGACTGATGGAATAACAAAGGGGGGTAGATAGTATGGGGAAGGGGCGAATGATTGATTTCCTTAGTGACAATGCATGGAATGGGGATGGGGCAGTAACTGGCGGTTCCCTGTTAGTTGTTGAGATAGTGAGGGGGCTCTCAGAGTAACGAGGAGACTTTGAGTATTAAGAGGGACAGGATTAGCTAGCAAGGTTCTCTGTGCAGGGATGTGCGGAGTCCAGCCACTTCCTGGTGTTCAGTCCCCTGCACTCGCTGTCCTGCGGGTGTTTGTGCTTCTTAGATCTCTGGGTAATTAAGTCTCGTTGCTGCGGAGCTGGATGGTGTTTTATTTTAATACAGATGTAATTAATAAAGCCTAATTAAATTGTGAATCTGATGTCAGAGTATAAATAGATTCCTAATTCTGGTACATGATGGAAATATCATAATATTTACCTACGAATCAGAGATATTTATCACTGGAGCGCACGCTGTGATGTAGCATGTCGCCCGCATACACCGCAGCAAAGCGTGGAAGCAAGGAACAAGATGCAATACTGGAAGGTGAACCAGAAAACCCGCAAAGAGACGGGTCCTGAAACCTGGAATTTAATGACTAATCCTGCGTATAATGAGGCGCACTAATTTTAGCAGAACACTAGGAAGCGGCTGGATCTGGTGCTGCTTCTCGAGGTGCAGCAAGTGACTCATACTTCAAGGAGACGTGATCGGCTTTTACATTCCCCTCGCTTGGGGATTTGGTGTTAAGGATCTGACGGGTCCTGATTGTGTCGCCTGCTCGGGGATGAGATACCGGCTAATTCCTTGTTAAATATTTAATTGACATGTTTTTGGGAAAATGTATTCTATCAGCGAGCGCCGCAGATTACAGCGAGCGCCGCAGATTACAGCGAGCGCCGCAGATTACAGCGAGCGCCGCACATTACAGCGAGCGCAGCACATTACAGCGAGCGCCGCACATTACAGCGAGCGCCGCAGATTACAGCGAGCGCCGCACATTACAGCGAGCGCCGCACATTACAGCGAGCGCCGCAGATTACAGCGAGCGCCGCACATTACAGCGAGCGCCGCACATTACAGCGAGCGCCGCACATTACAGCGAGCGCCGCAGATTACAGCGAGCGCCGCACATTACAGCGAGCGCCGCACATTACAGCGAGCGCCGCAGATTACAGCGAGCGCCGCAGATTACAGCGAGCGCCGCACATTACAGCGAGCGCCGCACATTACAGCGAGCGCCGCAGATTACAGCGAGCGCCGCAGATTACAGCGAGCGCCGCACATTACAGCGAGCGCCGCAGATTACAGCGAGCGCCGCACATTACAGCGAGCGCCGCACATTACAGCGAGCGCCGCAGATTACAGCGAGCGCTGCAGATTACAGCGAGCGCCGCAGATTACAGCGAGCGCCGCACATTACAGCGAGCGCCGCAGATTACAGCGAGCGCCGCACATTACAGCGAGCGCCGCACATTACAGCCAGCGCCGCACATTACAGCGAGCGCCGCACATTACAGCGAGCGCCGCACATTACAGCGAGCGCCGCACATTACAGCGAGCGCCGCACATTACAGCGAGCGCCGCAGATTACAGCGAGCGCCGCACAGTACAGCCAGCGCCGCACATTACAGCCAGCGCCGCACATTACAGCCAGCGCCGCACATTACAGCGAGCGCCGCACATTACAGCCAGCGCCGCACATTACAGCCAGCGCCGCACATTACAGCGAGCGCCGCACATTACAGCCAGCGCCGCACATTACAGCGAGCGCCGCACATTACAGCGAGCGCCGCAGATTACAGCGAGCGCCGCACAGTACAGCCAGCGCCGCACATTACAGCCAGCGCCGCACATTACAGCCAGCGCCGCACATTACAGCGAGCGCCGCACATTACAGCCAGCGCCGCACATTACAGCCAGCGCCGCACATTACAGCGAGCGCCGCACATTACAGCGAGCGCCGCACATTACAGCCAGCGCCGCACATTACAGCCAGCGCCGCACATTACAGCCAGAGCCGCACACTACAGCCAGCGCCGCACATTACAGCGAGCGCCGCACATTACAGCCAGCGCCGCACATTACAGCCAGCGCCGCACATTACAGCGAGCGCCGCAGATTACAGCGAGCGAAACATCCCTGATATTACACACCGTGACTCTGTTTCATGTATCCTGACAATCGTCTGCGGCTGCTCCGGTAACATTTCCGGGGATTTCTCTAATTTCCAGATAAACCTCATCACTTTCTATTCACGTCATTGCGGCTCTCGCCTAAACACGAGCGTAACGCCACGGATATACGTCAAGGTACGCTGCGCTGCTGTCCAGCGAGTCCGAGGCCGATCAGCATATCTCCTCACCTCAATTACCTCTAAACGACCCAATGGGTGAATTTATCCCTGATTCACCAAAAAAGTGCAATCTACAAAGGGAATTCTGCCAATTTACACAAAAATATTCCAGAAATAGAAAGTTTCCCTCTTTTGGCTTTAAGGCTGGAGATTCTTTTTGTATAAAATCTTAAATTCCATGTTTGGAGAATATTCTGATATCTATATCAGCGAGAGAATGACTGGATCAGGGCGACCCTCCTGTATGCAATGAATTCCTGTCCTACAAAACCTCTCCTTCTCTCTACCTTATTCACATGTCCCCAAGGCGAGACGAGTCTCCTTCCACCCCGGGTTTATGCCAGTTCTGTCATTCCTCTAGATCAGTGGTTTCCGCAGTCTTCAAGTACCCCTAACAGGGCAGGTTTTTACAGATCAGCTTGGGGAAAAGCAGACTGAATCCTGCAATCACTGAACAGCAAATCATATCACCTGTGCTTCAGATATCCTGCAAACCTGACCTGTCGGGTACTTTAGGACCAGGGTTGGAACCAATGTTCTAGATTGTAAACTCCTGTGAGCCGGACCCTCTGCTCCTCTAGATTGTAAGCTCCTGTGAGCCGGACCCTCTGCTCCTCTAGATTGTAAACTCCTGTGAGCGGACCCTCTGCTCCTCTAGATTGTAAACTCCTGTGAGCGGACCCTCTGCTCCTCTAGATTGTAAGCTCCTGTGAGCCGGACCCTCTGCTCCTCTAGATTGTAAGCTCCTGTGAGCCGGACCCTCTGCTCCTCTAGATTGTAAACTCCTGTGAGCCGGACCCTCTGCTCCTCTAGATTGTAAGCTCCTGTGAGCCGGACCCTCTGCTCCTCTAGATTGTAAGCTCCTGTGAGCCGGACCCTCTGCTCCTCTAGATTGTAAACTCCTGTGAGCCGGACCTCTGCTCCTCTAGATTGTAAGCTCCTGTGAGCCGGACCCTCTGCTCCTCTAGATTGTAAGCTCCTGTGAGCCGGACCCTCTGCTCCTCTAGATTGTAAACTCCTGTGAGCCGGACCCTCTGCTCCTCTAGATTGTAAGCTCCTGTGAGCCGGACCCTCTGCTCCTCTAGATTGTAAGCTCCTGTGAGCCGGACCCTCTGCTCCTCTAGATTGTAAACTCCTGTGAGCCGGACCCTCTGCTCCTCTAGATTGTAAGCTCCTGTGAGCCGGACCCTCTGCTCCTCTAGATTGTAAGCTCCTGTGAGCCGGACCATCTGCTCCTCTAGATTGTAAGCTCCTGTGAGCCGGAACCTCTGCTCCTCTAGATTGTAAGCTCCTGTGAGCCGGAACCTCTGCTCCTCTAGATTGTAAACTCCTGTGAGCCGGGCCCTCTGCTCCTCTAGATTGTAAACTCCTGTGAGCCGGACCATCTGCTCCTCTAGATTGTAAGCTCCTGTGAGCCGGAACCTCTGCTCCTCTAGATTGTAAACTCCTGTGAGCCGGGCCCTCTGCTCCTCTAGATTGTAAACTCCTGTGAGCCGGACCCTCTGCTCCTCTAGATTGTAAGCTCCTGTGAGCCGGGCCCTCTGCTCCTCTAGATTGTAAACCCCTGTGAGCCGGACCCTCTGCTCCTCTAGATTGTAAGCTCCTGTGAGCCGGACCCTCTGCTCCTCTAGATTGTAAGCTCCTGTGAGCCGGACCCTCTGCTCCTCTAGATTGTAAACTCCTGTGAGCCGGACCCTCTGCTCCTCTAGATTGTAAGCTCCTGTGAGCCGGGCCCTCTGCTCCTCTAGATTGTAAGCTCCTGTGAGCCGGGCCCTCTGCTCCTCTAGATTGTAAGCTCCTGTGAGCCGGACCCTCTGCTCCTCTAGATTGTAAGCTCCTGTGAGCCGGGCCCTCTGCTCCTCTAGATTGTAAGCTCCTGTGAGCCGGGCCCTCTGCTCCTCTAGATTGTAAGCTCCTGTGAGCCGGACCCTCTGCTCCTCTAGATTGTAAGCTCCTGTGAGCCGGACCCTCTGCTCCTTTAGATTGTAAGCTCCTGTGAGCCGGACCCTCTGCTCCTCTAGATTGTAAACTCCTGTGAGCCGGACCCTCTGCTCTCTAGATTGTAAGCTCCTGTGAGCCGGGCCCTCTGCTCCTCTAGATTGTAAACTCCTGTGGCTCTCCTCTAGATTGTAAGCTCCTGTGAGCCGGACCCTCTGCCTCTAGATTGTAAACTCCTGTGAGCCGGACCATCTGCTCCTCTAGATTGTAAGCTCCTGTGAGCCGGACCTCTGCTCCTCTAGATTGTAAGCTCCTGTGAGCCGGACTCTCTGCTCCTCTAGATTGTAAACTCCTGTGAGCCGGACCCTCTGCTCCTCTAGATTGTAAACTCCTGTGAGCCGGATCCTCTGCTCCTCTAGATTGTAAACTCCTGTGAGCCGGACCCTCTGCTCCTCTAGATTGTAAGCTCCTGTGAGCCGGACCCTCTGCTCCTCTAGATTGTAAGCTCCTGTGAGCGGGCCTCTCTGCTCCTCTAGATTGTAAAGTCCTGTGAGCCGGCCCTCTGCTCCTCTAGATTGTAAGCTCCTGTGAGCCGGACCCTCTGCTCCTCTAGATTGTAAACTCCTGTGAGCGGACCTCTGCTCCTCTAGATTGTAAGCTCCTGTGAGCCGGCCTCTGCTCCTCTAGATTGTAAGCTCCTGTGAGCCGGCCCTCTGCTCCTCTAGATTGTAACCTCCTGTGAGCCGGGCTCTGCTCCTCTAGATTGTAAGCTCCTGTGAGCCGGGCCCTCTGCTCCTCTAGATTGTAAGCTCCTGTGAGCCGGACCCTCTGCTCCTCTAGATTGTAAACTCCTGTGAGCCGGACCCTCTGCTCCTCTAGATTGTAAACTCCTGTGAGCCGGACCCTCTGCTCCTCTAGATTGTAAACTCCTGTGAGCCGGACCCTCTGCTCCTCTAGATTGTATGCTCCTGTGAGCCGGACCCTCTGCTCCTCTAGATTGTAAGCTCCTGTGAGCCGGACCCTCTGCTCCTCTAGATTGTAACTCCTGTGAGCCGGACCTCTGCTCCTCTAGATTGTAAGCTCTGTGAGCCGGGCCCTCTGCTCCTCTAGATTGTAAGCTCCTGTGAGCCGGCCCTCTGCTCCTCTAGATTGTAAGCTCCTGTGAGCCGGACCCTCTGCTCCTCTAGATTGTAACTCCTGTGAGCCGGACCCTCTGCTCCTCTAGATTGTAAACTCCTGTGAGCCGGACCCTCTGCTCCTCTAGATTGTAAGCTCCTGTGAGCCGGACCTCTGCTCCTCTAGATTGTAAACTCCTGTGAGCCGGACCCTCTGCTCCTCTAGATTGTAAGCTCCTGTGAGCCGGCCTCTGCTCCTCTAGATAGTAAGCTCCTGTGAGCCAGACCCTCTGCTCCTCTAGATTGTAAGCTCCTGTGAGCCGGATCTCTGCTCCTCTAGATTGTAAGCTCCTGTGAGCCGGATCCTCTGCTCCTCTAGATTGTAAGCTCCTGTGAGCCGGGACCTCTGCTCCTCTAGATTGTAAGCTCCTGTGAGCCGGACCCTCTGCTCCTCTAGATTGTAAACTCCTGTGAGCCGGACCCTCTGCTCCTCTAGATTGTAAACTCCTGTGAGCCGGGCACTCTGCTCCTCTAGATTGTAAACTCCTGTGAGCCGGACCCTCTGCTCCTCTAGATTGTAAACTCCTGTGAGCCGGACCCTCTGCTCCTCTAGATTGTAAGCTCCTGTGAGCCGGCCCTCTGCTCCTCTAGATTGTAACCCCTGTGAGCCGGCCCTCTGCTCCTCTAGATTGTAAACTCCTGTGAGCCGGACCCTCTGCTCCTCTAGATTGTAAGCTCCTGTGAGCCGGACCCTCTGCTCCTCTAGATTGTAAGCTCCTGTGAGCCGGACCCTCTGCTCCTCTAGATTGTAAGCTCCTGTGAGCCGGACCATCTGCTCCTCTAGATTGTAAGCTCCTGTGAGCCGGACCCTCTGCTCCTCTAGATTGTAAGCTCCTGTGAGCCGGGCCCTCTGCTCCTCTAGATTGTAAACTCCTGTGAGCCGGGCCCTCTGCTCCTCTAGATTGTAAGCTCCTGTGAGCCGGACTCTCTGCTCCTCTAGATTGTAAGCTCCTGTGAGCCGGACCCTCTGCTCCTCTAGATTGTAAGCTCCTGTGAGCCGGACCCTCTGCTCCTCTAGATTGTAAACTCCTGTGAGCCGGACCCTCTGCTCCTCTAGATTGTAAACTCCTGTGAGCCGGACCCTCTGCTCCTCTAGATTGTAAACTCCTGTGAGCCGGGCCCTCTGCTCCTCTAGATTGTAAGCTCCTGTGAGCCGGGCCCTCTGCTCCTCTAGATTGTAAGCTCCTGTGAGCCGGGCCCTCTGCTCCTCTAGATTGTAAACTCCTGTGAGCCGGGCCCTCTGCTCCTCTAGATTGTAAACTCCTGTGAGCCGGACCCTCTGCTCCTCTAGATTGTAAGCTCCTGTGAGCCGGCCCTCTGCTCCTCTAGATTGTAAACTCCTGTGAGCCGGACCCTCTGCTCCTCTAGATTGTAAGCTCCTGTGAGCCGGGCCCTCTGCTCCTCTAGATTGTAAACTCCTGTGAGCCGGACCCTCTGCTCCTCTAGATTGTAAGCTCCTGTGAGCCGGACCCTCTGCTCCTCTAGATTGTAAGCTCCTGTGAGCCGGACCCTCTGCTCCTCTAGATTGTAAACTCCTGTGAGCCGGACCCTCTGCTCCTCTAGATTGTAAACTCCTGTGAGCCGGACCCTCTGCTCCTCTAGATTGTAAACTCCTGTGAGCCGGACCCTCTGCTCCTCTAGATTGTAAACTCCTGTGAGCCGGGCCCTCTGCTCCTCTAGATTGTAAACTCCTGTGAGCCGGACCCTCTGCTCCTCTAGATTGTAAGCTCCTGTGAGCCGGACCCTCTGCTCCTCTAGATTGTAAGCTCCCGTGACCCGGACCCTCTGCTCCTCTAGTTTGTAAACTCCTGTGAGCCGGGCCCACTGCTCCTCTAGATTGTAAGCTCCTGTGAGCCGGGCCCTCTGCTCCTCCTAGATGGTAAACTCCTGTGAGCCGGACCCTCTGCTCCTCTAGATTGTAAGCTCCTGTGAGCCGGACCCACTGCTCCTCTAGATTGTAAACTCCTGTGAGCCGGACCCTCTGCTCCTCTAGATTGTAAGCTCCTGTGAGCCAGACCCTCTGCTCCTCTAGATTGTAAGCTCCCGTGACCCGGACCCTCTGCTCCTCTAGATTGTAAGCTCCTGTGAGCCGGGCCTCTGCTCCTCTAGATTGTAAACTCCCGTGACCCGGACCCTCTGCTCCTCTAGATTGTAAGCTCCTGTGAGCCGGACCCTCTGCTCCTCTAGATTGTAAACTCCTGTGAGCCGGACCCTCTGCTCCTCTAGATTGTAAGCTCCTGTGAGCCGGACCCTCTGCTCCTCTAGATTGTAAGCTCCCGTGACCCGGACCCTCTGCTCCTCTAGATTGTAAGCTCCTGTGAGCCGGACTTTCTGCTCCTCTAGATTGTAAGCTCCTGTGAGCCGGACCCTCTGCTCCTCTAGATTGTAAACTCCCGTGACCCGGACCCTCTGCTCCTCTAGATTGTAAGCTCCTGTGAGCCGGACCCTCTGCTCCTCTAGATTGTAAGCTCCTGTGAGCCGGGCCCTCTGCTCCTCTAGATTGTAAGCTCCTGTGAGCCGGACCCTCTGCTCCTCTAGATTGTAAACTCCTGTGAGCCGGACCCTCTGCTCCTCTAGATTGTAAACTCCTGTGAGCCGGACCCTCTGCTCCTCTAGATTGTAAGCTCCCGTGACCCGGACCCTCTGCTCCTCTAGATTGTAAACTCCTGTGAGCCGGGCCCTCTGCTCCTCTAGATTGTAAGCTCCTGTGAGCCGGACCCTCTGCTCCTCTAGATTGTAAAATCCTGTGAGCCGGGCCCTCTGCTCCTCTAGATTGTAAACTCCTGTGAGCCGGGCCCTCTGCTCCTCTAGATTGTAAGCTCCCGTGACCCGGACCCTCTGCTCCTCTAGATTGTAAGCTCCTGTGAGCCGGGCCCTCTGCTCCTCTAGATTGTAAGCTCCCGTGACCCGGACCCTCTGCTCCTCTAGATTGTAAACTCCTGTGAGCCGGACCCTCTGCTCCTCTAGATTGTAAACTCCTGTGAGCCGGGCCCTCTGCTCCTCTAGATTGTAAGCTCCTGTGAGCCGGACCCTCTGCTCCTCTAGATTGTAAGCTCCTGTGAGCCGGACCCTCTGCTCCTCTAGATTGTAAGCTCCTGTGAGCCGGACCCTCTGCTCCTCTAGATTGTAAGCTCCCGTGACCCGGACCCTCTGCTCCTCTAGATTGTAAACTCCTGTGAGCCGGACCCTCTGCTCCTCTAGATTGTAAACTCCTGTGAGCCGGGCCCTCTGCTCCTCTAGATTGTAAGCTCCTGTGAGCCGGACCCTCTGCTCCTCTAGATTGTAAACTCCTGTGAGCCGGACCCTCTGCTCCGCTAGATTGTAAGCTCCCGTGACCCGGACCCTCTGCTCCTCTAGATTGTAAGCTCTTGTGAGCCGGACCCTCTGCTCCTCTGGATTGTAAGCTCCTGTGAGCCGGACCCTCTGCTCCTCTAGATTGTAAGCTCCTGTGAGCCGGGCCCTCTGCTCCTCTAGATTGTAAGCTCCTTTGAGCCGGACCCTCTGCTCCTCTAGATTGTAAACTCCTGTGAGCCGGACCCTCTGCTCCTCTAGATTGTAAGCTCCTGTGAGCCGGACCCTCTGCTCCTCTAGATTGTAAGCTCCTGTGAGCCGGACCCTCTGCTCCTCTAGATTGTAAACTCCTGTGAGCCGGACCCTCTGCTCCTCTAGATTGTAAGCTCCTGTGAGCCGGACCCTCTGCTCCTCTAGATTGTAAGCTCCTGTGAGCCGGACCCTCTGCTCCTCTAGATTGTAAGCTCCTGTGAGCCGGCCCTCTGCTCCTCTAGATTGTAAGCTCCTGTGAGCCGGACCCTCTGCTCCTCTAGATTGTAAGCTCCTGTGAGCCGGACCCTCTGCTCCTCTAGATTGTAAGCTCCTGTGAGCCGGACCCTCTGCTCCTCTAGATTGTAAACTCCTGTGAGCCGGGCCCTCTGCTCCTCTAGATTGTAAGCTCCTGTGAGCCGGACCCTCTGCTCCTCTAGATTGTAAGCTCCTGTGAGCCGGACCCTCTGCTCCTCTAGATTGTAAGCTCCTGTGAGCCGGACCCTCTGCTCCTCTAGATTGTAAGCTCCCGTGAGCCGGACCCTCTGCTCCTCTAGATTGTAAGCTCCTGTGAGCCGGACCCTCTGCTCCTCTAGATTGTAAGCTCCTGTGAGCCGGACCCTCTGCTCCTCTAGATTGTAAACTCCTGTGAGCCGGACCCTCTGCTCCCCTAGATTGTAAGCTCCTGTGAGCCGGACCCTCTGCTCCTCTAGATTGTAAACTCCTGTGAGCCGGGCCCTCTGCTCCTCTAGATTGTAAGCTCCTGTGAGCCGGACCCTCTGCTCCTCTAGATTGTAAGCTCCTGTGAGCCGGACCCTCTGCTCCTCTAGATTGTAAGCTCCTGTGAGCCGGACCCTCTGCTCCTCTAGATTGCTTCATTCCTAAAGATTTTCATGCAGATGGTTTTATTTCATCACATGGGAGTCTGGGGATGATGGGCGCATGTGCCAGGCGGTGAGAAACACCATCAGCTGGTGCAGAAATGGTGAAATCGTAATCACTGATTCTTTGCGGTGAGGAAGGTCTGTGCAGACGTCCCTGTCTTGGGAATTCGGCAAGAACACGTGTACTTGTGGCAGCAATTAACACCTCACAATAAAAGGTGGAGCAGCGCTCGCTGTGTGTATTACGGGGAGTGTGCTTCTTGTCCCCAGGTAAGTTTGCACACAAAACACAATCCCTGTCCCCGGATTCACACCTTATAATTGCTCATTTCCATTAATAGTCCAGCGCTAGTGCCTTATGTCGCGTGTGATTGATGGCATAAACAGTGGCAGCTGCTGTAAAATTGCCTTGAAGTGGCGCGGCCTGATGGATGGAGCGTGTTTTCATCGACTTGAAACTGCAGCAAGCAGACGCGTTAACCAGGTATCGGCTTCATCGCGGAATCTTATCCTCCTGTACTATCGGGCCCAAGTTACGCTTGTGGTCATGGCTTGACGTCCCATTTCTTAATTCCTTCACTTCCAAGGTCGAGTTAACCTGACTTTGCATTATAATACAGTGAAAAACAATACTCAGCATAAGAAAAGCCCAGTTTAACAGATTATTAAAGCAAGATTTATGGGCTTCCTGTGGAGAAACAAAACCTTTGTTTTATCTCTGTCCAGACACCCTGGAGGAAAATAAAACGAGCTGCAAATTGCAGCCACATCATCACTGTAAAAAAAAGGCTCAACAAACGTTACTGCACATTTCAGCAGCCAGGGATGTGTCAGAATACAGGGAGAGCTGCGAGGTCAGTCGCTGTTGGACAGGGATAAGATTGGGGGGGGGGTTATAATGAGTGTAAATCCCTGTACAGTACAGATACAAGGTGTTGCTGTAATGTCCATACACAGGCATTATGCAGCACATACAGATACAAGGTGTTGCTGTAATTGCCATACACAGACATTATGCAGCACATACAGATACAAGGTGTTGCTGTAATTGCCATACACAGGCATTATGCAGCACATACAGATACAAGGTGTTCCTGTAATTGCCATACACAGGCATTATGCAGCACATACAGATACAAGGTGTTGCTGTAATTGCCACACACAGGCATTATGCAGCACATACAGATACAAGGTGTTGTTGTAATTGCCATACACAGGCATTATGCAGCACATACAGATACAAGGTGTTGCTGTAATTGCCACACACAGGCATTATGCAGCACATACAGATACAATGTGTTGCTGTAATTGCCATACACAGGCATTATGCGGCACATACAGATACAAGGTGTTGTTGTAATTGCCATACACAGGCATTATGCAGCACATACAGATACAAGGTGTTGTTGTAATTGCCATACACAGGCATTATGCGGCACATACAGATACAAGGTGTTGTTGTAATTGCCATACACAGGCATTATGCAGCACATACAGATACAAGGTGTTGCTGTAATTGTCATACAATGGCATTATGCGGCACATACAGATACAAGGTGTTGCTGTAATTGCCATACACAGGCATTATGCGACACATACAGATACAAGGTGTTGCTGTAATTGCCATACACAGGCATTATGCAGCACATACAGATACAAGGTGTTACTGTAATTGCCATACACAGGCATTATGCAGCACATACAGATACAAGGTGTTGCTGTAATTGCCACACACAGGCATTATGCGGCACATACAGATACAAGGTGTTGCTGTAATTGTCATACACAGGCATTATGCGGCACATACAGATACAAGGTGTTGCTGTAATTGCCATACACAGGCATTATGTGGCACATACAGATACAAGGTGTTGCTGTAATTGCCATACACAGGCATTATGCGGCACATACAGATACAAGGTGTTGCTGTAATTGCCATACACAGGCATTATGCGGCACGTACAGATACAAGGTGTTGCTGTAATTGCCATACACAGGCATTATGCGGCACATACAGATACAAGGTGTTGCTGTAATTGCCATACACAGGCATTATGCGGCACATACAGATACAAGGTGTTGCTGTAATTGCCATACACAGGCATTATGCGGCACATACAGATACAAGGTGTTGCTGTAATTGCCATACACAGGCATTATGCGGCACGTACAGATACAAGGTGTTGCTGTAATTGTCATACACAGGCATTATGCAGCACATACAGATACAAGGTGTTGCTGTAATTGCCATACACAGGCATTATGCAGCACATACAGATACAAGGTGTTGCTGTAATTGCCACACACAGGCATTATGCAGCAGATACAGATACAAGGTGTTGCTGTAATTGCCACACACAGGCATTATGCAGCACATACAGATACAAGGTGTTGCTGTAATTGCCACACACAGGCATTATGCAGCACATACAGATACAAGGTGTTGCTGTAATTGCCAGACACAGGCATTATGCAGCACATACAGATATAAGGTGTTGCTGTAATTGCCATACACAGGCATTATGCAGCACATACAGATACAAGGTGGTGCTGTAATTGCCATACACAGGCATTATGCAGCACATACAGATACAAGGTGTTGCTGTAATTGTCATACACAGGCATTATGCGGCACATTCAGATACAAGGTGTTGCTGTAATTGCCATACACAGGCATTATGCGGCACATACAGATACAAGGTGTTGCTGTAATTGCCATACACAGGCATTATGCGGCACATACAGATACAAGGTGTTGCTGTAATTGCCATACACAGGCATTATGCGGCACGTACAGATACAAGGTGTTGCTGTAATTGTCATACACAGGCATTATGCAGCACATACAGATACAAGGTGTTGCTGTAATTGCCATACACAGGCATTATGCAGCACATTCAGATACAAGGTGTTGCTGTAATTGCCATACACAGGCATTATGCGGCACATACAGATACAAGGTGTTGCTGTATTGCCATACACAGGCATTATGCGGCACATACAGATACAAGGTGTTGCTGTAATTGCCATACACAGGCATTATGCGGCACGTACAGATACAAGGTGTTGCTGTAATTGTCATACACAGGCATTATGCAGCACATACAGATACAGGTGTTGCTGTAATTGCCATACACAGGCATTATGCAGCACATACAGATACAAGTGTTGCTGTAATTGCCACACACAGGCATTATGCAGCACATACAGATACAAGGTGTTGCTTTAATTGCCACACACAGGCATTATGCAGCACATACAGATACAAGGTGTTGCTGTAATGCCACACACAGGCATTATGCAGCACATACAGATACAAGGTGTTGCTGTAATTGCCATACACAGGCATTATGCAGCACATACAGATATAAGGTGTTGCTGTAATTGCCATACACAGGCATTATGCAGCACATACAGATACAAGGTGTTGCTGTAATTGTCATACACAGGCATTATGCAGCACATACAGATACAAGGTGTTGCTGTAATTGCCATACACAGACATTATGCAGCACATACAGATACAAGGTGTTGCTGTAATTGCCATACACAGGCATTATGCAGCACATACAGATACAAGGTGTTGCTGTAATTGTCATACACAGGCATTATGCGGCACATACAGATACAAGGTGTTGCTGTAATGTCCATACACAGGCATTATGTAGCACATACAGATACAAGGTGTTGCTGTAATTGCCATACACAGGCATTATGCAGCACATACAGATAATGCATTGCTAATAATCTCATTCTGATCACTATAAACCCCCATAAGCAGGAGATCTCATCATTTTATTATCTGTCTGCAGCACATTTACTGCATCTGCCTGTATGCTGATAGTGCAGAACCCATGTAAGCAGGAGATCTCACCATTTTATTATCTGTCTGCAGCACATTTACTGCATTGTATGCTGATAATGCAGACAACGTGCGACATTGTGCCAGAAAAGGGACGCCATGTAGAGTTTAGAACCTTTCATCCCAGTGAGATTTCTGTGAAGGAGAAACCGATACATAGAAGATTAAAAATGATCAAATTGACATCATGAGATAGAAAGATAAAATAATTAAAATGTATATTTCCATGAATTTAATGGTTATATTTGCCTCTAATGGTTCAAATAAATGTTATGATAAAATGTCAACAAAAAAATCGCTTAGTAGTGAAGGGGTTAAATATCCGTAAAATGGGCGATTCATTAGTCATGTGACACGATTATCGCAGGGTCATAATTATCAACGCAATCATTTTTTTGGTTAAGCTTCATAATAAAACTTCTTCAAGGTCAGCTCCGTCTCAGGTGGGAAATAAATGCCGCTGTGCGACATGGGGTCCCTGGGGTCTAGCGGTGGGGTGGGCTGCTTTCACTCCCCGATGTGCCAGAGACGGTTCAGTACTTTATTCGCCGCGTGTGACGTCCTGACTGACAGTAGTACGGCTCTGTGTCGCTGCAGCACGTGCCGGTCTGTGTCGCTGCAGCACGTGCCGGTCTGTGTCGCTGCAGCGCGTGTCGGTCTGTGTCGCTGCAGCACGTCCCGGTCTGTGTCGCTGCAGCACGTGGCGGTCTGTGTCGCTGCAGCGCGTGTCGGTCTGTGTCGCTGCAGCACGTCCCGGTCTGTGTCGCTGCAGCACGTGGCGGTCTGTGTCGCTGCAGCACGTGGCGGTCTGTGTCGCTGCAGCACGTGCCAGTCTGTGTCGCTGCAGCGCGTGTCGGTCTGTGTCGCTGCAGCACGTCCCGGTCTGTGTCGCTGCAGCACGTGGCGGTCTGTGTCGCTGCAGCACGTGGCGGTCTGTGTCGCTGCAGCACGTGTCGGTCTGTGTCGCTGCAGCACGTGTCGGTCTGTGTTGCTGCAGCACGTGCCGGTCTGTGTCGCTGCAGCACGTGCCAGTCTGTGTCGCTGCAGCACGTGCCGGTCTGTGGAGGCGCCTCAGGACACCTTGTGATATTTTTTAACCAGTTCCTGTACACATTGAGCCGCTTCTTTATGGGAAGTAAATGCGGCGGCTGTAATGAGATGTGGCTGTAATGAGATGTGGCTTTAATTAGGGATGCACCGATACCACTTTTTTAAGACCGAGTACGAGTACCGATACTTTTTAAAAGTACTCACCGATACCGAGTACCAATACTTTTATTTTATGTCATGTGACGCTTTCCAATAAGAACAGACCTCATATAAAAATGCCCCCAGCTCACATGTATATATCCCCCCGATATATATATATTCATACTGCCCCAGCTCATGGATTTGCCCCACCTCACACATGGATTTGCCCCAGCTCACACATATGCCCCCCAGCTCATGGTTCCCCCCCGCGACGATACTTACCTTCCTGAGCGACGCCGGGAATGTCTCCGCGCGTGCGCTCGTTGGAAGGACCCCAGCCGCACCACGTGGGACCATGTGATCGCGGCTGGGGTCCTTCCAACGAGCGCGCGCGCGGAAAATTTCCGGCGTCGCTCAGGAAGGTAAGTATCATCGCGGAGAGCAGCTGCAGGGCCTGTCCGAATGCTCTATCAGCATTCAGACAGGCCCTGCAGCTGCTCACTGTGTTTATACTTACCTTCCTGAGCGCCGCCGGGAAAGATTCCGCGCGCGCGCTCGTTGGAAGGACCCCAGCCGCGATCACATGGTCCCACGTGGTGCGGCTGGGGTCCTTCCAACGAGCGCACGCGCGGAGACATTCCCGGCGGCGCCCAGGAAGGTAAGTATTGCGGTGAGCAGCTCCAGGGGCGGCTTTCCGAATGCCGCTAGAGCATTCGGACAGCCACCGCAGCCCCTCGGATGCCGGCAAGCCGGCTCAATGCCGGCTTCCGGTATGGGGAAAAATATCGGGGGGTACTGCACGAGTACCAAGTACTCCTGCAGTACCCAGTATCGGCCCCGATACCGATACTAGTATCGGTATCGGTGCAACCCTAGCTGTAATGAGATGTGGCTGTAATGAGATGTGGCTGTAATGAGATGTGGCTGTAATGAGATGCGGCTGTAATGAGATGCGGCTGTAATGAGATGCGGCTGTAATGAGATGTATCTGTTCTGCTGACGTGATAAATGGAGGTTATGAAATGGTTAATGTCATCGAGCCGCCTCTTTATTTAACCCTGGTTTTTCTCTCCTCCACAGACTCTGCTGGCATCGCCCTCCTCTCCCTCCCCGTCACTGTATGAGGTAGGAGACCTTTATTTTGCATCTTCCTCTGCCGTACATTGTGCTCTTCGGGGAACACGTGGTCCTGGGGCTGAAATCTCTTCTCTGGGACTTTGTGAAACGTGTCCAGAATCTGATCTTCCATGAACGAGTGACTGGTATCACTGAAACACGTGTGTACGGGCGCTGCCTGGCATTGAGAAACGGGCGAGCTGCTACACCCTCTTAACCATGACATAGACGTGTCCTTTCAATGTGAAGCAAGGTGCCCAGGTTTACCCCATGCCATGATGCCACATCTGATTGCGGCCGTCGCTGATGACATCATCGGTAATTGGTTTTGCTAAATACCTCATTGCTGGAAATGAACCCGATGCTGAATGTTCCCGACGCTGTGCGTCGTGTTGCTACACACGCAGCATATAACGTGTATCGCGCGCTGCGCTGCTTTTCTGATCTAAGTTTTTTGTTTTATTGTATTTTTCTTTCTTTCTGCCACATTGACTTCAGATATTACGGGTCCCGAGACCCTGAATTACTCACCCCCCGGCGGGTCCTAGGTGTGAAGTGCAGGCCGCGAGGGCCAAGCGATTTACGGCGGCCCCGGGTATCTCTCTGTATCTCCGGAGGAAGGAGAATAAAGAATCTTCCTGAAGACGTACAATATTCATGAGCTGGGACTCGCGCATTTACAGCGGAATAAATTATTGTCCGTTCTAGGGTTTAAAGGGATAAAAAAGCCAAGGACACTCCCGGCTAACCTGCGCACACGCGGCCTTGTGGTATTAATAGGCTGTCACCGCGGTAATAAAGGAAATGGATGATTTGCATAAGGCATG
This sequence comes from Leptobrachium leishanense, assembly GCA_009667805.1. Taxonomy (NCBI): domain Eukaryota; kingdom Metazoa; phylum Chordata; class Amphibia; order Anura; family Megophryidae; genus Leptobrachium; species Leptobrachium leishanense. The sequence goes on from CM019070.1 coordinate 6,009,041, forward strand.
ATCTCACCGAAGGGGCTTTATCTCTCCTTGCCTGCGAATGCTGGCGTCCTGAGACGAGGGCGATGCCTTGGCGTGATGGGTAAGGGGGCCGCGGCGTCAACTTGTGTTATTGTTTTTAATTTCTCTTTCTTTCGGGCCAGACCACTTCATAGAGTGCGATGCTAGCATTGTGTATCCACTGCAGGGGAATAAAATGAAGCGGCGCGCTGCGATCTGCTCCGAGTGCGAGGAACACGCGGCCGCCTGATTTATTGCAGCCTGAAGTTTCCCTTAGGTTACGATAATGTGCAGCGATAATCTAGTGCTTCGTAATTATTTCAGCAATATTTTTCTTTACAATGTCATGAATGTTCTTTGTCGTCGACCTTCATAGGGAAAGGGTCATATTGGCCAGGGGCCGGATCTGGAATCCGGTGGCAAGTTTAAATCCCCGATGTTAGAGCCGTCACTAGACAAAGCGCTGAATGAGTTTACTTTGATCCCCTGTAAGCGCTCACCGAAAGGAAATAAAACCTTAAATAGAACATAGATTATTAAGAAATCCCTTAAAAGCCGCCTCTTCCGATTAGTGAGGCATATCACTGATAACGACCTAGCCCTCTCCTCACCCCCCCCCCACATCATGATATCCCCACCGTACCTCTGACACTACTGCTTGTGATCCCAATTAGGGATGAGCCCAACACTCCCCGAGTTCAGTTCGAAGCCGAACCCGAACTTTCCAAATGTTCGAACCCGAACCCGAACTCGAACCCCATACAAGTCAATGGGACTCAAAATTCGGTTTTTTGGAGTGGCCTCCAAGAAGGCATATATGCTAGATATTTGCCATTAAAGGTGTATGGGGGTCCGGGTAGTGCCCTGGGGGACAGGAAACAAGGACAAAAAGTAAAAAAAATAAACGTTTTTAAAGGGACAGTGAGTTTTCCATGAAATAAGGGTTAAAAATAAAAATGAAAAATTCCTTCAAATATCGTGCCTAGGAGGTCCCCATAACCTGCCCGTGAAGTGGCGGATTTCTAGGATGTATAGAAATATGTAAAAACCAAAAAATGACATTTCAAATGACGGTAAATGCTTTTCCTTTAATCTATCCATAAACAACTGCTTGGGGCGGCAGTCTGTATGAAAAGAGGAGACATTTTCGGACACGCAGAAAAAGTTTACTGATTTTTTGGCGGTGAAAAGCAGGAGAATGACTGGAGAATGGAAACTTCTAGACCAAAAAGCCGATTTGGAAAGTGAGAAAAATGGGAGAATTTTTCTGGTTTGGCTATTTTGACCTAGAATTTTCTCTTCAGTCATTCTCCTGAGTTTCACCTTTCTCTGAATAACCCTGTCAGGGTTATTCAGAGAGCGGTGTAGAGCAGGAGAATGACTGGAGAATGGAAAATTCTAGGTCAAAATAGCCAAACCAGAAAAATTCTCCCATTTAGGCTGGGGTCAGACTAGCGAATTTTTAACGTGCGTTCTGGCGCACTTAATCACGGCCGCACTAGCAGCAAATGACGGGCAATGACGGCCAATATACGAAGTACGGCCGCACAAAAGTCCGGCTGCGCAACGCAAGTGGAAAATGAACGCATTTTTTCAAGAACGCAGAACCGCTAGTACTGTCGTACAGAGTGCGCTGCGTCCGCTAGCGGCGTGTGTGCGTGATTTGGAGACGTCAGACCCTGCTCATGTCCGGCCAACATAACGTCCAGACGCCCAAAGTTTCCTGATTTGGATCCGTAAAAAATCACGCACAAAAATGCGCATCGTATGACCGTTTTCGTGCATTCCGTGAAAAAATACGGCAATGCGTTCGGACGCACTTTCGGTCGCTGTGAAAAATGCGTTAGTCTGACCCTAGCCTTATCTCACTTTCCAAATCGGCTATTTGGTCCAGATTGTTCTCTTTTCCTGCCATTCTCCTGGTTTTCACCTTTCTCTGAACAACCCTGAGAGAGAGGTGAAAGCCAGGAGAACTGGCAGGAGAAGAGAACAATCTAGACCAAATAGCCGATTTGGAAAGTGAGATAAATGGGAGAATTTTTCTGGTTTGGCTATTTTGACCTCGAATTTTCCCTTCTCCAGTTATTCTCCTGCTTTTCACCGCTCTCTGAATAACCCTGTGAATGTTTAATCCCGAGGTGAAAAATAACATTGCTTAAGGCTGGGGTCAGACGAGCGCAGTTATCACGTCCGTGTTGCCGCACATTTGTACGTCCGTGGCAGCATAGCATTCTGACCAATGGAGCCCCACACACGAAGTACGTCCGCACGGAAGTGTGAATGCATGGCGGACGCAGCAAACGGACGCAGGTTAGGCAAGAACCTAATACTGCTAGAACGGACGTGCGGAGTGCGCCACGTCCACAACGTCCGTGTAGCTTTGTGTGTGAGTGATGAAACGAGGTCAGATGGACTGAATTTATACGTCCAGCATTTTTGACGGACAGAATGTTTTTTCATTGTAATTTATTTTTCCTGCTACATCAGTCAAAAAATACAAAATGCGCTCATCTGACCCTAGCCTTAGATGTTATTTTGAATTTTTTTAAAACACCAGTTAACCACTTGGCTGCTATGGACGCGCTCAGCGCGTCCAGCCAAGTGGTTCTCCTGTGCTATGGATGCGCTGAGCGCGTCCATGCACAGGAGGCAGCAATCCGCCGGATTCCGGCGGATTGCTGCGCCCCCCGGTGCGGGCTGACATCTTGGATGTCAGCCCAGCACTCCGGGACCCCGGCGGAGCAATTAGATGTCATCACGGCGGCGCAATGACATCTAATTCAGGCGCCCCCCCGCATGTGCGGAGGAAGCGCCTGAAAGGGAGGGGGGGAGGTCCTTCGGACCTGCCCTTCCAAACGGTGGCTGGGATTAACCCCTGGGGAGCCTGATCGCGAATCAGGGCTGAAAAGCGCCGGATCGTGATCCTCTCCTGGAGTTGGCCGACAATTTGGATGTCGGCCAAGCCTCCAGGAACTCCCCCTGAGGACTGGCATCATCGTGCATAGCACGATGACGCCAGTCCTGGAGTTAACCCCTAGCTGCCACCAATGGTGGAGATAGGGGGTTCCAATGAACCCCCTATCTCCCGATCCGTGGCAGCTAGGGGTTTAATGTTTGGTATCGTTGGATCGGCCAGAGCATGGCCTTTCCAAGGATACCAAACATGAGCATGAAAAATGTTTTTTTTTAAAAAATAAAATAAATAAATAAATAAATAAAAATATTTAAAAAAAATTCTAAAAAAAAAATAAACAAGTTTTTTTTTGTTTTGTTATTGCAGCAATATTGTTCCCATTTCAATTATAATGTGAACAATAATGCTGCACTTACGATTTTTGTATGCGGTGCGTTTGTTAAAAAAAGCAAAATTTCCCCCCCAAAAAAATGTAACGAGACCCCATTTCTAATTTCTTTAACAAGCGCACCCCATACAAAATATAACCGCAATTGCTCGCATGTTAAAATGTGAAAAAAACACTTTACACATAATAAATTATTGAAAATTCAAATTTTATTGCATTTTTGTTATAATATACAGACATGACATAACGTATACATATAATAATGACATATTATGAATCTGCCAAGTCTGCCGGAAAGAACGATATATAATATGTCTGGGTCATATATCAAAATATGGCTACAAAACGCGGTTAAACATGATGAGCGAAAGCGGTAAAAATGACCTCAGCACAGAGGTGTGAAAAGCCTCAGCAGCGAAAGGGTTAAATGCAGCATATTAGGATGTTTTAGGGAAATTAATTCTCAAATCTCAATCAGAAGCAGACACCACCCCACCCTCAGTATGGTGTGGAATGTATCAAATTGATTACCAGACTAAAAACACCTGGTGTTATGCCCGTTTGTGAACAGAGGTCATTTAGAGTTGATAATCTTTCCACGTACACATTAGTTTTTAATTCAATATCTAATAAACCATCGAACTCCGATCCGTCCGAACCTGAACAGCTCATCCCTAATCCCAATGACCTATAAAACTCCTCTTGTCTTCCTCCACCCCAACACCTATAGATTGTAAGCTCATCTGACGAGGACCCTGTGCACCCTCTCGGGTCTATTCACAAATCATTGAAATTGCGTGCAATTCGGTGAATTCTGTAGCGAATGGTCACTGTGTGTTGCTGAAATTGGAGTCCAGAGCATGACCTTTCCAATGATACCAAACATGACCAAGTTAAAAGTAACAATAAAATTTACAAAATAACAATAACAATAAAAAAATCGTGGTTTTTTTTTTCATTTCTTTTATTAATGCAGCACTATTTTTCACATTTCAATTATAAGGAGAACAACGATGCTGCACTAACTATTGTTTTGGGGGAGTTTTAGCTAAAATCACATAATTTCTCAGAAAAATATTTTTTTTTAACAAGCGTTCCCTATAGAATAAATAACCGCAAAGGCTCAGACGATAAAACGTGAAAAAAATTACGTTACACACTGTGTATGATTTGAAATTTTATTGGAAATTTATTTAATTTTTTTTGAGAAAAAAGGATATATAATATGTCTGGGTCGTACAATAAAACATGACGTCAAATCGCGTTTAATCATGATGAGCAAAAACTGTCAAAATGAGCTCAGCACACTTCTACTTTTAGAATTGTTGCCGAACTTGTGAAATTGCCCCAATCCTTAACCTCCCTGGCGGTCCGATTCTGACATATTTTATATTTTATATGTCAGAATCGCTCCTATTTATTTTGGCCCCCTAGCGGTATAAGTGTGGCTCGGGGGTTAACTTTCAATACTGAAAGCGGTATCGCCGAGCCACACTCGGGCCGATACTTACATGTCCTGCGCTCCCTCGCTGTCCCCGCAGTCACACTGCAGCCGAACGTGACGTCACACTTCCTAGTTTACTCCGCGCGAGAAGAGAACCAGGCAGTGTGACGTCGCGAGCGGCTGGAAGAGACTGCGAGGATCAGCGAGGGAGCGCAGGACATGTAAGTATCAGCCTGAGTGTGGCTCGGGATACCGCTTTCAGTATTGAAAGTTAACCCACAGCCACACTCGGGAAAACCGCCAGGGAGGTTAAGGGGTTAAAAGTGGAGTGTTTTTTTTTCTTTTTACTTTAACCCCATAGTAATTGGGCGGTTTTACCATTGTCTGTCTGAAAGTACCCGCTGCTGTTTTTACGTCTCTGCGCTGTTTCAGGGTTATTCAAAGAGAATCGAAAGTCATCGCACGTTCGGTGACTTTTTGTTCTCTGCAATTCGGTGCAAATCGGCTTTCCCATTTCTGCGACCCTGCGGTGTATTCAGCAAGCACCACAGGGCTGTCGAAGTGCAGGGAAAAGCTGCCGAAAACCAGGCGAAAACCTGGCGAATGCACGCCGAAAACCCGTAAAAACATCTGGATTAACCCATCGAAGACGCCAGAAAAAGCCGAGCAGGAGCCGATCACACGCAGTGAAGCCTCCGGAAAAAGCCGAGACCGCAGAAGAGGCAGTGAATAAATTAGGAAAAGAGTTTGCATGAATGATTGAAAAGTGAAACGCTGTTTGCAAAGAAACTACTGAGCGAAAATGTCTGAAATTTACATATAAAATCCAATGAATGATAATAAAAAGGGCTGTTACAGAAAAAAGAAGTAAAAAAACAAAACAGAAAAATCCTTAAAATATCCTGAAAAATCTATAAATAAAGAGACTTTTTGCTGCAGAATTTTATAATAAACGGTTTATTAGATATTGAATTAAAACGGGAATATTTTTAACATTGAAGCCTATGGGATTCTCCTGAATAAATCTGCCGAATTAAACCACCGAATGGCAGGGCATTTCGGGAACCTTTCACTGCTGGTTTGTGTTCTCTGAATAGCCGAAGCAGTGCTTCTCTATGGGGATTTCACTGTCCTCGAACAGGCACCGAACAGGCACCGTATGTGCAGGCAATTCGCCAGGATTTGGCGAATTGCCTGCTCTCTGGATAGCCGAATGGCCAGGAAAGGTAACTGAACGCTGATTTTCAGCATTCGGTTACCTTTCTCCAGCCATTCGGATCTCTTTGAATAACCCCGTTTGTGTTTAGGTGTAATTTTCCTCTTACTCGTTTATGCAACCCACACATATTATATACCGTTTTTTTTCTCGCCATTTAAAGGATTTTCTAACGATACCATTATTTTCATCATATTGTATAATTTACTATAACAAATATTTAATATGATAAAAAAATGGAAAATACTCACTTTTTCCAACTTTAATGCCCAAAATCTACAACTGCCAAAGCAGACCCCGGCTAAATAGTTTTGAAATTTTGTCCTGAAATTAGAAATACCCAATTTTTACATGTTTTTTGCTTTTTAACCCCTTCACTGCTGAGCTATTTCACCTCTCTGTGCTGAGCTCATTTTGACCCTTTTATGCTCATCATGTTTAAACATGACTTGAATTCCTATTTTATTAAACCCCCAGACTAATTATTTAATTTTATTTATTATTAGCTTTATTTTTTTCTATTCTTACACCAAACCTGTTCATGTTTAGTATCATTGGAAAGGCCATGATCAGGCAGATGTACGCTCATGCGCATCTCTAGCAGCAAATGTGTCTTCTTTCGATGCTGTCTCTAGAAAAGTAAAATATGGCCTTTTTTTTCTTCTTGCACCGTCTCACCTAAAGGAAATGACGTCAGATGTTCGAGATCTTGTAAAAGTCTGCCTGGTGACGCCTCGGTGTGTGCAGTTATGTCAGATCCCAGAATGCTGTGCAGGCTTTAATACGGCAAGATCAGGGCTTTGACACAATTCACAATCGCCTGAAGGAGGACGTCTCGATGGACATGCAATGTCTCACTGTTTAAACTGTCGTGCTGTTTGTGTGTCTCTGTGGATGCTGGTACATGGTGTGCGTGTGCTCCTTGCGTGCTGTTTGTGTGTCTCTGTGGATGCTGGTACATGGTGTGCGTGTGCTCCTTGCGTGCTGTTTGTGTGTCTCTGTGGATGCTGGTACATGGTGTGCATGTGCTCCTTGCGTGCTGTTTGTGTGTCTCTGTGGATGCTGGTACATGGTGTGCGTGTGCTCCTTGCGTGCTGTTTGTGTGTCTCTGTGGATGCTGGTACATGGTGTGCGTGTGCTCCTTGCGTGCTGTTTGTGTGTCTCTGTGGATGCTGGTACATGGTGTGCGTGTGCTCCTTGCGTGCTGTTTGTGTGTCTCTGTGGATGCTGGTACATGGTGTGCGTGTGCTTCTTACGTGCTGTTTTGTGTTTGTCTCTGTGGATGCTGGTACATGGTGTGCGTGTGCTCCTTGCGTGCTGTTTGTGTGTCTCTGTGGATGCTGGTACATGGTGTGCGTGTGCTCCTTGCGTGCTGTTTGTGTGTCTCTGTGGATGCTGGTACATGGTGTGCGTGTGCTCCTTGCGTGCTGTTTTGTGTGGTCTCTGTGGATGCTGGTACATGGTGTGCGTGTGCTCCTTGCGTGCTGTTTGTGTGTCTCTGTGGATGCTGGTACATGGTGTGCGTGTGCTCCTTGCGTGCTGTTTGTGTGTCTCTGTGGATGCTGGTACATGGTGTGCATGTGCTCCTTGCGTGCTGTTTGTGTGTCTCTGTGGATGCTGGTACATGGTGTGCGTGTGCTCCTTGCGTGCTGTTTGTGTGTCTCTGTGGATGCTGGTACATGGTGTGCGTGTGCTCCTTGCGTGCTGTTTGTGTGTCTCTGTGGATGCTGGTACATGGTGTGCGTGTGCTCCTTGCGTGCTGTTTGTGTGTCTCTGTGGATGCTGGTACATGGTGTGCGTGTGCTCCTTGCGTGCTGTTTGTGTGTCTCTGTGGATGCTGGTACATGGTGTGCGTGTGCTCCTTGCGTGCTGTTTGTGTGTCTCTGTGGATGCTGGTACATGGTGTGCGTGTGCTCCTTGCGTGCTGTTTGTGTGTCTCTGTGGATGCTGGTACATGGTGTGCGTGTGCTCCTTGCGTGCTGTTTGTGTGTCTCTGTGGATGCTGGTACATGGTGTGCGTGTGCTCCTTGCGTGCTGTTTGTGTGTCTCTGTGGATGCTGGTACATGGTGTGCGTGTGCTCCTTGCGTGCTGTTTGTGTGTCTCTGTGGATGCTGGTACATGGTGTGCGTGTGCTCCTTGCGTGCTGTTTTTTACCCAGTGCCCTAAAATTGCAGAATATGATCTGTTTAAGATCCGTTTCAAACTGTATATTTTCTCTTTTTGTGAAATTCTCTCCGTCCTGACATTTCAACAGCAATAAGATTTCCAAATGGCAAGCGCGCAGAGGAGGCAGCGGCGGGGGGAGGATGCGGTGCGGCGGGGGGGGGAGGACGCGGTGCGGCGGGGGGGGGAGGATGCGGTGCGGCGGGGGGGGGAGGACGCGGTGCGGCGGGGGGGGGAGGATGCGGTGCGGCGGGGAGGAGGACGCGGTGCGGCGGGGGGAGGACGCGGTGCGGCGTGGAGGAGGACGCAACGCCGTGCGGTGGGGAGGAGGACGCGACGCGGTGCGGTGGGGAGGAGGACGCGGTGCGGTGGGGGGGAGGACGCAACGCCGTGCGGTGGGGAGGAGGACGCGGTGCGGTGGGGAGGAGGACGCGGTGCGGTGGGGAGGAGGACGCGGTGCGGCGGGTAGGAGGACGCATGCGGCGTGGAGGAGGACGCGACTCGGTGCGGCGGGGAGGAGTACGCGGTGCGGTGGGGAGGAGGACGCGTGCGGCGGGGAGGAGGACGCGGTGCAACGGGAAGCACATGAGCCGAGGAAAAAGCAAGAATCCAGAAAGAAGCCTCGGCGCGGATAACGAGGGGCCGCGACTTCTAGAGACAGAGCTGCAAAAGAACGTGAGTGTCTAAACCTAAACTTTAACATGGTCAACAAAGGAGATTCCGCGGCGATACGAGGCGATAAGATGGGACCAGGAATTGGGAGTGTGCCTTTTATAGGCCGTCCGGGCCAGGTCCTGAGCCGTGTAGGATCCAGTGAGCCAGTCCTGGTAATCTCATTGGGCTCACAGATAGGCCTCTTGGGGACGTGGAAGTCGCTACATGGTGTCCAAACTTGGTAATGCCAGATATCTCTAACTCGGTATGGATGGCAGCCCAGGAAGTGCCGAGCGGGACCCGGGAAGTGCCGAGCGGTGTCCAGGAAGTGCCGAGCGGTGCCCGGGAAGTGCCGAGCGGTGCCCGGGAAGTGCCGAGCAGTGTCCGGGAAGTGCCGAGCGGTGCACGGGAAGTGCCGAGCGGTGCACGGGAAGTGCCGAGCAGGGTCTGGTAAGTGCCGATCGGGGCCCGGGAAGTGGCGAGCGGGGCCCGGGGAAGTGCGGAGTGGGGCCCAGGGTCTGTGTCCGGTGGTCTCGCTCCATTCACAGTAATTTGTAAAATGTGAGCGCACCAGAGAATGCCTTCAATGACTCCCTCAGACTGGACCCTCAGAGAGACTGGTGGGCCGGGGGGGCCCTGAGCTATAGATCCATGAATTAAAGTGGGTGGAATAAAAGCAGGGATCAGTGAGAACGGGGGAGCTCGATTAAACACCGCGCAAAGGAGGCTCATCTGCAGGTAACAACGGAGACGCTAATTACTGCTAATAAGGCTTCAGGTTCGGCGACGTGATGCTGGAGATTTGTCTGTTTGGTTTTTATCGTAGACGCTTCATTTTTTTTTTCTCCTTCGCGCCAGCTGTCAAGTGGAGCTGACAAACAGCAGCGCGCCTGACGTGCCATGCGACGAGCGTCGATCGCATCAACATATGGTACGGTCCATCAAATTATGCAAAATGCGACAATATTATTATTATTTTATTTTTTTGGCTCCGTATCAAGTGAAATCCAACTCGGTCCTGGATCTGGAAACGTGCGCGGAGCCTCTCGTCAGAAATCCCTCCGTCTCAGCAATGACAAATAATGCGATCTGAGAGAATTATCTCGCAATAATCTGCACGTTCGTGCGTTTGCGACGCGTTGCTGCAGATCCATAACCGGGAAAGGCAGCAATTCCAGGAGTAAACAGCAACTGTTCAAGAACATTCCGGCAGAATAAAACCGCAGATGGTAACAACGCCGGCAAATGGTTCTGGTGGAATCAAAATTAAACACCTGTGTTTGTCGGTTTGTGTCTTTGCCTGTGTTAGTGTGTGTGTGCGTGCGTGCGCGTGCATATCTGTGTCTGCATATCTGTGTCTGCATGTCTGTGTCTGCATGTCTGTGTCTGCGTGTCTCCGTCTGCATGTCTGTGTGTCTGTGTCTGTGTGTCTGTGTCTGCGTGTCTGTGTCTGCGTGTCTGTGTTTGCGTGTCTGTGTCTGCGTCTGCATATCTGTGTCTGCATGTCTGTGTCTGCGTGTCTGTGTGTCTGTGTCTGCATATCTGTGTCTGCGTGTCTGTGTCTGCGTGTCTGTGTCTGCGTGTCTGTGTCTGCATATCTGTGTCTGCATGTCTGTGTGTCTGTGTCTGCGTGTCTGTGTCTGTGTGTCTGTGTCTGCGTGTCTGTGTCTGCGTGTCTGTTCTGCATATCTGTGTCTGCGTGTCTGTGTCTGCGTGTCTGTGTTCTGCATATCTGTGTCTGCGTGTCTGTGTCTGCGTGTCTGTGTCTGCGTGTCTGTTCTGCATATCTGTGTCTGCGTGTCTGTGTCTGCGTGTCTGTGTTCTGCATATCTGTGTCTGCGTGTCTGTGTCTGCGTGTCTGTGTCTGCATGTCTGTGTCTGCGTGTCTGTGTGTGTGTATGGGTGTGTGCATGCATGTCTGTGTCTGCATGTCTGTGTTTGCATGTCTGTGTCTGCATATCTGTGTCTGCATGTCTGTGTCTGCTTGTCTGTGTGGGTGTGCACATGCATATCTGTGTTTGCATGTCTGTGTTAGTGTGTGTGTGCGAGCAGACATGCATATCTGTGTGTGTGTGCGTGTGCAAGCAGACATGCATATCTGTGTGTGTGTGCGTGTGCAAGCAGACATGCATATCTGTGTGTGTGTGTGCGCAAGCAGACATGCATATCTGTGTGTGTGTGTGCGAGCAGACATGCATATCTGTGTGTGTGTGTGCGAGCAGACATGCATATCTGTGTGTGTGTGCGTGTGCGAGCAGACATGCATATCTGTGTGTGTGTGCACGTGCGAGCAGACATGCATATCTGTGTGTGTGTGTGCATGTGCGAGCAGACATGCATATCTGTGTGTGTGTGTGCACGTGCGAGCAGACATGCATATCTGTGTGTGTGTGTGCATGTGCGAGCAGACATGGATATCTGTGTGTGTGTGTGCGTGTGCGAGCAGACATGCATATCTGTGTGTGTGTGTGTGTGCGTGTGCGAGCAGACATGCATATCTGTGTGTGTGTGTGTGCGCGTGTGCGAGCAGACATGCATATCTGTGTGTGTGTGTGCGTGTGCGAGCAGACATGCATATCTGTGTGTGTGTGTGTGCGTGTGCGAGCAGATATGCATATCTGTATGTGTGTGCGTGTGCGAGCAGACATACATATCTGTGTGTGTGTGTGTGTGCGTGTGCGAGCAGACATGCATATCTGTGTGTGTGTGTGCGTGTGCGAGCAGACATGCATATCTGTGTGTGTGTGTGCGAGCAGACATGCATATCTGTGTGTGTGTGTGCGTGTGCGAGCAGACATGCATATCTGTGTGTGTGTGTGTGTGTGTGTGCGAGCAGACATGCATATCTGTGTGTGTGTGTGCATGTGCGAGCAGACATGGATATCTGTGTGTGTGTGTGTGTGTGCGTGTGCGAGCAGACATGCATATCTGTGTGTGTGTTTTGATATAACATCCTATGTGACCAGATACATTATATACAATAAATCGCTGTTGCTGAGACTCTTATAAACACCAGCACAAACAAAAGAAAGCTGGACACAGCTGCAGCAGAGGCTTCGCTGTGAGGCTTCTGCTGCTGCTGTTTGGATTTTGTTTTTGTGACGCCGTGCGTTGTAGCTGCAGTTTTGGCAAACGCCGGCGCTTTCAGAATAAGTCACCCTCATAATATATGGATTTAGTAATTTTCTGCTTTTCTCTTAAACTTGGAATTACAGTAAAACGCTAAAATAAGTGTAAAACCCGACAACGCGCGGCGGCGAACGTATCCCCAGCTTCTAAAACTCTCCACGTTCCGCAGGTTAGTGAATGATCCCCTATTTGGGGAATATCTCAGCTCGAAGGTATAACCTGTGTCAGTGATGATATGTGTTTAACCCCTTATACACCGCAGCAAGGTGTCTCTCTCTGACCCATTATCAGAGTAATCAGCCCCCCCCCAGTGCCCTCTCATTGTGGCGTCACCGCGCGGCCTCCGGTTGGATCACGTGATGCAGCTGCACATTTCCAGACGCCAGACTCGGCGCAGTCTTCCCGGCAGAGCCATGTTCCCACGCAGATCCGGCCCCGCGCGCTCCAAATGTTTGTTTTCATAAACAAATAAACAGTATCACAACAAAGATGGTCGATCTCTGCCGCGTCTGCCGCGTCCAAAATAACGTGACAGCTCCCCCTGTCTCTGTCTCTCTGTGGTTCTCCCTGTGTCTGTCTCTCTGCGGCTCTCCCTGTCTCTGTCTCTCTGCGGCTCTCACTGTCTCTGTCTCTCTGCGGCTCTCCCTGTGTCTGTCTCTCTGCGGCTCTCCCTGTCTCTGTCTCTCTGCGGCTCTCCCTGTGTCTGTCTCTCTGCGGCTCTCCCTGTCTCTGTCTCTCTGCGGCTCTCCCTGTGTCTGTCTCTCTGCGGCTCTCCCTGTCCCTGTCTCTGTCTCTCTGCGGCTCTCCCTGTCTCTGTCTCTGTCTCTCTGCGGCTCTCCCTGTCTCTGTCTCTCTGCGGCTCTCCCTGTGTCTGTCTCTCTGCGGCTCTCCCTGTGTCTGTCTCTCTGCGTCTCTCCCTGTCCCTGTCTCTGTCTCGCTGCGGCTCTCCCTGTCTCTCTGCGGCTCTCCCTGTCTCTGTCTCTCTGCGGCTCTCACTGTCTCTGTCTCTCTGCGGCTCTCCCTGTGTCTGTCTCTCTGCGGCTCTCACTGTCTCTGTCTCTCTGCGGCTCTCCCTGTGTCTGTCTCTCTGCGGCTCTCCCTGTCTCTGTCTCTCTGCGGCTCTCCCTGTGTCTGTCTCTCTGCGGCTCTCCCTGTCCCTGTCTCTGTCTCTCTGCGGCTCTCCCTGTCTCTGTCTCTCTGCGGCTCCCCCTGTCTCTGTCTCTCTGCGGCTCTCCCTGTCTCTGTCTCTCTGCGGCTCTCCCTGTCTCTGTCTCTCTGCGGCTCTCCCTGTCCCTGTCTCTGTCTCTCTGCGGCTCTCCCTGTCTCTGTCTCTCTGCGGCTCTCCCTGTCTCTGTCTCTCTGCGGCTCTCCCTGTCTCTGTCTCTCTGCGGCTCTCCCTGTCTCTGTCTCTCCTGTTCGAGTGCTTCTTTAAATACCCTTTAACAAGAGCCATCCCAAACCTCCTGATAAACCCCCGGGGGTTGATATTTGCCGCCGGGGCTAAACGACCAGCGTGATCCTTGGCACATCGTCCTCCTTCCCGCTTATCCTACATGTTCTATAAATTCTACATGTTCTATAAATTCTACATGTTCTATAAATTCTCTCTCTGCGGCTCTCCCTGTCCCTGTCTCTGTCTCTCTGCGGCTCTCCCTGTCTCTGTCTCTCTGTGGCTCTCCCTGTCTCTGTCTCTCTGCGGCTCTCCCTGTCTCTGTCACTCTGCGGCTCTCCCTGTCCCTGTCTCTGTCTCTCTGCGGCTCTCCCTGTCTCTGTCTCTCTGCGGCTCTCCCTGTCTCTGTCTCTCTGCGGCTCTCCCTGTCTCTGTCTCTCTGCGGCTCTCCCTGTCTCTGTCTCTCCTGTTCGAGTGCTTCTTTAAATACCCTTTAACAAGAGCCATCCCAAACCTCCTGATAAACCCCCGGGGGTTGATATTTGCCGCCGGGGCTAAACGACCAGCGTGATCCTTGGCACATCGTCCTCCTTCCCGCTTATCCTACATGTTCTATAAATTCTCTGAATCCTCAGCTTTAACTCGTGGTGATATAAACCTGGGTCGCTCCTGGCCATGAAGGGGTTAACCCCAGGCAGGCAGTTATTACCACGTTTCCCTGCGGAGTCTGTGATCCAAGGAAGAAGGTTTGACTTTGAATTAATGAGGATCTGGCACCGCGTGCCGGCGGCTTCTCCATTAAGCCAGGTACCTCCAGTTATCCCTTTGAGACGGGGCTCTGGACCTCAGGAACCTGCAATTAGCAGGCGCCTCGCTTCATGCATGGATGGAGCGTGTCAGGGTGGCACATACTAACACACACCTCTGCGTACAGGTTGCCGGTGCCACATCACGGCCCTTGTCTCTACAGACAGAATCCTTGTCCGTGTGCATTGGCTAATATACTAGACACTAAGTGCAAGCTCTGTGGACAAACCTCCTGGTCGACAGTTTCCACAGTCACACAACAGTCACCAGAATTTTCTCATTGGGGAGGGGGCTGGGAGTGCATCCTGGACTCTTTTACTAACATATATACTATACATGCGATATACATTATGGGCTCTATTACATTCTTCGTGCAATTTCGTTCGCGCAGCGCATTTTTTTTGCGCACAGCATAATGCATTATCGCGCGAAAATTAACGGTGGTATTACAATCCTCGCACATTTTGTCATCTGTCAAAAAATAACGTTCATAAACCCGACGCGCAAAAATGCGCGCAAAGTACTTTGCGCTCAGAAATCTTTTCTGAATTTTTTTTTTTCTTTGTATCATTGTACTTTATTTAAACATGCGTTAGAAGTTCAATAAATTTTATTCCATTAAGAATCTATTCCAGTCACTATACTTTATCTAATTGTGCAAAATATAGGGGAGTTTGAGGTCGACTTCAATTTTATTTTTAATTGGCGGATGACCTGTCCGAGCATCAGCAGAGCCAATCGGGTCATCAGGCTCTGAACCTATGGACTCTTGAATGTATACTGCTAGCGGTAATAGTTGCATTAAATGCCTTGTGTAACGGTGCGCTATGGCACTCACCTCAAATAGCGTATTTTGGATCCTTTTGGACAGATTTCTTCGACACAGAAGGCTGTAATACCTATATCCCAAGCCAGGGAGGTAATACAAAATCCTGAATACCACTTCAGCGCCAAATGATTTCATGACCAAGAGGTCGCTGAGCGAAAGCACATTAACTCTCTGTGAACTGATACAATGACTTAAGACGTGATCCCAGAAAAGCGTGGTCAAGATATGTTTCAGATTGCTGATATCAATGGTCGTGATACATGAAGCACATAAAACAGAGGCAACACATTATTTTTTGTTTTGAACCATACAGAGTAGGAACTTACTGAGTTCAGCAGCCTGCAGGGCAGGCCTACAGTCAATGACTGGATTCTGTATTATACAATCATACAGAGTAGGAACTCACTTAGTTCAGCAGCCTGCAGGGCAGGCCTATAATCAGAGATTGGATTCTGTATAGCAACTAGGAATACACAGATACTTGACGGATATATATTCAGCAGCCTGCAGGGCAGGACTCTAATCATAAAACTTGTGGTTAATGCTGCAACCAGCAGGAACAAACAACAAACAACTGGATGCCTTGCGATTAGGTCATAAACCAGGTAGTAGCAAACCAAAAAAAAGGAAAACTTGCAGCAAAACACGAACATAAAAACCAAATCGCTCAGGCAAAAGCACAATAGGGATAAGCAAGAGAATAGTCAATTGGAATAGCCGGGTCAGAACATATACAGGGTCCTTGTACAAAATCAGGTCAGCAACAAAGTATCAAATAGCAATAATGCAGACAACAGGCGATGTGGGAACTATACTCGACATCCGGGCGAGGAGCAGATCCTCTCACCCTGCTTTAAAGGCTGATGGCTCCTCATCATTATGCCAAGCCCCGCCCCCTCAGATGCCGATCTGCCAGCGATGCCACCGGGTGCACTGACCCCCCAGGAAGCGCCGCGGGGGCCGTAGACGTAACACCTTGCAACTGAACTCAAAATATCAACAGATAAGGATTGATGTTTCAGTGTATTTGTTGGATAAAGAAAGCCAGTCCGGGACAGGATAATCCAACTACTAAAAGAGGGCTAAGTCATATCCTATGGTCAATGAAATGATAATTCCATTAGGTGGGGGCCTGAATGGGTTTTTACTTCATAATATTTGGTATGGACTTGTCTCTTCTTTGCAACATGTTTGCTGTGGAGTAAATCACGCCCCGATCAAATAGAAAAGTTCCTTAGGATTACTCGGAAAAAGAAAGCAAACAGTTGTTGTTGACCACCATTCTTGTAGTGACTTGTTGTCTCTCCAGTCAGACATTCAGTCAATTACATTTCACGGTGGAAAAGAAAACCCGGTCACTCCATGGTGCTATATGATTAAGAAGCTGGTTAATTGTTAAAGCACGGTGCAAGGTTTCAGTTCCCACCGCAACCTTTGTCAAAGGTTCTGGTGGGAACCAAAACGTTACTCCATGCTCCAACAATAAACCAGCTCCATATTTATCGCAACATGGAGTGACCAGCTTTTCTCTTCTACCTTGAAACTGATATTGGTCTGGCTGCCTGAATTGCCCGGAGCCCATTGGTTACCCCATGCCGGATATGCATAACTCTGTGCCATATCATTCTTCATTCGAGTTAGTTGGCTGACATTGAGGACATTTGTTACCATCACCAGGATTAGTCCAAAAAAAAAAAAAATTGAATGTGGGAAAACAGGTGTAAGTCTCCTGAGTCCAGTGGAAGACTAGTGTACGTGTAAAGCAAAGCAGAAACCACAACTCTGGAAAGAACTTTGACTTCCAACTCAAGATTGTCAAAGACCACCTGTGTGATCCAAAAGCAATTTTCTAAAATACTGATTTTAAGTGGTATTTCTCGACATGTTATGTTTGGCAAACAACCCAACCACATCCAACTGTGACGCTTGATGGTGGTAGGATCATGGTTTGATGTCCGAGGAATGAGACAGCTGGTGGTCTCTACTGCAACTGATTCTGAGTTTTGACTTGTAACGCAACAAAGCGTCTGATACTGAATGGAAAGTGAGTCGCAACCGCTCTAAAAGCAGAAGGAAATCTGCAGCCCTATGGCTGATCCACAAGGAATGTTGGAATTGTTGAGACTAAGTCCTGACCTTACCCCTGTTGATATGCAACACCGTGGCTTGAAGCATGTGGTTTCTGTAAGGAATTTAATGGACTTGAAGCGAGTTGCAGATAGGAATAAGTGAAGCACCTTCATGAAGAAATGCTAGTCCAAAACAAAGCTGCTGTAATTCTTGTTGGGTATTACTACTACTAATGGGTCAACTACATTCCAAGTCAGGTCAGTGACCTTTACATCAAGTTATCATTATATACACTATGACTATTTTCCACTATTCAGGACCCATGAACTAACACCTAGCATTATGTGAAGTAATATGTTATACTGACTATATAATAATAAAAACACGCACAACGTCTCTATTTTATTGTTTGGGTATGTGTAGAATGTGTAACTTATACTGTGCTGTATTTTTTTTCCGTGCTGGTGTATTTTGCTTTGGCCAGAACGTTCAGATTTGCCGTTACCACCAGCTTTTCAAAGACGTTAATATTATGCGTGCAAATGTTGTCAAATTTTGCGTGAAGATTGTAATACCATGCGCGCACCAGCTCACAAACGCATTTGCGCTCACAATGTTAAGTATACGATGCGCGCACTAAATTGCGCTCGAGCAGGGTCACTCGCGTTGGACGTTAACGCACATCGTTTGCGCGAACGTCGTAATACGACGTTCAGCGCAAAGGGTTTTGCCCCTCGCGGTAATGCATTTTTGCGCACGCGCACGTTTTTGTGCGAAGAAAGTAATAGGGCCCTATATGTATTATACATCTATACACACTATGCATATATATACTAGAGTTGCACCGATACCACTTCTTTAGGACCAAGTACCGATACTTTTATTTAAGGTCATGTGACGCTTTCCAATAAATAATTTCGAATTTTGCAGAAAGTCTGTCCAGTTTATGTTGAAATGTATGACCAGACGCCCCATTTACTCCCTGCACACACACCTCATCTCAGATATATGTATACACACTCCAATACATGTATATACCTGCAGACCTCAGACCAGATATACCCACTCCGATACATGTATACAGACCTCAGACCAGATATACCCACTCAGATACATATATACAGACCTCAGACAGATATACCCACTCAGATACATATATACAGACCTCAGACAGATATACCCACTCCAATACATTTTTTTGTGAAAGGATTTTACCAGGAAGGATACATTGAGATTTCTCTAGTTTTCAAGTATGTCCTGGGTGGCGAGTATGTACCGTTAGGTGTCTTGCCAAGAACACTTACTGGAGAGGTTGCTCGCTGGGATTGAGCCCATGACTCCACAGGCTCTCTTGATGCAGAGTGGTGACATTACCTCTACTCCACCCAGCCGGTACATATATATAGATCTCAGACCAGATACACCCACTCCGATACATGTATATAGATCTCAGACCAGATACACACACTCAGATACATATACACAGACCTCAGACAGATATACCCACTGTGTATAGCATATATAATGTGTATAACATATGTTTATAGCATATATAATGTAATGTGTATAGCATATATAATGTGTATAACATATGTTTATAGCATATATAATGTAATGTGTATAGCATATGTTTATAGCATACAGTTGCAAGAAAAAGTATGTGAACCCTTTGGGATTAGGTGGAGTTTTGCATGAATTGGTCATAAAATGTCTCTGATCTTCATCTAAGTCACAGCAATTTGAAAAACACAGTCTGCTTAAAATAATACAACACAAACATTATATGTTTTCATGTGTTTATTGAACAGAACATGTAAACATTCACAGTGCAGGGTGGGAAAAGTATGTGAACCTTTGGACTTAATAACTGGTTGACCCTCCTTTGGCAGCATTAACCTCAACCAAACGTTTCCTGTAGTTGCAGATCAGACCTGCACAACGATCGGGAGTAATTTTGGATCACTCCTCTTCACAAAACTGTTTCAGTGTAGCAATATTCTTGGGATGTCTGGTGTGAATCGCTCTCTTAAGGTCAGGCCACAGCATTTCAATCGGGTTGAGGTCAGGACTCTGACTGGGCCACTCCAGAAGGCGTATTTTGTTTTGTTGAAGCCATTCTTTTGTTGAATTACTTGTATGCTTTGGGTCATTGTCCTGTTGCATCACCCATCCTCTGCGGAGCTTCAGTTGGCGGACAGATGGTCTTACGTTTTCCTGCAAAATGTCTTGATAAACTCTGGAATTCATTTTTCCATCAATGACAACAATCCGTCCAGGTCCTGAGGCAGCAAAGCAGCCCCAAACCATGATGCTCCCTCCGCCATGTTTTACAGTGGGGATGAGGTTTTGATGTTGGTGTGCTGTGCCTTTTTTTCTCCACACATAGTGTTGTGTTTTTTTTCCAAACAACTCAATTTTGGTTTCATCTGTCCACAGAATATTTTGACAGTAGTGCTGTGGAACATCCAGGTGCTCTTTTGCAAACTTCAAACACGCTGCAATATTCTTTTTGGACAGCAATGGCTTCCTCCGTGGTGTCCTCCTGAGAGCTCTTTTCTGCGAGGCATGGTTCACATCAGGCAGTGCTTCTTGAAACCAGTAAACCCAAAACTGGTGTGTGTTTTTAAAGGGCAGGACAGCTTTCAGCAACACATCCAATAATATCACACTGATTGGACTCAAGGTTGGCTCACTCCTGGCTCCAATTAGCTCTTGGAGAAGTCATTAGGCTAGGGGTTCACATACTTTTCCCACCCTGCACTGTGAATGTTTACATGTTATGTTCAATAAACACATGAAAACATATACAGGGTTATTCAGAGAGCGTGAAAAGCAGGAGAATGACTGGAGAATGAAAAATTCTAGGTCAAAATAGCCGATTTGGAAAGTGAGATGAAAGGGAGAATTTTTCTGGTTTGGCTATTTTGACCTAGAATTTTTCATTCTCCAGTCATTCTCCTGCTTTTCACGCTCTTTGAATAACCCTGTTAATGTTTGTGTTGTATTATTTTAAGCAGACTGTGTTTTTCAAATTGTTGTGACTTAGATGAAGATCAGAGCACATTTTATGACCAATTCATGCAAAACTCCACGTAATCCCAAAGGGTTCACATACTTTTTCTTGCAACTATATGTAATGTGTATAGCGTATATAATGTAATTTGTAATAATGCATGGAAATAATATAGAAGGTCCTATGAATCACAATAAAAACGTCTGTTACAGAATAAAAAAAAACACCATTTGAAAAGAAATCAAAAAAATTTCCCCAACAAAATCCTGAAAAATGCCTAAAAATTCTAAAAAATAAATTAACCCTTTCCCTGCAGATGACGTGTGGGGAATGTCCTTTCGGGTCCCTCCCGATTGAGAGGACCTAGCAGGAGAAGGCATTCACCGCTTAAAAGGAGAGAGTCTCCTCTTTTAAGCGGTGCCTGACTTTAACCCGAGGCACCGGGCCGCGATCCTGCGCCATTC
Source organism: Leptobrachium leishanense (assembly GCA_009667805.1). Classification (NCBI taxonomy): domain Eukaryota; kingdom Metazoa; phylum Chordata; class Amphibia; order Anura; family Megophryidae; genus Leptobrachium; species Leptobrachium leishanense. The sequence goes on from CM019070.1 coordinate 6,029,520, forward strand.
AGTGCTGGATCACGGCCTAGCTCCGGTGTGGGCTGCCATCTTGGATGTCAGCTCCACCTCCGGGTCCCCCTCGTCATCTGCCGTCATCACGCATGGCCGGGGAACCCCTAGCTGCCTAGGGATTTCCTAAGGAAATCCCATGGTGGAGATAGGGGGTTCCTTTGAACGCCCATATCTCCCGATCGGTGGCATTTAGATGAGTCAGAGCATGGTCTTTCCAATGATACCAAACATGACCATGTTGAATATAAGAAAAAATTAAATAAAATAAAATTAATAAAAAAAATAAAAATGGTGTTATTTCTTTTTATTAATGCAGAAATATTGTTCCCATTTCAATTATAACGTGAACAATGATGCGGCACTAACAACTTTTTTCTATGGGGGGTGTTTGCTAGAAATCACGTAATTTCCCCCCAAAACAAATGTAACGAGTCCCCATTTCTGATTTTTTTAACAAACGCACCCCATAGAAAATATAACGGCAAAGGCTCAGATTGTAAAATGTGGAAAAAAAACACTTTACACAATGTAGATGATTGAAAATTCTAAATTCAAAGCTGTGTTAAATTTTAATATTTTAAACCCCAAGTTCAGGTTTTCATGGAATTGTTCTTTCATGCTCCTTCCCGGTGATTTTGGTTTCATGCTCCTTCCTGGTGATTTTGGTTTTATGCTCCTTCCTGGTGATTTTGGTTTTATGCTCCTTCCTGGTGATTTTGGTTTCATGCTCCTTCCTGGTGATTTTGGTTTTATGCTCCTTCCTGGTGATTTTGGTTTTATGCTCCTTCCTGGTGATTTTGGTTTTCTGCTCCTTCCTGGTGATTTTGGTTTCATGCTCCTTTCTGGTGATTTTGGTTTTATGCTCTTTCCTGGTGATTTTGGTTTTATGCTCCTTCCAGGTGATTTTGGTTTCATGCTCCTTCCTTGTGATTTTGGTTTTATGCTCCTTCCAGGTGATTTTGGTTTTATGCTCCTTCCTGGTGATTTTGGTTTTCTGCTCCTTTTGGGTGATTTTGGTTTTATGCTCCCTCCCGGTGATTTTGGTTTTATGCTCCTTCCCGGTGATTTTGGTTTTATGCTCCTTCCCGGTGATTTTGGTTTTATGCTCCTTCCTGGTGATTTTGGTTTCATGCTCCTTCCTGGTGATTTTGGTTTTATGCACCTTCCTGGTGATTTTGGCTTCATGCTCCTTCCTGGTGATTTTGGTTTTATGCTCCTTCCTGGTGATTTTGGTTTCATGCTCCTTCCTGGTGGTTTTGGTTTCATGCTCCTTTTGGGTGATTTTGGTTTTATGCTCCTTCCCGGTGATTTTGGTTTTATGCTTCTTCCCGGTGATTTTGGTTTTATGCTCCTTCCTGGTGATTTTGGTTTCATGCTCCTTCCTGGTGATTTTGGTTTCATGCTCCTTCCTGGTGGTTTTGGTTTCATGCTCCTTTTGGGTGATTTTGGTTTTATGCTCCTTCCCGGTGATTTTGGTTTTATGCTCCTTCCCGGTGATTTTGGTTTTATGCTCCTTCCTGGTGATTTTAGTTTCATGCTCCTTCCTGGTGGTTTTGGTTTCATGCTCCTTTTGGGTGATTTTGGTTTCATGCTCCTTCCTGGTGATTTTGGTTTCATGCTCCTTCCTGGTGATTTTGGTTTCATGCTCCTTCCTGGTGATTTTGGTTTCATGCTCCTTCCTGGTGATTTTGGTTTTATGCTCCTTCCTGGTGATTTTGGTTTTATGCTCCTTCCTGGTGATTTTGGTTTCATGCTCCTTCCTGGTGATTTTGGTTTTCTGCTCCTTCCTGGTGATTTTGGTTTTCTGCTCCTTCCTGGTGATTTTGGTTTTATGCTCCTTCCTGGTGATTTTGGTTTTATGCTCCTTCCTGGTGATTTTGGTTTTATGCTCCTTCCTGGTGATTTTGGTTTCATGCTCCTTCCTGGTGATTTTGGTTTTCTGCTCCTTCCTGGTGATTTTGGTTTTCTGCTCCTTCCTGGTGATTTTGGTTTTATGCTCCTTCCTGGTGATTTTGGTTTTATGCTCCTTCCTGGTGATTTTGGTTTCATGCTCCTTCCTGGTGATTTTGGTTTTCTGCTCCTTCCTGGTGATTTTGGTTTTCTGCTCCTTCCTGGTGATTTTGGTTTCATGCTCCTTCCTGGTGATTTTGGTTTCATGCTCCTTCCTGGTGATTTTGGTTTCATGCTCCTTCCTGGTGATTTTGGTTTTATGCTCTTCCTGGTGATTTTGGTTCATGCTCCTTCCTGGATTTTGGTTTCATGCTCCTTCCTGGTGATTTTGGTTTCATGCTCCTTCCTGGTGATTTTGGTTTCATGCTCCTTCCTGGTGATTTTGGTTTTATGCTCCTTCCTGGTGATTTTGGTTTTATGCTCCTTCCTGGTGATTTTGGTTTCATGCTCCTTCCTGGTGATTTTGGTTTCATGCTCCTTCCTGGTGATTTTGGTTTCATGCTCCTTCCTGGTGATTTTGGTTTTATGCTCCTTCCTGGTGATTTTGGTTTTATGTCCCTTCCTGGTGATTTTGGTTTTATGCTCCTTCCTGGTGATTTTGGTTTCATGCTCCTTCCTGGTGATTTTGGTTTTCTGCTCCTTCCTGGTGATTTTGGTTTTCTGCTCCTTCCTGGTGATTTTGGTTTCATGCTCCTTCCTGGTGATTTTGGTTTTCTGCTCCTTCCTGGTGATTTTGGTTTCATGCTCCTTCCTGGTGATTTTGGTTTTCTGCTCCTTCCTGGTGATTTTGGTTTTCTGCTCCTTCCTGGTGATTTTGGTTTTATGCTCCTTCCTGGTGATTTTGGTTTCATGCTCCTTCCTGGTGATTTTGGTTTCATGCTCCTTCCTGGTGATTTTGGTTTTCTGCTCCTTCCTGGTGATTTTGGTTTCATGCTCCTTCCTGGTGATTTTGGTTTTCTGCTCCTTCCTGGTGATTTTGGTTTTATGTTCCTTTCTGGTGATTTTGGTTTTATGTTCCTTCCTGGTGATTTTGGTTTTCTGCTCCTTCCTGGTGATTTTGGTTTTATGCTCCTTCCTGGTGTTATGCACCTTCATTTATTGTGTCACCTTTAGCCGGCTCCTTTCTAAATCTGTTTCCATGGCAATGAGCATTTTTGTGATAAATTGGTAACTGGGAAAGATGTGAATTCATTAGGTATAAGGTTGTGCCTTGCAGCATGGTAAGGGTTTAATTAGGAGCCATTGGTTAGCCTGGGTGTCAGAGGGTTGGGGCGCCGTGCCGGCTCTCCCTCCAGCGCAGGGACATTCATCTCACGTTCTTTTTAGCGCTCATTAAAACACGTCATTGGAGAAGGTGTTAAGAGCGATGGCTTCTGCAAATTGAGTCTCTCGCTGCATATTCTGTCATCTGCCATTTGTCAGAGCGTCCTGTTATACACGAGAACAGCTTTGGAAATAAAGACGGAAATCTCCATAAAACCACACAGGCGCGGTACGAGCTGATGGATTTAACGGTCCCTGCTCGTACATCTGCTTGTGTGTGCATGGGTGGCCGCGTACGGAAACATTAACCAGCGTATACACAATGTACCTGTGTCTTGTGGAATACGCTCTGTCTCCTCCTGTGTACATTGATGGTCTATTACCCGCTATACCGAGCTGAACGGGGAATCCAGCTATGGAGCTGAAAGCGGAGATTGTGGAGAATAAGAATCCATTTTTATGTATAAAGCTACCAGAAAAATCTGCTTTTCCATTGCTGCATCGACTCATCCAGGCTTCCTGTCTGTCCCATTATATTACTCACAATGTCTACACCTTCTGCAATGAGCGTGCCGTGTCCACCTACCTGGCCAGGTTATCACATCCGTGTTACCCCTCACATACCTGACCAGATTGTGTCCGTGTTACCCTCACCTACCTGGCCAGGTTATCATGTCCGTGTTACCCCTCACTTACCTGACCAGATTGTGTCCGTGTTACCCTCACCTACCTGGCCAGATTGTGTCCGTATTACCCCTCACATACCTGACCAGATTGTGTCCGTGTTACCCTCACCTACCTGCGCCAGGTTATCATGTCCGTGTTACCCCTCACATACCTGACCAGATTGTGTCCGTGTTACCCTCACCTACCTGCGCCAGGTTATCATGTCCGTGTTACCCCTCACATACCTGACCAGATTGTGTCCGTGTTACCCTCACCTACCTGCGCGAGGTTATCATGTCCGTGTTACCCCTCACATACCTGACCAGATTGTGTCCGTGTTACCCTCACCTACCTGGCCAGATTGTGTCCGTGTTACCCTCACCTACCTGGCCAGGTTACCACATCCGTGTTACCCCTCACTTACCTGGTTTCAGGGGAGTCCCAGGCTGGAGCCAAGACGGGCCCTTTATGGTGAGTGCTGTTAAGCCCTTTAGGCAGGTTAGTTGCTGGCTGCATGATACAAAACCCAGCACACACATACACACACAGATAGAAGATCCTTAAATGGTCTTCTAAATCTATACAGGATACAGGGCAAGGAATAAACACCAGAAGAACAACAAGGGAAAGCGAGAGACAATAATATGAAATGTTCCGCAGCAAACGCAGGACCCTAAACTAGACATGAGGTCCTTAGACTGACCTTATAGACAGACTAAACTATGCTGCTGAGCAAATATACAGACTACAAGAAAGCAGGACACACAGAACATAAACAAGAATATCAAGAATAGTCAGGGACAGCAAGGTCTAGACGCCAGAGAGGAATGTCAGCCATAAACCGGGGGATCAGGAACCAGAAGAGCAGGTCATACAAGCCGAAGTCAGTACACAGAATATCAGAATACAGGGTACAGGGAGCAGACAAGAGACTGGTCAAGAGATAACGCCAAAAGCCGTACACAGAATAGCTGAACAAAAACCACCAAAGAAAGGCACTCAGTAAGAAAGGCTTATCCTGTGGCCAGGATCTGATGTACTGCTGGCCATATATATAGGACAGGGCAGGTCATGTGACCACAGACTAATCAGCCACAGAGAAGATAGTCTGTACTGGCTATCCCAAAAACCCACAAGAGCTGATGAGCGTCACTCTCACCACCAGGGGGCCTGGCTGAAATAAGTGAAATTGTGAAACCTGGCCAGGTTATCATGTCCATGTTCCTCCCCTGGTCAGGTTATCATGTCCATGTTCCTCCCCTGGTCAGGTTATCATGTCCATGTTCCTCCCCTGGTCAGGTTATCATGTCCATGTTCCTCCCCTGGTCAGGTTATCATGTCCATGTTCCTCCCCTGGTCAGGTTATCATGTCCATGTTCCTCCCCTGGTCAGGCGGGTGTCGTCCATGTTACTGTCGGGTCAGGCGGGTGTTGTGTCCTTGTTACTGCCCCGGTCAGACGGGTGTCGGTGTCCTTGCTATCTACGCTGGTGTCGTGTCCTTGTTACTGCCCTGGGCAGGCGGGTGTCGGCGTCCTTGTTACTGCCCTGGTCAGACGGGTGTCGGTGTCCTTGCTGTCTGCCCTGGTCAGGCGGTGTCGGCGTCCTTGTTACTGCCCTGGTCAGGTGGGTGTCGGCGTCCTTGTTACTGCCCTGGTCAGGCGGGTGTCGGCGTCCTTGTTACTGCCCTGGTCAGGCGGGTGTCGGCGTCCTTGTTACTGCCCTGGTCAAGCGGGTGTCGGCGTCCTTGTTACTGCCCTGGTCAGGCGGGTGTCGGCGTCCTTGTTACTGTCCTGGTCAGGCGGGTGTCGGCGTCCTTGTTACTGCCCTGGTCAGGCGGGTGTCGGCGTCCTTGTTACTGCCCTGGTCATGCGGGTGTCGGCGTCCTTGTTACTGTCCTGGTCAGGCGGGTGTCGGCGTCCTTGTTACTGCCCTGGTCAGGTGGGTGTCGGCGTCCTTGTTACTGCCCTGGTCAGCGGGTGTCGGCGTCCTTGTTACTGCCCTGGTCAGGCGGGTGTTGGCGTCCTTGTTACTGCCCTGGTCAAGCGGGTGTCGGCGTCCTTGTTACTATCCTGGTCAGGCGGGTGTCGGCGTCCTTGTTACTGCCCTGGTCAGGCGGGTGTCGGCGTCCTTGTTACTGCCCTGGTCAAGCGGGTGTCGGCGTCCTTGTTACTGCCCTGGTCAGGCGGGTGTCGGCGTCTTTGCTGTCTGCCGCAGAGCACTGTCCCAGGATTTCCCCAAACACAATAAAGTCATTAAAAGCAAAGCAGAAAATAAAGGGCTCTATTACAATCTTCACGCAAAATCTGCGCCGCGCAAAAATGCATTAACGCGAGGGGTAAAACCCTTTGCGCTGAACGTCGGATTACACTCTCAGTGCAACAAACGTGCATATACATCTATCGCGGATGAACCCGCGCGTCCTATACTTAACATTGTGAGTGTAAATGCGTTTGTGCGCTGGTACGCGGATGGTATTACAATCTATGCGCAGTTTGTAACGCACAGCCTTTACGCGCATAATTTTAGCAACTCCTAAAAGCTGTTAATGGCAAATTCTATCAACCTGCCGAACCCAAATACACCAGCCCAAAAAAATACAGCAAAGTATAGTTACACATTCTACACATACCCAAACCAATAAAATGGAGAGGTTGTGCGTGTTTTATTATTGATGCAGCATATATACGCAGATTGACTTTGACAGGTGCAAAAACTTAACGTGAGACAATTGTGGTTCTTAATTCTGATTGGCTGAATCGTGTGAAAAAACAGTGCGCACGCTGATTTCTGCGCGCGACGTTACTGCGCACGTGTTTTTGCGTGTCTTTTTTACGCACGTTATTTTTTGACGGATGAAATAATGTGCGAGGATTGTAATACCAGCGTTTACCGAGCATTTTTGCGTTAAGAATGTAATAGAGCCTAAAGTGTTTAAACCCGGGGATTGTGGGAAAGTGTAAGCAAGCAGGGCTTTAATTTACTCCTTCATTTTTTGGGTTCAGCGTTGTGACATATTCATGCATCGTGATGTCCCTGCGGAATCCTCCAGCAATTACTGCGAATCAAAGCACGTGCAGCATTACGGGCGACCCTTTCATTGTCATCATTAAAAGGCATCGATTGTAGCTGCCGGAGACGTTCACCCGCGAGAAGTTCATTTTCTGAGGAAGAAGAAAAACCCCCTCCCGCGTCTAATAGCTCCGTGAAAGTGAATTTCACCGCCTACACGCCCTCCCGGCTCCATTATATTCCGCCATGTCCAGAAATCGCGCCCCCTGCCGACACACGAGGGCACAAAGCGAGCGCCAGCCACGTGAAATCCCGTGCAGATTCCCATTGTAACCACCTCTTTATGTTAATAACTCACCGACTCGTCTCCATCGCCTGGAATAAAAAAAATATTACAAAACCAAACCTCTTTTCAAGAACGCCCGGCGTATGATTAGGGCTTTTATGTGGCGGCGAGTGGGATTACCACGCGGCGCTGGGAGGAGGAGAGCGGCGGGCGCTTCTTTGGTGCCTCTCCATTGTTTGGGATGGATTAGGTAATAGAAGAAATGAAGTAATTCGTCGTCTTGGCGCATATCAGGACGCCACCTGCTATCTGCTTAATCCATTTTCCCCTTAATCCTCATGTTTTGCCGTTCTGGCACCTCGGGGGGCATCATCGATGCGCTAGCAGTAGTTTGGGGATGCCGTGCGTAGGCGGAGAAGCTCTTTTTTGCGATTGGAAGTCGGCACATCTCGCGGCTGTCTGCGCCGGCAGGTTGGAGGGTTAAGGCTCCAGGTTTTGGTGAGAGAAGTTGGCAGGCGCAGCTTGTTTAGCATCTGTGTACACGGAGCTGAGTGGGCGACGCGGGCAGAGAACAGTTGTGAAGACTGGCACGTTGATGAATAAACGGACACCCACTTGTTACAGGAGAGCCCAGCGGGACCTGATTACAGCGAGGAACATCACACATGGCTGCACCGAAAAGCTGGAGCCGCCATGTTCATCTCGGCCTGAGCGAGGAGCAGTTACTGGCGCCAGAGGCGGGAGAGATTGGCTGCTGTTCTCTTATAGAACGCGGTGAGATGATGAGACGCATCTCCAAAACAAAGCTTCCACGTGCGCTGTGAATATAGAGTAACAATGTAATACATGGAGAAGAAAGCTGCTCACCCACCAACGTGGACCTCACCCACCAACGTGGACCTCACCCACCAACGTGGACCTCACCCACCAACGTGGACCTCTCCCGACCTCTCCCACCTCTCATCTCTGCTGATCCGAAAAATGGAAGAAAAAAAACATTACCGGGGTTATTCAAAGAGATCCGAATTGCTTGAGAAAGGTAACCGAATACTGAAAATCAGCGTTCGGTTCCCTTTCCTGGCCATTCGGCTATTCAGAGAGCAGGCAATTCCTGCACATTCGGTGCCTGTTCGGTGCCTGTTCGGTGCCTGTTCGAGGGCAGTGAATCCCCATAGAGAAGCAATGCTTCGGCTATTCAGAGAACACAAACCAGCAGTGAAAGGTTCCCGAATTGCCCTGCCATTCAGTGGTTTCATTCGGCAGGTTTATTCAGGCGAATCCCATAGGCTTCAATGTTAAAAATATTCCCGTTTTAATTCAATATCTAATAAACCGTTCATTATAAAATTCTGCAGTAAAGAATCTCTTTATTTATAGATTTTTTAGGATATTTTAAGCATTTTTCTTAAATTTTGCTTTTTAAAAGTCCGATTTTTTTTTTTTTTACTTCTTTTTTCTGTAACAGCCTTTTTATTATCATTCATTGTAGGGATGCACCGATACCGATACCAGTATCGGTATCGGTGCCGATACTACCGTTTTGACAAGTACTCGTACTCGTCAAAAATTGCCCGATACTTTTACTGATACTTCCGCTCCAGCGGGACAGCAAACTCGGCCTCCGGCGCTTCAATCGCGGCATCCGGGCTTGAAACTGCTTGAATCGCGGCATCCGTGGCTTCAAACTCTGCCTCCGGCGCTCAATCTGTGCGTGTTCGTCACACGAGTCAGCGCAGCGAGAGACTGACAGATCACGTGGGACTGGCTGCTAGTCATAAAAGGAGTGGCACGTCTCACTAGAAGCAGGTGCGTATGTTCTGGCTGTCTCTCTCCCCCCCCCCCCAAATGAAAAAAAATATTTATTTTGCCAGCAACTTGTTTTTGTTAGTTTGCAGGGGAAGGGACAGACCTACAATAAACTTTGCAGGCCTGTCCCGGCACTCCGATAATTTATTTTGCCCAGCAACTTATTTATCGGAGTGTCGGGACAGGCCTCCGAACCGCTGCATCAGGCCTGCAAAGTTTATTGTTTATCTGCCCCTTCTCCCAACGAAGGAAAATAAATTGATAGGGGAAAAAACGGAGTGCTGGGACAGCAGGACTCTGAAGTTTATATTCAGTCTGTCTGTCCCCTCTCCTCCCACCCCTTTAAAGAAAATAAATTGATAGGGGGAAAAACAGAGTGCTGGGACAGTTATTATAAACAGTGATTATAGCAAATTAATATTCATCTTTGACCATGCTGTGAATACAGCATGAATAAACAAAATGACATTTTTTTCCCTTTGCTGAATAGTGAATAGAAGAATAGTGATTTATTATTAATCACTATTCAGCAATGGAAAAAAATGTCATTATTTCGTATTGCTTTAGAAAAAATGTGTCCTGTCCCTTTAAGAAAAAGTATCGGTAATTGGTATCGGTGAGTACTTGAACAAAAGTATCGGTACTCGTACTCGGTCTTAAAAAAGTGGTATCGGTGCATCCCTAATTCATTGGATTTTATATGTAAATTTCAGACATTTTCGCTCAGTAGTTTCTTTGCAAACAGCGTTTCACTTTCACACATTCATACAAACTGTTTTTCTAATTTATTCACTGCCTCGTCTGGGGTCTCGGCTTTTTCCGGAGGGTGTGATCGGCTCCTGCTCGGCTTTTCCGTGGCTTTCGGCATGTATTCGCCTGGTTTTGCGGTTAGTTTTTCTCAGGTTTGCAGTAGCCTTTCCCTGCAATTCGGGGACCCTGTGGTGCTTGCTGAATCAGGGTCACCGAAATGGGATCGGCAAAAGGAACCGAATTGAAGAGAACGAAAAGTCACTGAATGTGCGGTGACTTTTCAAATCTCTTTGAATAACCCTGTATATGTTTCACAGCTTGTGTCGCCATCATGTCCGTCACAACGTCTGATACGAATACTAATGCTGCAAACCTGACCACTGATAAAATGTTACCCTCCCACCAGGGCTCGAGTCGAGTGGGAACGCGCAGGAACGGCGTTCCCGCACTTTTCCCACAGCGGGAACGCTGCGGGAACGCAGCGTTCCCGCTGTGGCCCGAGCCCGAACGCCGCCGCCGCACATTGCCGGCGGCCGGCGTGTTTCCTGTTACAAGGGCCGGTGACAGGAGGTGGAGCCGCTCGCCTGGCTGTTTCATAGTTCCCAGGCGAGCGGCTGCACTTCCTGTCAGCGGCCACTGAAGCAGGAAGCACGCGGCCGCTGGCAGAGGAGCAGAAGCAGCAGCAAAGGTGAGCTAGGCTGGGGGCAGTATCCCTGAAACCTGGGGGGGGGGGCAATATCCATGAGACCAGGGGGGCAATATCCATGAGAGCTGGGGCATTATCCATGAGACCTGGGGGGCATTATCCATGAGACCTGGGGGGCATTATCCATGAGACCTGGGGGGCATTATCCATGAGACCTGGGGGGCAATATCCATGAGAGCTGGGGCATTATCCATGAGAGCTGGGGCATTATCCATGAGAGCTGGGGCAATATCCATGAGACCAGGGGGCAATATCCATGAGACCAGGGGGCAATATCCATGAGAGCTGGGGCATTATCCATGAGACCAGGGGGCAATATCCATGAGAGCTGGGGCATTATCCATGAGACCAGGGGGCAATATCCATGAGAGCTGGGGCATTATCCATGAGACCAGGGGGCAATATCCATGAGAGCTGGGGCATTATCCATGAGACCAGGGGGCAATATCCATGAGACCAGGGGCATTATCCATGAGAGCTGGGGGCACTATCCATGAGAGCTGGGGAAAATATATCCATATAACCAGTGCTGTGTATATTATTCTGGGGGCTCAGTGCTGTGTATTTATTGGGGGCTCAGTGCTGGGTAATTATTCTGGGGGCTCAGCTGTGTATATTCTGGGGGCTCAGCGCTGTGTATGTTATTCTGGGGGCTCAGCGCTGTGTATGTTATTCTGGGGGTCAGTGCTGTGTAATATTATCTGGGGGCTCAGTGCTGTGTATATTATTCTTGGGTTCAGTGCTGTGTATATTATCTGGGGGCTCAGTGCTGTGTATATTATTCTGGGGCTCAGTGCTGTGTATATTATTCTGGGGGCTCAGTGCTGTGTATATTATTCTGGGGGCTCAGCGCTGTGTATATTATTCTGGGGGCTCAGTGCTGTGTATGTTATTCTGGGGGCTCAGTGCTGTGTATGTTATCTGGGGTTCAGTGCTGTGTATATTATTCTGGGGGCTCAGTGCTGTGTATATTATTCTGGGGCTCAGTGCTGTGTATATTCTGGGGCACAGTGCTGTGTATGTTATTCTGGGAACAATGTGTGTATATTATTCTGGGGCTCAGTGCTGTGTATATTATTCTGGGGGCTCAGTGCTGTGTATGTATATCTGGGGGCTCAGCGCTGTGTATGTTATTCTGGGGGCACAATGTTGTGTATATATTCTGGGGGCTCAGTGCTGTGTATATTATTCTGGGGGCTCAGTGCTGGGTATATTATTCTGGGGGCTCAGTGCTGTGTATATTATTCTGGGGGCTCAGTGCTGTGTATATTATTCTGGGGCTCAGTGCTGTGTATGTTATTCTGGGGGCTCAGTGCTGTATGTGTATTCTGGGGGCTCAGCGCTGTGTATATTATTCTGGGGGCTCAGTGCTGTATATTATTCTGGGGGCTCAGTGCTGTGTATGTTATTCTGGGGCTCAGCGCTGTGTATATTATTCTGGGGGCTCAGTGCTATATGTATTATTATGGGGGCTCAGCGCTGTGTATGTTATTCTGGGGGCTCAGTGCTGTATATTATTCTGGGGGCTCAGCGCTGTGTATATTATTCTGGGGCTCAGTGCTGTGTATATTCTGGGGCTCAGCGCTGTGTATATTATTCTGGGGGTCAGTGCCGTGTATATTATTCTGGGGGCTCAGTGCCGTGTATATTATTCTGGGGGCTCAGCGCTGTGTATATTATTCTGGGGGCTCAGCGCTGTGTATATTATTCTGGGGTTCAGTGCCGTGTATATTATTCTGGGGGCTCAGTGCCGTGTATATTATTCGGGGGCTCAGCGCTGTGTATATTATTCTGGGGCTCAGCGCTGTGTAATATTCTGGGGGTTCAGCACTGTGTATATTATTCTGGGGGTCTGTGCCTGGAGATATATATATATATATATATGCGTTAGTCCAGTTGCCACAATCACGAGTATACCTGTACGTAGTGATACCTTTCACTGATCAGAATAGTTCCAGGTTACACTCTTGAAAGCTTGTCTTTAAATGTAAAGTTAACCCAATAAAAATGGTATCACCGGCACGCACTGCTATACTCGTGATATATATATATCTCACATTTTCTTCAGGTAATGGGGGTTGTGGAATTCGTGGGTGAGTTCCCTCACTTTTTTTCCCAGGACTTGACCCCTGCCTCCCACCAACTTCTCTAGATTGTAAGCTCCTGTGAGCCGGACCCTCTGCTCCTCTAGATTGTAAGCTCCCGTGACCCGACCCTCTGCTCCTCTAGATTGTAAGCTCCTGTGAGCCGGACCCTCTGCTCCTCTAGATTGTAAGCTCCTGTGAGCCGGACCCTCTGCTCCTCTAGATTGTAAACTCCTGTGAGCCGGACCCTCTGCTCCTCTAGATTGTAAGCTCCTGTGAGTCGGACCCTCTCTCCTCTAGATTGTAAACTCCTGTGAGCCGGACCCTCTGCTCCTCTAGATTGTAAACTCCTGTGAGCCGGACCCTCTGCTCCTCTAGATTGTAAGCTCCTGTGAGCCGGACCCTCTGCTCCTCTAGATTGTAAACTCCTGTGAGCCGGACCCTCTGCTCCTCTAGATTGTAAGATCCTGTGAGCCGGGCCCTCTGCTCCTCTAGATTGTAACTCCTGTGAGCCGGACCCTCTGCTCCTCTAGATTGTAAGCTCCTGTGAGACGGGCCGTCTGCTCCTCTAGATTGTAAACTCCTGTGAGCCGGACCCTCTGCTCCTCTAGATTGTAAACTCCTGTGAGCCGGACCCTCTGCTCCTCTAGATTGTAAACTCCTGTGAGCCAGACCCTCTGCTCCTCTAGATTGTAAACTCCTGTGAGCCGGACCCTCTGCTCCTCTAGATTGTAAGCTCCTGTGAGCCGGACCCTCTGCTCCTCTAGATTGTAAACTCCTGTGAGCCGGACCCTCTGCTCCTCTAGATTGTAAGCTCCTGTGAGCCGGACCCTCTGCTCCTCTAGATTGTAAGCTCCTGTGAGCCGGACCCTCTGCTCCTCTAGATTGTAAGCTCCTGTGAGCCGGACCCTCTGCTCCTCTAGATTGTAAGCTCCTGTGAGCCGGGCCCTCTGTTCCTCTAGATTGTAAACTCCTGTGAGCCGGACTCTCTGCTCCTCTAGATTGTAAGCTCCTGTGAGCCGGCCCTCTGCTCCTCTAGATTGTAAACTCCTGTGAGCCGGGCCCTCTGCTCCTCTAGATTGTAAACTCCTGTGAGCCGGGCCCTCTGCTCCTCTAGATTGTAAACTCCTGTGAGCCGGACCCTCTGCTCTTCTAGATTGTAAGCTCCTGTGAGCCGGACCCTTCTCTCCTCTAGATTGTAAGCTCCTGTGAGCCGGACCCTCTGCTCCTCTAGATTGTAAGCTCCTGTGAGCCGGACCCTCTGCTCCTCTAGATTGTAAACTCCTGTGAGCCGGACACTCTGCTCCTCTAGATTGTAAGCTCCTGTGAGCCGGACCCTCTGCTCCTCTAGATTGTAAACTCCTGTGAGCCGACCCTCTGCTCCTCTAGATTGTAAACTCCTGTGAGCCGGACTCTCTGCTCCTCTAGATTGTAAACTCCTGTGAGCCGGACCCTCTGCTCCTCTAGATTGTAAGCTCCTGTGAGCCGGCCCTCTGCTCCTCTAGATTGTAAACTCCTGTGAGCCGGACCCTCTGCTCCTCTAGATTGTAAACTCCTGTGAGCCGGGCCCTCTGCTCCTCTAGATTGTAAACTCCTGTGAGCCGGACCCTCTGCTCTCTAGATTGTAAGCTCCTGTGAGCCGGGCCCTCTGCTCCTCTAGATTGTAAGCTCCTGTGAGCCGGACCCTCTGCTCCTCTAGATTGTAAACTCCTGTGAGCCGGGCCCTCTGCTCCTCTAGATTGTAAGATCCTGTGAGCCGGACCCTCTGCTCCTCCAGATTGTAAGCTCCTGTGAGCCAGGCCCTCTGCTCCTCTAGATTGTAAACTCCCGTGAGCCGGACCATCTGCTCCTCTAGATTGTAAACTCCCGTGAGCCGGGCCCTCTGCTCCTCTAGATTGTAAACTCCTGTGAGCCGGACCCTCTGCTCCTCTAGATTGTAAGCTCCTGTGAGCCGGACGCTCTGCTCCTCTAGATTGTAAACTCCTGTGAGCCGGGCCCTCTGCTCCTCTAGATTGTAAGCTCCTGTGAGCCGGACCCTCTGCTCCTCTAGATTGTAAACTCCTGTGAGCCGGACCCTCTGCTCCTCTAGATTGTAAACTCCTGTGAGTCGGGCCCTCTGCTCCTCTAGATTGTAAGCTCCTGTGAGCCGGACCCTCTGCTCCTCTAGATTGTAAACTCCTGTGAGTCGGGCCCTCTGCTCCTCTAGATTTAAACTCCTGTGAGCCGGACCCTCTGCTCCTCTATATTGTAAACTCCTTTGAGCCGGACCCTCTGCTCCTCTAGATTGTAAACTCCTGTGAGCCGGACCCTCTGCTCCTCTAATTGTAAGCTCCTGTGAGCCGGACCCTCTGCTCCTCTAGATTGTAAGCTCCTGTGAGCCGGACCCTCTGCTCCTCTAGATTGTTAAACCTGTGAGCCGGACCCTCTGCTCCTCTAGATTGTAAGCTCCTGTGAGCCGGGCCCTCTGCTCCTCTAGATTGTAAGCTCCTGTGAGCCGGACCCTCTGCTCCTCTAGATTGTAAGTAAGCTCCTGTGAGCCGGACCCTCTGCTCCTCTAGATTGTAAGCTCCTGTGAGCCGGACCCTCTGCTCCTCTAGATTGTAAGCTCCTGTGAGCCGGCCCTCTGCTCCTCTAGATTGTAAGCTCCTGTGAGCTGGACCCTCTGCTCCTCTAGATTGTAAACTCCTGTGAGCCGGACCCTCTGCTCCTCTAGATTGTAAACTCCTGTGAGCCGGACCCTCTGCTCCTCTAGATTGTAAACTCCTGTGAGCCGGACCCTCTGCTCCTCTAGATTGTAAACTCCTGTGAGCCGGACCCTCTGCTCCTCTAGATTGTAAACTCCTGTGAGCCGGACCCTCTGCTCCTCTAGATTGTAAGCTCCTGTGAGCCGGGCCCTCTGCTCTTCTAGATTGTAAGCTCCTGTGGAGCCGGACCCTCTGCTCCTCTAGATTGTAAGCTCCTGTGAGCCGGACCCTCTGCTCCTCTAGATTGTAAGCTCCTGTGAGACGGACCCTCTGCTCCTCTAGATTGTAAGCTCCTGTGAGCCGGGCCCTCTGCTCCTCTAGATTGTAAACTCCTGTGAGCCGGACACTCTGCTCCTCTAGATTGTAAACTCCTGTGAGCCGGACTCTCTGCTCCTCTAGATTGTAAGCTCCTGTGAGCCGGGCCTCTGCTCCTCTAGATTGTAACTCTCTGTGAGCCGGACCTCTGCTCCTCTAGATTGTAAACTCCTGTGAGCCGGACCCTCTGCTCCTCTAGATTGTAAGCTCCTGTGAGCCGGACCCTCTGCTCCTCTAGATTGTAAGCTCCTGTGAGCCGGACCCTCTGCTCCTCTAGATTGTAAGCTCCTGTGAGCCGGACCCTCTGCTCCTCTAGATTGTAAGCTCCTGTGAGCCGGACCCTCTGCTCCTCTAGATTGTAAACTCCTGTGAGCCGGACCCTCTGTTCCTCTAGATTGTAAGCTCCTGTGAGCCGGACCCTCTGCTCCTCTAGATGTAAACTCCTGTGAGCCGGACCCTCTGCTCCTCTAGATTGTAAGCTCCTGTGAGCCGGGCTGCTCTTCTAGATTGTAAGCTCCTGTGAGCCGGACCCTCTGCTCCTCTAGATTGTAAGCTCCTGTGAGCCGGACCCTCTGCTCCTCTAGATTGTAAGCTCCTGTGAGACGGACCTCTGCTCCTCTAGATTGTAAGCTCCTGTGAGCCGGGCCCTCTGCTCCTCTAGATTGTAAACTCCTGTGAGCCGGACACTCTGCCTCTAGATTGTAAACTCCTGTGAGCCGGACTCTCTGCTCCTCTAGATTGTAAGCTCCTGTGAGCCGCCCTCTGCTCCTCTAGATTGTAAACTCCTGTGAGCCGGACCCTCTGCTCCTCTAGATTGTAAACTCCTGTGAGCGGACCCTCTGCTCCTCTAGATTGTAAGCTCCTGTGAGCCGGACCCTCTGCTCCTCTAGATTGTAAGCTCCTGTGAGCCGGACCCTCTGCTCCTCTAGATTGTAAGCTCCTGTGAGCCGGACCCTCTGCTCCTCTAGATTGTAAGCTCCTGTGAGCCGGACCCTCTGCTCCTCTAGATTGTAAACTCCGTGAGCCGGACCCTCTGTTCCTCTAGATTGTAAGCTCCTGTGAGCCGGACCCTCTGCTCCTCTAGATTGTAAACTCCTGTGAGCCGGACCCTCTGCTCCTCTAGATTGTAAGCTCCCGTGAGCCGGACCCTCTGGTCACTGCTGGTTTGTGTTCTCTGAATAGACGAAGCATTGCTTCTCTATGAGGATTTCACTGCCCTTGAACAGGCACCGTATGTTCAGGCAATTCGCCAGGATTTGGCGAACTGCCTGCTCTCTGGATAACCGAATGGCCAAGAAAGGTAACCGAACGCTGATAATTCAATTCGGATCTCTTTGAATTACCTGATAATGATGCAGGAATGTATGGAGGGGGATTATTCTGGAATGTGATTGGCTAATCTGAAACCAAAAAATGTTATTTGAGGGATTTCTGAAGGTCCAAATTGTAGGAAAGCGTTTTAAGGTGATGGTAACACCGGGGTCGGCTGAGAGAGGACGTGGGCAGGGAATGGCTGCAATGAGGGAGCTTCACACATGGAATATTTTTATATTAACCCCTGGATGTCAGATCCTGGGGAATGTCTGACCTCAATAACTCTGTGTATGTCAGTTGTTTCTCGGGGCCTGGGGCCCCTGTAGAGCCGAGAAATCCTCACGCATGTGAATGAATCCGTGGCTTTACCTCCAGCCATTAGTGAATAATTTGTGCCCAATTTAAATCCAAAACCATTCACATTCCCTAATGGATCTTGTAAAATGTTATTTTTGAGGATCTCGGTTCCTTTTGTTTGAAGTCATTTCGAGGTTTTTACGGCTAGGCCTTTGTGGTCCAGGTTTGCTCGAGGCCCTGGGCCTTTTCTGCTCTACTAACTGTGTCATGTAAATGGCTGCAGCCCCTCCTGATCGCCCGGGACGTGGGGGCGCGTGTCCGCTTTCTCAGATTTCTATTTCTGTCTGTTGCATTAGCTGGGAGTACATTAGATATTTATATATCTGTTTATTGATCTGTATATACACTATCTGCTCACTAATATCCTTGCCAGCGTGCGTGCAGCACGTGTACTGGAAGCATTATTTGTATTGGAATCCTCCATGCATTCTGTGTCATTTGTTCTTGTTATTTCTATGGTTCCTGAGCTTCAGCGTATGATTTATCTGGATATATTTTATTTCCAAGAAAACAAGATACATGGAGAACAAAGGGAAGTGACCTGTGATCCCGGCATCTGTTGGATTGATACAAAGTAATCAGAGCATGCCTCGGCATGAACAAATACAAAGTATATCAGGGCCTGTGTCCCACACTGCCTCGGCATGAACAAATACAAAGTATATCAGGGCCTGTGTCCCACACTGCCTCGGCATGAACAAATACAAAGTATATCAGGGCCTGTGTCCCACACTGCCGCGGTATGAAGCGATACAAAGTAAATCAGAACCGGTGTCTCACACTGCCGCGGTATGAAGCGATACAAAGTAAATCAGAACCAGTGTCCCACACTGCTGCGGTATGAAGCGATACAAAGTAAATCAGAACCTGTGTCCCACACTGCCGCGGTATGAAGCGATACAAAGTAAATCAGAACCGGTTTCCCACACTGCCGCGGTATGAAGCGATACAAAGTAAATCAGAACCGGTGTCCCACACTGCTGCGGTATGAAGCGATACAAAGTAAATCAGAACCTGTGTCCCACACTGCCGCGGTATGAAGCGATACAAAGTAAATCAGAACCGGTGTCCCACACTGCTGCGGTATGAAGCGATACAAAGTAAATCAGAACCTGTGTCCCACACTGCCGCGGTATGAAGCGATACAAAGTAAATCAGAACCTGTGTCCCACACTGCTGCGGTATGAAGCGATACAAAGTAAATCAGAACCTGTGTCCCACACTGCCGCGGTATGAAGCGATACAAAGTAAATCAGAACCTGTGTCCCACACTGCCACGGCATGAACCGATACAAACTAAATCAGATCCTGTGTCCCACACTGCCACGGCATGAACCGATACAAACTAAATCAGATCCTGTGTCCCACACTGCGGCGGCATGAACCAATAAAAAGTAAATCAGAACCTGTGTCCCACACTGCCACATCATGAACCGGTAAAAAGTAAATCAGAACCTGTGTCACACACTGCCACGGCATGAACCAATAAAAGTAAATCAGATCCTGTGTCCCACACTGCCACGGCATGAACCAATACAAAGTAAATCAGATCCTGTGTCCCACAATGCCACGGCATGAACCAATACAAAGTAAATCAGAACCTGTGTCCCACACTGCCGCGGCATGAACCGATACAAAGTAAATCAGAACCTGTTTTGGCATTTCTCTTAATTCCGCAACGAGCATTTCCTTTCGCCTTTCCGTTTCAGAGCAGCTGGCGCCGGCCATGGGCTGCACAAGGTGTTTTCCCGGTGTCCGTCTCACCATATGTCGGCAGGAGACACGGTGCCTGAAGCACTTCACTGCCTTGGGAAGGTGAAGGTTGGAGATCTTCCCATCAATATATCATTTAATGATTTTTGCCACGGCATTGATTTGGAATGAATTGGAAGGTGCGCATTATCCTCGCCTTGTTACCTCCTGTCCTAATATGCCATATATTACTGTGCGACCTCAAACCTCTTCATCGCCGCCTTGACCTTGTCTGTGTTTGCATCTGCTGCGTCTCTGTGCAACTGATTTAGTCTGGGGGAGTATCTTGCTTTTCTCTTTCAGAGAATGAAATGGACCGTCTGTCCGTGTTTGCGGGTGACACAGTGTCAGGAACATGGTAATATATATCTATTCTCTGGGAAATGTGAGGCCTGTGCTTACACCAGGTTTGCGTGGGGATTGCAGTATCAGGAGATGCGCGTGACACATAATGCTCACCCTGCAGCCCCTGCATATCTCGAGATGAGAGGAATATGCAGATCTGCGTTTCCTGCTCCTTCATCTCTCCACAAAAAGATTAAGAATCTACTGAAATATCGAGAACTGGGAATCCGGTGTCTGAAGCCCCAAAAAATAAACACACCTTTTGCGATCACATGTACAGGCTGACCGGCCCCGGGGAGCGAAATCACACAAAAAAAATCATCTAGTATCGGAGCTGTGTGCGCGGTGGAAGGGGCTGCCTGTCCCAAACGTTTATTCATCTATAGCTTCTAATAAAGGATTCCGATCCGCTGGAATGTGATCTTATACATCGATAAAATCCACAGATCCGCTGGAATGGGATCTTATACATCTATAAAATCCACAGATCCGCTGGAATGTGCTCTTATACATGTACAAAATCCACAGATCTGCTGGAATGTGATCTTATACATCTATAAAATCCACAGATCCGCTGGAATGTGATCTTATACATTTATAAAATACACAGATCCGCTCTGATGGGATCTTATACATCTATAAAATACACAGATCCGCTATGTGTTCTTACACTTCTATAAAATCCACAGATCCGCTCTGATGGGATCTTATACATCTATAAAATACACAGATCCGCTGGAATGTGATCTTATACATCTATAAAATCCACAGATCCGCTGGAATGTGCTCTTATACATGTACAAAATCCACAGATCTGCTGGAATGTGATCTTATACATTTATAAAATACACAGATCCGCTCTGATGGGATCTTATACATCTATAAAATACACAGATCCGCTATGTGATCTTATACATCTATAAAATACACAGATCCGCTCTGATGGGATCTTATACATCTATAAAATACACAGATCCGCTGGAATGTGATCTTATACATCTATAAAATACACAGATCCGCTGGAATGTGATCTTATACATCTATAAAATCCACAGATCCGCTGGAATGTGATCTTATACATCTATAAAATACACAGATCCGCTGGAATGTGATCTTATACATCTATAAAATACACAGATCCGCTGGAATGTGATCTTATACATCTATAAAATACACAGATCCGCTCTGATGGGATCTTATACATCTATAAAATACACAGATCCGCTGGAATGTGATCTTATACATCTATAAAATACACAGATCCGCTGGAATGTGATCTTATACATCTATAAAATACACAGATCCGCTGGAATGTGATCTTATACATCTATAAAATACACAGATCCGCTCTGATGGGATCTTATACATCTATAAAATACACAGATCCGCTCTGATGGGATCTTATACATCTATAAAATACACAGATCCGCTCTGATGGGATCTTATACATCTATAAAATACACAGATCCGCTCTGATGGGATCTTATACATCTATAAAATACACAGATCCGCTCTGATGGATCTTATACATCTATAAAATACACAGATCCGCGCTGATGGGATCTTATACATCTATAAAATCCACAGATCTGCTGGAACAGGATCTTGTACATCTATAAAATCCACAGATCCGCTGGAATGTGATCTTATAGTCCTTATACATTATAAAATCCACAAATCCGCTGGAACGGGATCTTGTAATTCTATAAAATCCACAGATCCGCTGGAATGGGATCCTGTAAAGCTATAAAATCCACAGATCCGCTGTAACGGGATCTTGTAAATCTATAAAATCCGCTGGAACGGGATATTATACATCGATAAAATCCACAGATCTGCTGGAACAGGATCTTCTTTATCTGTATAATGTCACAGATCCTCTGAACGGGATCTTATGTTATAAGCCGTATCTCTCACTCTGAGCTGCCATTGGTATATATATATATATATAAAGATGGCCCTTTAAAGCACGCGCACTAGTTAGTGGTACGTCCAGTCGGATGCTTTGAATATTTTCCTCATCTCCCGATATGAGCGGTTTATTATTTGAGAGTAGAAATGCCCCTTGACCCCTTGTCCTGTGTTGGATTCACCCCGGCTTGTTCTTGCTGCTTGGATGATACGCGATGACAAGGTTTTTTCATTTTTAAGTGGTGTCAGAGCTTCTGAGTCCGTATCGATCCGCCTTGGATCCAGCTGTGCCCAGACCAGCAGCCAGACACTTATTACTTCTCCTTTTCTAATCCATGGACTGCGTCCGCTTTACGTCGGTCTTCTGTGAATTCGATTTTTGTCGTTTTAACCCTCCAGTCCCCAGGGATACGGTTAAAGAGCGCGGCACAGATTGAGCTGCACAGGCCCCTGGTACAGTACGCGGGGGAGGGGATAATTTAAGGTCCCATTTACTTGGGAAGGAGATAATGTCTTAATGTTTGCCACGGCCAGACATAGGCAGAAGCGCGGGTTTTGGTCACATAGAGGGGACTTCTTCTTGCAATGCCTCAGAGGCTCAACGCTCCGGGTATCCAGTTCCCTTGAATAAAGTGGGACATTCGGCGTTTTCCATGATTGCTGGACTCTGACAGAGCAGCTCCGGAGTAAGAACTCATTTCTCTCTGTTGGCCATTATAACCTGGCAGCCTTCCTTTAATGTCACAATTTTCAGGATTTTTTACCCTTCCTAATCCCTTTCTGGCAGATTCCATTCGATATCCCTCGGGGGTGTATCGGCGCACATACTAATAATGAGGTGTAGGACCACTGGTAACCAAGCTATAGGGAAACAGATCTTTGTTCCAGTGATCCATCGGGCCGGGCCTCACCTTCCAATCACTGCAGATCTTTCCTGATTAATCACTTTGATAGGAGAGTTTTGTAACCCGGCAGCTGACAGCTCATCCCGGGATGTATCTTGGTTCCACGCTGTGACAACCACCTGCTATCTGCCCAATCGTCACGTATGAAGGGAGGGTGTAGCATGGGATAACGGCTCCAAGCCTCTGGACCTGCAAACTCTACCCCCTCTCAGGGCCCCAAGTTATGCCAACCAAGCCCCCCAAAACCAAACCCAAACCAAGCCCCCCAAAACTGTACACACCTTTCCGACTATAATGCTGCCACCTCGAAAGTAATAGGGCACTTTCGAAACCCCCTTAACTGTATAACCCCCAATCCAGGCGACTAACCATATACAGCTAATATACAGTCAGGTGCAGAAATATTGGGACATGGACACAATTGTAACATCTTTGGCTCTGTACACCACCACAATGGAGTTGGAATGAAACAAACACAATGTGCTTTAACTGCAGACTGTCAGCTTTAATTTGAGGGTATGTACATCCAACTCAGGTGAACGTGTAGGACTTACAGCAGTTTGCAGATGTGCCCCCACTTGTTAAGGGACCAAAAGTAATGGGACAGAATAATAATCATAAATCAAACTTTCCCTTCTTAATACTTGGTTACAAATCCTTTGCAGTCAATCACAGCCTGAAGTCTGGAACGCATAGACATCACCAGACGCTGGGTTTCATCCCTGGTGATGCTCTGCCAGGCCTCTACTGCAACTGTCTTCAGTTCCTGCTTGTTCTTGGGGCATTTTCCCTTCAGTTTTGTCTTCAGCAAGTGAAATGCATGCTCAATGGGATTCAGGTCAGGTGATTGACTTGGCCATTGCATAACATTCCACTTCTGTCCCTTCAAAAACTCTTTGGTTGCTTTTGCAGTATGCTTTGGGTCATTGTCCATCTGCCCTGTGAAGCGCCGTCCAATGAGTTCTGCAGCATTTGGCTGAATGTGAGCAGATAATATTGCCCCAACACTTCAGAATTCATCCTGCTGCTTTTGTCAGCGTCACATCATCAATAAATACAAGAGAAGCAGTTCCATTGGCAGCCATACATGCCCACGCCATGACACTACCACCACCATGCTTCACTGATGAGGTGGTATGCTTAGGATCATGAGCAGTTCCTTTCCTTCTCCATACTCTTCTCTTCCCATCACTCTGGTACAAGTTGATCTTGGTCTCATCTGTCCATAGGATCTTGTTCCAGAACTGTGAAGGCTTTGTTAGGTGTTGTTTGGCAAACTCTAATCTGGCCTTCCTGTTTTTGAGGCTCACCAATGGTTTACATCTTGTGGTGAACCCTCTGTATTCACTCTGGTGAAGTCTTCTCTTGATTGTTGACTTTGACACACATAAACCTACCTCCTGGAGAGTGTTCTTGATCTGGCCAACTGTTGTGACGGGTGTTTTCTTCACCAGGGAAAGAATTCTTCGGTCATCCACCACAGTTGTTTTCCGTGGTCTCTCGGGTCTTTTGGTGATGCTGAGCTCACCGGTGTGTTCCTTCTTTTTGAGAATGTTCCAAACAGTTGTTTTGGCCACGCCTAATGTTCTTGCTATCTCTCTGATGGGTTTGTTTTGTTTCTTCAGCCTAATGATGGCTTGCTTCACTGAAAGTGACAGTTCTTTGGATCTCATCTTGAGAGTTGACAGCAACAGATTCCAAATGCAAATAGCACACTTGAAATGAACTCTGGGCCTTTTATCTGCACATTGTAATTGGGGTAATGAGGGAATATCACACACCTGGCCATGGAACAGCTGAGAAGCCAATTGTCCCATTACTTTTGGTCCCTTAACAAACTGCTGTAAGTCCTACACCGTTCACCTGAGCTGGATGTACATACCCTCAAATTAAAGCTGACAGTCTGCAGTTAAAGCACATTGTGTTTGTTTCATTCCAACTCCATTGTGGTGGTGTATAGAGCCAAAGATGTTACAATTGTGTCCATGTCCCAATATTTCTGCATCTGACTGTATCTACCAAATGGTAAATTCTACAGTAACGCTGAGCAAAGCTTACAGGAGAACACAAAGCATCTAGAGCAAAGACAGTACTGGATTAGAAAGTTTTAATGGCAAAACCCAAAAATAAAACTTTACACAGTGTCAATATCACATAAACAAGACATACAAAATATAATAAAATGTGCAAATACAGTTCTTGAAATAAAACGGGACTTTTAAACACTGAAGCCTAATTTACACAGGTTGCTCTTCCATGGGTATTTCAGATTTTAAGTCCCCAAAAGGTTCTTAGAGATGTTTCTCGAACCAAAGTCCTTGCGAAATACAACCCAGGTTCTGGTGAGCATCCTGTATAAAGAAAGCTCTTCTGCCACCAGCCCCCAACCAATTTGTTTCAAGTATGGGTCCCCTGATCAAGTTTCCAACCATCCCTTCATCCAAGAGAGCAGATTTTCAGATAAGGGGTTATAAATACCAGAGGCACCTGGTCTACTCCTTTTGGAAAGAAGACAGGACAGCACAATACCTGTGCATGACACACACAGACACACACACAGACACACACACAAACACAGACACACACACACACACACACAGACACACAAACACAGACACACACACAGACACACACACACACACACACACACACACACACAGACACACACAGACACACACACAGACACACACACAGACACACACAGACACACACACAGACACACACACAGACACACACAGACACACACACAAACACAGACACACACAGAGACACCACAGACACACACACACACACAAACACAGACACACACACACAGACACAAACACAGACACACACAGACACAGACACAC
Organism: Leptobrachium leishanense; assembly: GCA_009667805.1. NCBI lineage: Eukaryota > Metazoa > Chordata > Amphibia > Anura > Megophryidae > Leptobrachium > Leptobrachium leishanense. The sequence continues at coordinate 6,054,535 of CM019070.1, forward strand.
ACACACACACGCTGATCAGGAGCAGAACCTGAAGGTGTTGCAGGCCGTGTGCAGACGTGGATTGACTCTGTACGTTGTGGTGGCTGGAAACGTCAGACGAGTAGAAGGTCAGGGTGATGGCGCCGGGAGGTGTTTGCCTTTTGTACGTTTATTACCCATTAACCAGCCCATGATTACTGTCTGTGATGTTGTATTATAATGTAATATAAGTGTTTTTCGGGCGTTTCTTCCTTCGTTCTGAAGATGTGAAAGGCGGATAATTCAGTGAAGGAATAGCCGGTAACAGATCTGCCTCTATATAACACTGAATTAGCCATTGCCGGTGATCCCGCTCTGTGCCCGGGGCAGCAATCTTCATTTAATGCTCCTCTGCACCTGTATTTATCAGGATTTACTCGTGTTCCCCATTTATCATTGTGTACAGCGCACGGGTACACGTTGGCTTCATATACGCTAATAGAAGCTGTGGGGCCCCACTAAGTGACGCCTGTCCTGTCCTGACATAGAATTAAAGGGGGAATACGGTAACATAATGTGAAGATCGCCGAACCGATCCGTGCGTTACTGTTATCAGAACCAGCTGGTTTCTGATCCGGAGAAGGTTCCAGAATGTGCCAATCCCGGCCAGGACGAGCTCCATGATGACTGGATTTAATGGCTTGTGTAATTGTCTCATTTAATATGCAAAGTGCGCGCTCGCGTTTCCCCTTTTTGACCTTACTTAATGCACGGGCAGAGACGGATATTAAAGCGCCGGATTATATGGAAGCCCCTCGCTCACAAGCAATTTCAATTACCCCACAATGCGCCGTCACGGTGATTAGATCTCGCCATTTCTGCTCCGCAACTTTGTTTATGCATTTTTTTAATCCATTTTCCTTAAAGCTTTTTTAATGTGTTTAATTAGCGTTGTCCCCGTGCCTGCGATTTAGGGATTCAGTGCGTGTTTTAAAGGGCTTTTTACACTTAATAAATCTAGTTCTGGTGAAAGAAGCATTTTAGCCACGCAAAGTAATCATTTATTGGCTCCTTACACGGAGTTAATCCAACGTATCGATTTATCGAGCCGCCATCAGCATCCGATCCATGGTCATTATCCTCCCCGCTTCACTGCAGGGAGGGGCGGGAGTGGTTCCAGCTTTGTTCAATGTGGAGGTAGAGAGGGGAGGAGGATTGAGATCTGGTTACAGGCAGTAGCAGAAAAAACCCATCAGCTGCTGTTTAATTGAAGTATGGAGATGATAAATGTCATGATGTTATTTCTATCAGGGTTATTCAGAGAGAGGTGAAAAGCAGGAGAATGACTGGAGAAGTGAAAATTCTAGGTCAAAATAGCCAAACCAGAAAAATTCTCCCTTTCATCTCACTTTCCAAATCGGCTATTTTGACCTAGAATTTTCCATTCTCCAGTCATTCTCCTGCTTTTCACCTCTCTCTGAATAACCCTGTAAGTCTTTCCACGGATTCACGGATAATCATGATGCATCAAGAGGGTTATTCACTAATGTCCGAATTTGCCATCGAGACGCACCGAACGCAGAATTTCACCGTATCTGCGATTTCAGATCAATTCGTCTGTTCACACAGCTGTGTTTTTACCAAATACAGGCGAATTGATGGAGAAATACGCAGCACTTTGCCACATTGAGGTGCGATTCAGCCGCCTTGAAATGGTCCTATAGAGAACGAACGATCTGTCTATTCACAAAACACCAAATTGCACCGAAAATGAGGTGAAATACCCCGATTTCAGTGATTTCAATTCGACAGGTTAAACAGGCAAATCGCAGAGGTTTTATTGTAATAAATGGTGTATTTTTTAAATTTTATCACCATTCATTATTTTTTTGTGTAAAGACCTTAATCTTTATTAATCTACAAAAAGACTTTATTTTGTAACAGACGTTATTATTTTTAAAGGTCCTTTTTATTATTTAGACACATTTTTATTGATTAAACAGACGATTAGGAGAGTAGAAGCCCCCCCCCCCCCGATGGAATGTGCCGAGGCCAATTCGGCCGGCGCTTTTCACCAACGTCTGATTTTGGTTTCGGTGACTCCATTTTCTGCAAAGTAATGTGACCATTTGATAGTGAATTCACAGGCTTTTCCAAGAAATGGGATCGCGGAAATCGAAAGCACCGGAATTGAGCTGAACCTCGCTCTTTGTGAAGAGACTCCGAGGTGCAAATCTCATTCTATTTATGGACAATTAAAGGATAAGAATATCCGTTTCTGGTCTCTTTAGTTGTACTTTCTGGGTGACGAGAGCAGGTTATGTGACGCGAGTCCTGGACACAAAGTAACCTTGTGCTGCATCACTTTACTCGTTGTGCGGTAAGAGCTGCAATAAATGCAGGAAAAATACAAATTTATATATATACGTAAAATATGAGCATAAACATCTTTCCACCATCACTACTAAAGGAAGGGCGGGTGAAACCAGACCCAGCGAGTGATACCGGAGCACACGGACACATCAGACGCACACACAGCGTGCACACCCACTAATGGCACGTACAGGCCTTGTAGTCCGGCGTACTCGGCGAGCTGCATCTCTCGGATCACGGAGGCAGAAGTAACATTACAGGTTTGAAGCCGCTTACACACACAGAAAGCCTATTTTGCCGGCGTGCCGGAGCAGGACCAGGGGGTTTTCTGGGCATTTCTTTGCTTCAAGCAGTTGCCTAAGAAATTGTGAACGCTGCGCTGGAACATGAAAGACTAAAAGATCCACAGGAAGCCAAACACAAGAAACTTGATGCTGTTTGTTTTCATCTTCTTACATTTCCTCCGTGTCCTCTATTCTATTACACCATCTCCACGCAAGGGATGTTATGGATCCGTCCAATACTATCAATCCAGGTTGCTCGTCTCGTGTCCTTTATGAACAGCAGTTGGATGGATGGAGAGCATGTAGTCTACCTTTCATGTCTTTATAGTAAAGCACCCCGAGTCACCTCTAAATCCTACCCCCAGTGTTCTAGGTGGCCTGGACCCCTCTATTCCCTTCCTCTCAGTCTGTCGGAGGTTCTGGATTGTACCAAGGTCTGCTGTATCTGCGTCCTGGGATCACGCAGAATAATGTCCCCTGTACCAGCTACAGGCAGCGCAGGAGTGTTTGTATCTGGCCTTTATACCGCTAGATAATTCCATGGAAGATAACTGCCTGTGTGCTTCACTCGGCCAACCTTCTCCTGCTGTCCCCATGCTGTGTATTATACTCCTGCGTGTGACACAATGTATTCATCACGATGGTTTCCTCGGTATAATCTACTTCTGTTTGCTCAGGGATTTTGAATTAACAGACTGTTTACCGCCATCGCCTCGTCCTTACCTACTTAAAGTGCTGTATCTTGTTACTGATCGAGCCCGTGTAACCACTGCCTTTCCTTCAGACTCTGCTCAGCCATAGAGCCCATCCTGGCTCTGTCATCCTCATAGGGTGCATCAGCCTTCCGTCAAGACCCAGTGGCCACGAATGTCCAAGGTATCCATATCCATCCTCCATGGAAAATAAACTTGGGACATAGAACCCAGAATGCAAACTCCAGAACTGATTGGCGGTCGTCTCCTGCATGCTGGAAATTTAGCTTTTCTTCTCAGTCCTGTAGGATATTGTGTTTGCTATTGATTCAGTGTCAGGTCCTGCTGGATCCATTACTGAGGACCTGGCAAATCTTTACATGTGTCACAGTCTAAAATAACGACTGATCGGGACCAGACATGGATATTCCCAGAAGACACCTGGCATTATCTGAAATTCAGATATCAAATCACTAGAAGACTAACAGGCCGTCTCCTTGCCCGGTACAGAAAGTCTCCATGCTGGCTCTTAATTAGCGTGGAAAGACCACCAATGCGTTTCACTTCACCTGATTTATCCATCACCGAAAATCTACTGATTTGCAAGGAATGACCTTTTAAAATACCACCAGCACATGTCATCGGCACACCCCAACCCAATGTGAAATGACCCGGCAGACACAACCCAATGTGAAATGACCCGGCAGACACAACCCAATGTGAAATGACCCGGCAGACACAACACAAAGTGAAGACTCCAGCACACCCCAACCCAATGTGAAATGTACTGGTAGACACAACCCAATGTGTCAAAGTAATTAGCAGACATATCCTAAGGCGTAGACTCCATCGGCACATTCAAAACAACATGACATATCTATCTACAGTGGCAAGAAAAAGTATGTGAACCCTTTGGGATTACGTGGAGTTTTGCATGAATTGGTCATAAAATGTGCTCTGATCTTCATCTAAGTCACAACAATTTGAAAAACACAGTCTGCTTAAAATAATACAACACCAACATTATATGTTTTCATGTGTTTATTGAACAGAACATATAAACATTCACAGTGCAGGGTGGAAAAAGTATGTGAACCTTTGGACTTAATAACTGGTTGACCCTCCTTTGGCAGCAATAACCTCAACCAAACGTTTCCTGTAGTTGCAGATCAGACCTGCACAACGATCTGGAGTAATTTTGGACCACTCCTCTTCACAAAACTGTTTCAGTGTAGCAATATTCTTGGGATGTCTGGTGTGAATCGCTCTCTTAAGGTCATGCCACAGCATTTCAATCGGGTTGAGGTCAGGACTCTGACTAGGCCACTCCAGAAGGCGTATTTTGTTTTGTCGAAGCCATTCTTTTGTTGAATTACTTGTATGCTTTGGGTCATTGTCCTGTTGCATCACCCATCCTCTGCAGCGCTTCAGTTGGTGGACAGATGGTCTTACGTTTTCCTGCAAAATGTCTTGATAAACTCTGGAATTCATTTTTCCATCAATGACAACAATCCGTCCAGGCCCTGAGGCAGCAAAGCAGCCCCAAACCATGATGCTCCCTCCGCCATGTTTTACAGTGGGGATGAGGTTTGGATGTTGGTGTGCTGTGCCTTTTTTTCTCCACACATAGTGTTGTGTGTTTTTTCCAAACAACTCAATTTTGGTTTCATCTGTCCACAGAATATTTTGCCAGCAGTGCTGTGGAACATCCAGGTGCTCTTTTGCAAACTTCAAACGTGCTGCAATATTCTTTTTGGACAGCAATGGCTTCCTCCGTGGTGTCCTCCCATGTACTCCTTTCTTGTTTAATGTTTTCCTTATTGTAGATGTGTCAAACAAAATGTTAGCATGTGCCAGAGATTTCTGTAAGGCTTTAGCTGACACTCTAGGATTCTTCTTTACCTCATTAAGCATTCTGCGCTGTGCTCTTGCAGTCATCTTTACAGGACGACCACGTCTAGGGAGAGTAGCAACAGTGCTGAACTTTCTCCATTTGTAGACAGTCTGTCTTACCGTGGACACATGAACATCAAGGCTTTTGGAGATACTTTTGTAACCCTTTCTAGCTTCATGCAAGTCAACAATTCATGATCGTAGGTCTTCTGAGAGCTCTTTTCTGCGAGGCATGGTTCACATCAGGCAGTGCTTCTTGAAACCAGTAAACCCAAAACTGGTGTGTGTTTTTAAAGGGCAGGACAGCTTTCAGCAACACATCCAATAATATCACACTGATTGGACTCAAGGTTGGCTCACTCCTGGCTCCAATTAGCTCTTGGAGAAGTCATTAGGCTAGGGGTTCACATACTTTTTCCACCCTGCACTGTGAATGTTTACATGTTCTGTTCAATAAACACATGAAAACATATAATGTTGGTGTTGTATTATTTTAAGCAGACTGTGTTTTTCAAATTGTTGTGACTTAGATGAAGATCAGAGACATTTTATGACCAATTCATGCAAAACTTCACGTAATCCCAAAGGGTTCACATACTTTTTCTTGCCACTGTAGGGATGCAACCCTTAGACTATCAGCACACACATCCCAACATGATGTATCCATCAGCGGCTGTAAGCAAACTGAAGACTCATATGGTGTCACAGTCCACGCCGCCGGCACAGCAGGAAAGCCAAGAATTGTGCTGCTGGATCATGAATAGCCCCGGCAGCCACCTTCCTGGAATATCTTGCTTGTGTTCAGCTCTCCTGCCGGCTCAGCAGGTGTTCCCCCTCATTAGCCCTAACAGGCTATTTAACATGGTCACACCCTTCTCCCAATGATTCTACATTGAAGTTCACTTCTCATTGCATCTGCCTGCTTGCTAGTAGCTCTCTCTGGACACCTGCATTTATCCATGTACCGAACCTTTAGCCTTGTTTCCTGGATTGCCCTTGCTCTCTACCTGCCCTCGACATATGGACTTTGTCGTATGGATCTCCGCTTTTTGATACCACGCTTGGAATACCCTGCTGCCCCCCATGCTCAACTGTGCCTATAGAGAACCTACACTGTGTCTCATGTATCCCTGCAACCCTGGTCTCCAGCCCTGCTGTGTCTAAGTTCCCAGTCAGCCCTTTTCCTGTCCTGCCTGTATGGTGTTTCATGTAAGTGTTCCTTTTGTATCTATGTCTAGTATTCCTCCTGCATTTCCCCTGTGTTCTGTCTTGTGTTCTGCCTCTGTCAGGTATCCAGCCCACAGTATATCAAGTCAGCCCTGTTCCTACATCGCCCCTCGTTGAGTCATTCCTGTGTATATGTACCAAATAAACCCCCTATTTACCCACCGTATCCAAGCCTCTTGTGTATCACTGCATCCTGGGCTCCTATCCTTGCCGCCCCGCGACAAATAGAGCATGAAACATATTGTTTCACATTGATAACCAATGTTGAAGCCTCGATCAACATATTTAACATCACAAATCCATCGATACAACCCAAAGTACGTACCCAACCCGATGTGACAAATCTATCACCAGATGTAACCCAAAGCAAAGAATCCTTTGATATGGCACACCCAACCCAACGTAAAGGCTCCATAGGCACACCCAACCCAACGTAAAGGCTCCATAGGCACACCCAACCCAACGTAAAGGCTCCATAGGCACACCCAACCCAACGTAAAAGCTCCATAGGCACACCCAACTCAACGTAAAAGCTCCATAGGCACACCCAACTCAACGTAAAGGCTCCATAGGCACACCCAACTCAACATAAAGGCTCCATAGGCACACCCAACCCAACGTAAACGATCCATAGGCACACTCAACCCAACGTAAAGGCTCCATCGGCACACCCAACCCGGTGTAAAGGCTCCATAGGCACACTCAACCCAACGTAATGGCTCCATCGGCACACCCAACCCTATGTAAAGGCTCCATAGGCACACCCAACCCAACATAAAGGCTCCATCCAACGTAAAGGCTCCATAGGCACACTCAACCCGACATAAAGGCTCCATAGGTACACCCAACCCAACATAAAGGCTCCATCCAACGTAAAGGCTCCATAGGCACACTCAACCCGACATAAAGGCTCCATAGGTACACCCAACCCAGCGTAAAGGCTCCATAGGCACATCCAACCCAACGTAAAGGCTCCATCAGCAAGCACAACCTAACATCCATCAGCAGACGGCACCCAAGGCGAAGAGACTCGATCACCTGTAACATGAAGAGTACAGCCACACACCCAGCACCAGGCCAGCACAGACAATGCAGTGACATTGTACCTCCTGTTATCCATTAAACCTGAATGTAATCCAATGAAAAGATCTCTTTATAATCCCTTCAGACTAAACCGGACAGCGATGCCTGTAATCCACTAACAAGATCACTGTATGTGATGCCGTCAGTCTGGGCAGCACCGAGCTCCTACCACGATGCCTCCACTGTATCGTGTGTCCTAGAAAACTGTGTAAAAATGAGACGTAAAGTATGAAACCCCCACGGGAGAATCGGTCCATTAAAGGAAGTGCTAAATTAAGCAGAAAACACAGCCTATAAACCAATCGTGTAAAAGCTGGACATTCCCATTAGAATATCCATCGTCATTTCAGGTGAAAACGCGTAGAGCAGGACGCCTGGCGACGCTGATTTAATATTCTTGTTAACTCTTCACTTTTAATGTTGGCATCTCTGCAATCTGGCCGTTTGACTTCTCTGTTAGGTATGCACTGGATATCTGCGCTTCTAGCACTGACCTCTGACCCTAATGGTGTATCTAGCACTTGCCTCTCCTTTAGACTAGCAGACACGAGCCTGCGCTATATACCGGTCTGTCCTATTTCCTGCTGTCCTATACAGGTGGACCACGAAGGCTCACGTTCCTGTCTTTCTGCAGGATTACGTTTAGGCAGACCTCTACTATATAGGCAAGCTAGAACCAGTCTACTGAATCTATGATATATCTGTACCATTAGACTATACACAAACGTACGTAACAATATGAGCGTAAAAGCAATGTCGTGGGATGGGGGGGAGTATATTGATTCAACTGTTACCTAAAGGATTTTCATGGAAAGTAAATTTCCAGCATTTATTCACATGAATCCAGCAATGTCATTACTAGAAACTGTATCTACATAACTGAACTCCACAGCAATAAAACTCACAGCAATTTTTTTTTTTTTTTTGAGAAAGGATTTTACCAGGAAGGATACATTGAGATTTCTCTCATTTTCAAGTATGTCCTGAGTGGCGAGTCTGTACCGTTAGGTGTCTTGCCCAAGGACACTTACTGGTGGACTGTATGGGTGTATCACACAGTTCCACATCAATAAAATGAGCGTGAGTTTTATTGCTGTGGAGCTCTGTGATACACCCATATACACTGCACATTACTGTTAGTTTTATTGCTGTGAAGCTCTGTGATACACTCATACACACTGCACATTACTGTTAGTTTTATTGCTGTGAAGCTCTGTGATACACTCATACACACTGCACATTACTGTGAGTTTTATTGCTGGGGAGCTCTGTGATACGCTCATACACACCGCACATTACTGTGAGTTTTATTGCTGTGGAGCTCTGTGATACGTTCATACACAGTGCACATTACTGTGAGTTTTATTGCTGTGGATCTCTGTGATACGCTCATACACACCGCACATTACTGTGAGTTTTATTGCTGTGAAGCTCTGTGATACACTCATACACACTGCACATTACTGAGTTTTATTGCTGTGGAGCTCTGTGATACACTAATGTGCAGTGTGTATGAGTGTGAGTTTTATTGCTGTGGAGCTCTGTGATATGCTCGCACCACACCACAACAATATAACTCACAGAAATGTGCGTGGTGTATGAATGTATCACAGAGCTCCACAGCAATAAAACTCACAGTAATGCACAGTGTGTGATTGTGCAGCTCACAGTTTAGTGGGTAAATCCCTTGGTAATTGGCCGTTTCATTGTTTGGTGCTGTGTGCTCTGTATGTGCAATGTTTTTTCGGGTTTATACATATGTTTTTAAAGTGTTTATATTAAGAAAGTATTTGTAAAATACCCAGCAGGTGTTACCTCGGAGAAAACACAGGATTCAGACGTTTTGAGCAGATCACGCAGAGCGTTCTCGATAATTACGCGCAGATATGTTTGCAATAAATAGCTTTATAAAATGAGTAACATCTGCTTTCAGGAGCCGCTAAAGACCCGATGTAAATTAATGCTAATAAAATAAAGCAGCTTGGAGACGGGCTTTTATTCCGCCTCCGGTACGGCGCTTTAAAGAATATATATATACATAGCGGCAGCTAAGATCCTTACCATACCCATTGACCCCCCACCCCGCGGTGCTCCGGGCAGCCTGTTCACCTCACTTTGATGTTATGTTTATCAGAAGAGTAGTGCGCGGGGCTCACTATTACAGCGCACACCAGGAGAGCAGATCAGCGAACCACCGCGCTTTGTGTCCTTTACTCCTGCTCAATTGATCAAACAAAGCTCCTTCCAGTGAATGGTTTTAGTTTTGACGTTCCTGTCTTCATGTTTAGGTGCAGGTTGACAGATGTACCTCCATTTCTCGCTCCGTGTCCTGTGTGGCAGATAAATTCCACACGTTACTTCCCTTCACCATTGTTATACATTGTTATGTTCTGCGGGCGATGCTTGTGTTGTGGGCGTTGCATTGCTATGTTCTGCGGGTGGTGCTTGTGTTGTGGGCGTTGCATTATTATGTTCTGCGGGCGATGCTTGTGTTGTGGGCGTTGCATTATGTTCTGCGGGCGATGCTTGTGTTGTGGGCGTTGCATTATGTTCTGCGGGCGATGCTTGTGTTGTGGGCGTTGCATTGTTATGTTCTGCGGGCGATGCTTGTATTGTGGGCGTTGCATTGCTATGTTCTGCGGGTGGTGCTTGTGTTGTGGGCGTTGCATTATTATGTTCTGCGGGCGATGCTTGTGTTGTGGGCGTTGCATTATGTTCTGCGGGCGATGCTTGTGTTGTGGGTGTTGCATTGCTATGTTCTGCGGGCGATGCTTGTGTTGTGGGCGTTGCATTGCTATGTTCTGCGGCCGATGCTTGTGTTGTGGGCGTTGCATTATGTTCTGCGGGAGATGCTTGTGTTGTGGGCGTTACATTATGTTCTGCGGGAGATGCTTGTGTTGTGGGCGTTACATTATGTTCTGCGGGCGATGCTTGTGTTTGTGGCATGGCATTGTTATGTTCTGCGGGCGATGCTTGTGTTGTGGGCGTTGCATTATGTTCTGCGGGCGATGCTTGTGTTGTGGGTGTTGCATTGCTATGTTCTGCGGGCGATGCTTGTGTTGTGAGCGTTGCATTATGTTCTGCGGGAGATGCTTGTGTTGTGGGCGTTACATTATGTTATGCGGGCGATGCTTGTGTTGTGGGCGTTGCATTGTTATGTTCTGCGGGCGATGCTTGTGTTGTGTGCGTTGCATTGCTATGTTCTGCGGGCGATGCTTGTGTTGTGGGCGTTGCATTATGTTCTGCGGGAGATGCTTGTGTTGTGGGCGTTGCATTGTTATGTTCTGCGGGCGATGCTTGTGTTGTGGGCGTTGCATTGTTATGTTCTGCGGGCGATGCTTGTGTTGTGGGCGTTGCATTGTTATGTTCTGCGGGCGATGCTTGTGTTGTGGGCGTTGCATTGTTATGTTCTGCGGGCGATGCTTGTGTTGTGGGCGTTGCATTGTTATGTTCTGCGGGCGACGCTTGTGTTGTGGGCGTTGCATTATTATGTACTGTGGGCGATGCTTGTGTTGTGTGCGTTGCATTGCTATGTTCTGTGGGCGATGCTTGTGTTGTGGGCGTTGCATTGTTATGTTCTGTGGGCGATGCTTGTGTTGTGGGCGTTGCATTGTTATGTTCTGCGGGCGATGCTTGTGTTGTGGGCGTTGCATTGTTATGTTCTGCGGGCGATGCTTGTGTTGTGGGCGTTGCATTGTTATGTTCTGCGGGCGATGCTTGTGTTGTGGGCGTTGCATTGTTATGTTCTGTGGGCGATGCTTGTGTTGTGGGCGTTGCATTGTTATGTTCTGTGGGCGATGCTTGTGTTGTGGGCGTTGCATTGTTATGTTCTGCGGGCGAGGCTTGTGTTGTGGGCGTTGCAGGTAATGTGGGTGTTATGGGCGATGCTTGTGTTGTGGGCGTTGCAGGTAATGTGGGTGTTATGGGCGATGCTTGTGTTGTGGGCGTTGCAGGTAATGTGGGTGTTATGGGCGATGCTTGTGTTGTGGGCGTTGCAGGTAATGTGGGTGTTATGGGTGATGCTTGTGTTGTGGGCGTTGCAGGTAATGTGGGTGTTATGAGCGATGCTTGTGTTGTGGGCGTTGCAGGTAATGTGGGTGTTATGGGCGATGCTTGTGTTGTGGGCGTTGCAGGTAATGTGGGTGTTATGGGCGATGCTTATGTTGTGGGCGTTGCAGGTAATGTGGGTGTTATGAGCGATGCTTGTGTTGTGGGCGTTGCAGGTAATGTGGGTGTTATGGGCGATGCTTGTGTTGTGGGCGTTGCATTGTTATGTTCTGCGGGCGAGGCTTGTGTTGTGGGTGTTGCATTATTATGTACTGTGGGCGCTGCTTATGTTGTGGGTGTTGCATTGTTATGTTCTGTGGGCGATGCTTGTGTTGTGGGCGTTACATTATGTTATGCGGGCGATGCTTGTGTTGTGGGCGTTGCATTGTTATGTTCTGCGGGCGATGCTTATGTTGTGGGCGTTGCATTGTTATGTTCTGCGGGCGATGCTTGTGTTGTGGGCGTTGCATTGTTATGTTCTGTGGGCGATGCTTGTGTTGTGGGCGTTGCATTATTATGTTCTGTGGGCGATGCTTGTGTTGTGGGCGTTGCATTGTTATGTTCTGTGGGCGATGCTTGTGTTGTGGGAGTTGCATTGTTATGTTCTGCGGGCGAGGCTTGTGTTGTGGGCGTTGCAGGTAATGTGGGTGTTATGGGCGATGCTTGTGTTGTGGGCGTTGCATTGTTATGTTCTGCGGGCGATGCTTGTGTTGTGGGCGTTGCATTGTTATGTTCTGCGGGCGATGCTTGTGTTGTGGGCGTTGCATTGTTATGTTCTGCGGGCGATGCTTGTGTTGTGGGCGTTGCAATGTGTTTGTTCTGTGGGCGATGCTTGTGTTGTGGGCGTTGCATTGTTATGTTCTGCGGGCGAGGCTTGTGTTTGTGGGCGTTGCATTGTTATGTTCTGCAGGCGATGCTTGTGTTGTGGGCGTTGCATTGCTATGTTCTGCGGGCGATGCTTGTGTTGTGGGCGTTGCAGGTAATGTGGGTGTTATGGGTGATGCTTGTGTTGTGGGCGTTGCATTGTTATGTTCTGCGGGCGATGCTTGTGTTGTGGGCGTTGCATTGTTATGTTCTGCGGGCGATGCTTGTGTTGTGGGCGTTGCATTGTTATGTTCTGTGGGCGATGCTTGTGTTGTGGGCGTTGCATTGTTATGTTCTGTGGGCGATGCTTGTGTTGTGGGCGTTGCATTGTTATGTTCTGCGGGCGAGGCTTGTGTTGTGGGCGTTGCAGGTAATGTGGGTGTTATGGGCGATGCTTGTGTTGTGGGCGTTGCAGGTAATGTGGGTGTTATGGGCGATGCTTGTGTTGTGGGCGTTGCAGGTAATGTGGGTGTTATGGGCGATGCTTGTGTTGTGGGCGTTGCAGGTAATGTGGGTGTTATGGGTGATGCTTGTGTTGTGGGCGTTGCAGGTAATGTGGGTGTTATGAGCGATGCTTGTGTTGTGGGCGTTGCAGGTAATGTGGGTTTGTTATGGGCGATGCTTGTGTTGTGGGCGTTGCATTGTTATGTTCTGCGGGCGAGGCTTGTGTTGTGGGCGTTGCATTATTATGTACTGTGGGCGCTGCTTATGTTGTGGGTGTTGCATTGTTATGTTCTGTGGGCGATGCTTGTGTTGTGGGCGTTACATTATGTTATGCGGGCGATGCTTGTGTTGTGGGCGTTGCATTGTTATGTTCTGCGGGCGATGCTTGTGTTGTGGGCGTTGCATTGTTATGTTCTGCGGGCGATGCTTGTGTTGTGGGCGTTGCATTGTTATGTTCTGTGGGCGATGCTTGTGTTGTGGGCGTTGCATTGTTATGTTCTGTGGGCGATGCTTGTGTTGTGGGAGTTGCATTGTTATGTTCTGCGGGCGAGGCTTGTGTTGTGGGCGTTGCAGGTAATGTGGGTGTTATGGGCGATGCTTGTGTTGTGGGCATTGCAGGTAATGTGGGTGTTATGAGCGATGCTTGTGTTGTGGCGTTGCAGGTAATGTGGGTGTTATGGGCGATGCTTTGTGTGTGGGCGTTGCAGGTAATGTGGGTGTTATGGGTGATGCTTGTGTTGTGGGCGTTGCAGGTAATGTGGGGTTATGAGCGATGCTTGTGTTGTGGGCGTTGCAGGTAATGTGGGTGTTATGGGCGATGCTTGTGTTGTGGGCGTTGCAGGTAATGTGGGTGTTATGGGCGATGCTTGTGTTGTGGGCGTTGCAGGTAATGTGGGTGTTATGGGCGATGCTTGTGTTGTGGGCGTTGCAGGTAATGTGGGTGTTATGAGCGATGCTTGTGTTGTGGGCGTTGCAGGTAATGTGGGTGTTATAGGTGATGCTTGTGTTGTGGGCGTTGCAGGTAATGTGGGTGTTATGGGCGATGCTTGTGTTGTGGGCGTTGCAGGTAATGTGGGTGTTATGGGCGATGCTTGTGTTGTGGGCGTTGCAGGTAATGTGGGTGTTATGGGTGATGCTTGTGTTGTGGGCGTTGCAGGTAATGTGGGTGTTATGGCGATGCTTGTGTTGTGGGCGTTGCAGGTAATGTGGGTGTTATGGGCGATGCTTGTGTTGTGGGCGTTGCAGGTAATGTGGGTGTTATGGGTGATGCTTGTGTTGTGGGCGTTGCAGGTAATGTGGGTGTTATGGGCGATGCTTGTGTTGTGGGTGTTGCAGGTAATGTGGGAGATGCCTGCGTGGTGGCCGTACATTTTTTGACGGTGACTGCAGAATGTGGGGTCATTCGTGGGTTTTGTTTGGCCCTCGGGGGGGGGGGATTAATGTGAGACTTGCTCATATTTCTCCCCATATGCGATTCATGACAGAGATTTTCAAATTTGGGAATTTCGGGTGGAAATTGGTTGTGCACTTGTTCTCGTTGCGTTTAGTGCATTACCCCAGGCAGTATTTTTGGGGTGCTCTGGCAGTTGGGCCGGTGTATCGCCCTATATAGATGGAGCGTGGGGTAAGTATCCGAGGTGTTGTTTTGCCGGCTGTCGGTACACTCGGGTTAAGTGAAGATACATTGTATTTTGTTTGTAATCTGGCTTTAATTTCAGGCCATCGCACGCCGCGCCGGGGTCCTCCTTTATACCCGCAGATCTGCGGATAAGAGATGTAACCACTTGTTCTTAAATCATTTATTGATTTAGCGCTCAGCGCGCTCGCCGATTGAATCTGCAATATTGGCCTCCATTTTTTGGCAACAACCAACCGTAAGACAGAAAGGCATTGATTTGTTTTTCACCTCGTCGTGCGCGTTTATCGTGTGACTTCCACAGAATTAAATCAAATTGGTTTTGCGGTAATAGTTTCTCGGCGTTTTTGAAAGGCAGCGTTCGGGGCCGCGGTCCATTTTTCTCGTCAATCACTGCGCGTTCAGGGAGCGCTGCCTCTTTTTTCCCAGGAAGACGCGACGTGACATCCAATCACTCGGTGCCGGCTCGGGGAGCTGGAAAGTGAGCAGTGCAGGATAATTGGCTCCTGCTTTCCATGCGATACATGTTATTTCTGGAGCAGCGAAACATCCCAGGGTTTGTTTAAAGAGTTCGGAGGAACAAAGCGCCGGCACCGGGAATCTCAGCCAGCGGCTCAGTCAGTAAAAAGAAATCCGTAACCGTATCCCACCATTATCTTCTGTAACTCGGGGGGAAAAGAGAACAGAAAACTTCTCCCACCCTCATTGGACGGAAACACAACTTTGTGATGAATTTCTAATAAGCGTTGCGGGGGTTACTGTTTCAGGATTTCCACTTTCCGTTTCTGGGCGATCTCCCATGGAACGCGAGCGTACCGGCGAAATGATTAGGCTGAACGTCCTCTGGGTCCGTATTCATGCGATGGTGCGATAATCCGGTATCGTCTGCCGTCGTCCGACCGATCCCACAACATGCAGGAGATTCAGCCCTCTAACACTGCCACCGACTTCCATCGGACGACTTCAGACGATATCTTTACAGTTACAACAGACTAGCGATCTTTCCCATTTGAATGGGATTTGTCGGACGCCGTCGAGATGATCTGATACAATTTACATGAAAAAAGAGGAATTGTGCGGTTAATCCGCCGTGTCGCGGCAGGGAAATTGTCCCATAGAGAAGTGATTCAGTTCACCAGTCCATAGGATTCAATGTAAAAAAATATTTTGTTTTTTATGCAACCATTTATTCTTTTCATCCGCAGCAAAAAGCCTTTTTATTTATTGATGGATTTTTTTGCATTATGTAGGGGAAATTTTGGATTCCCGAATTTATTTTAAAAGTACTAGGCAATTTTTTCCTCTCTTGCTGAACGCTGTGTTTTTTGTATTTCTTCAGGCCGGCTGTGTTCGGCGGTGCTGTCCTTGGTGCTGAAAGTAAGGACAGTTTTTTTTTTTTCCCCGTCCCCTGCAGCCTTTGGCGAGGTTTTTTTTCCTGTTCGACTGCGTTTCCTGGTGCTCTCCTATATAGAGGCCGTGTTGTTCTTTATGCCTGGTTTGGAGGCACCGGCGTAAGTTCCGGTGTCCAGTCACTGTCATGGAAGAGGCTGATACAATGCACATGTTTTTTTTACTAGATCCGTCAAAAATCACGGCCACTACCTTGTCTTCCGTCAGAACATACGTCTGTTGTGCGCAGTCCGCATAAAATGACAAACTCGCGTTAAAAATGACATTGCACTCACTGATTTCTGCGCGCATTTTTGCACGTCGGTTTTACGAGCGCAATTTCCCGACGGATGAAAAAATGCGCGAGAAATGTAATTCCAGCGGTGTTTTTCGTGCGTTAAAGTTTTACACTTCGCGCAAAAAAAACCCACTCGTTTAATGCGGTTTTGCGTTGAGAATGTAATAGAGCCCACAGTTGGGTAAAAGAAGAGTTTTAGCAACTGAAACCAGTAACTTATTTTCTGCCTACAAGGAGTTACTGCTCTTTATTAAGCGCCTGCAGTATACTCCACACTGCACTCCTTGTCTTCCTGGGTCCCAGCAGGGGGTGGAATTTATGCTACAATGTTTCTATCTACAAACCTAGATACTGATAGCTATCTGTCTGTATCTCTGTCTTTATGTCTGTCTGTATCGTATCTCTGTCTTAGTGTCTGTATATCTGTCTCTGTATATCTGTGTCTGTATATCTGTCTCTGTATATCTGTGTCTGTCTCTGTATATCTGTCTCTGTATATCTGTCTCTGTATATCTGTGTCTGTCTCTGTATATCTGTGTCTGTATATCTGTCTCTGTATATCTGTGTCTGTATATCTGTGTCTGTATCTTGTCTGTATCGTATATCTGTCTTAGTGTCTGTATATCTGTCTCTGTCTGTATATCTGTGTCTGTATCTCTGTCTCTGTATATCTGTGTCTGTATATCTGTGTCTGTATCTCTGTCTCTGTATATCTGTCTCTGTATATCTGTGTCTGTCTGTATATTTGTGTCTGTATCTCTGTCTCTGTATATCTGTGTCTGTATCTCTGTGTCTGTATATCTGTGTCTGTATATCTGTGTCTGTCTCTGTATATCTGTCTGTATATCTGTGTCTGTATATCTGTGTCTGTCTCTGTATATCTGTCTCTGTATATCTGTCTCTGTATATCTGTGTCTGTATATCTGTGTCTGTCTGTATCGTATCTCTGTCTTAGTGTCTGTATATCTGTCTCTGTATATCTGTGTCTGTCTCTGTATATCTGTGTCTGTCTCTGTATATCTGTGTCTGTATCTCGTGTGTATCGTATATCTGTCTTAGTGTCTGTATATCTGTGTCTGTGTCTGTATATCTGTGTCTGTATCTTGTCTGTATCGTATATCTGTCTTATATGTGTCTGTATATCTGTGTCTGTATATCCGTGTCTGTATCTCTGTCTCTGTATATGTCTCTGTGTCTGTCTCTGTATATCTGTGTGTGTATCTCTGTGTCTGTCTATTTGTGTATCTACCTCTGTATATCTGTGTCTGTATATCTGTCTCTGTATATCTGTGTCTGTCTGTATATCTGTGTCTGTATCTCTGTCTCTGTATATCTGTGTCTGTATATCTGTCTCTGTATATCTGTGTCTGTGTCTGTATATCTGTGTCTGTATATCTGTCTCTGTATATCTGTGTCTGTCTGTATATCTGTGTCTGTATCTCTGTCTCTGTATATCTGTGTCTGTATATCTGTCTCTGTATATCTGTGTCTGTCTGTATATCTGTGTCTGTATCTCTGTCTTTGTATATCTGTGTCTGTGTCTATATCTGTGTCTGTATATCTGTCTCTGTATATCTGTGTCTGTATCTCTGTCTCTGTATATCTGTGTCTCTGTCTCTATATCTGTGTCTGTCTGTATATCTGTGTCTGTCTGTATATCTGTGTCTGTCTGTATATCTGTGTCTGTATCTCTGTATTTAGCTCTGTCTGTATCTGTCCGTATGTTGGTCTATATCTCTGTGTGTGTATCTCTGTGTCTGTCTATGTGTGTATCTACCTCTGTATCTTTGTGTCTGTATCTCTGTCTGTATTGATCTGTCTGTCTCTCTGTATCAGCATCAGAAAACAAGCAGAAACTGCAGGTATTGAGTTAAAAAGCTACTGATCGTCATTAGTGGACGAGCCTTTTTAATGGACATAAAGAATCACCATGTGGCTGCTAGAAGGTTTATAAGAATATATTTAGGGGTGAAAGTCCGTAAGCCGAAATAAGAGTGGATGAATGTGTAATTGTGATGCGGCGCCATAGTGTTATAACAATAAAGGCCGGAGCCGGGAATATCCTAAAACGTTGCACCAGTTTCTCCAGTAGAAAACCCTCCATCAGGCTTTACCGGATAGGTCTGATGGATATAAAATGCACACCAGCCTGACGCGCGGGGATGCTCGCTCCCTGCAGGCGCTAATTATGTCATCTATGAAGCAGAGAACCCGCTGGCAAAACCAGGAGCCGCCGCTCCAGCCGAGACGCGTTTTTCCTGCTCTACACTACCAGACAGGACCATCACACGGCAGAGCACTGTCCAGTGTCACAGGACCATGCCATGGGACTGCAGCATCCTGCCTTTTGCGAGCCGTTCCCCGTCTGACTGTTTTGTTTGGCCGTTCAGGCTCTCATTACGCGCTGCCACTCGCTGCAAGGAATTTGTGTGTAAGAGGATTGCGCGTTTCATATGTAAGAGGTTTACAACCAAATCCAAAAACGAGCTGAAGTGCGTCGTGCCGAGCTCCGCGAGCTTTAAGCACCGACAAATAACAGCTTCGAGGCCTGGCACGGCCAAACAAACACTCGCCCATTAACCCGTTTAGCGAGTAGAATCATCTAGAGGAGCCGGTTGCTGGACGCGTTCCCGGCACGCTGGCCATTAATGGCTCAGACTGGCAGATGGAAATTATAAGCGCTCCGTGAATAACTGGCATCAGAAGCCCGCAAACACATCGGCAGGATGGGAGTGACTGGACAGGCTGCCGCCTAATGCCGCAGAGGGGGCTGCGCAGGCGATTCCAGATCTCGAGACTTGAAAGAGCAAGACATTTCTGAAGACCTAAAACTTCCCTTTTGTGGTCCAGATGCAATACGAAGAAACAGCACTTTCCCTCGACCCAGAATCCGTGCAGTGATCCGAGAGCTTGAGGCTCTGGTACCTGTCACTGGCACGCTCCTCTTTGGGTGGGGTAGCACATTTGTTTAAGAACCTGTGACCCCATGGTCAGTGTAAATACTGGTGGGTCCCATGGTCAGTATGAGCATGGATGGTCCACTGGTCTATGTGAGTGCGTGCCAGTGGGTCCATTGGTCAGTTTGCTTGCTAGTTGGTCCACTGGTCAGTTTGGGTGCCAGTGGGTCCATGGGACAGTTGTCTTGCCAGTTGCTCCACTGGTCAGTGAGCGTGCCAGTTGCTCCACTGGTCAGTGCGCGTGCCAGTTACTCCACTGGTCATTGTGCGTGCCAGTTGCTCCACTGGTCAGTGTGCGTGCCAGTTGCTCCACTGGTCAGTTTGCGTACCAGTTGCTCCACTGGTCAGTTTGCGTGCCAGTTGCTCCACTGGTCAGTTTGTGTGCCAGTTGCCAGTGTGTAGGTGAGTCCTATAGACAAGGTGTTTCCAATACGCAAATTTCCAGAGCTCTACCAATCAGCACCGTCCTGGATTTCCACAATCTTTTCTCAAGATTCACCGGAGGGGGGGGGGTTATAGGCAAACCACCAAGTTAGTAAGACTCACGCCATGATTGTCAGGGAAGCGGATGCCCGAGCTGTGCGAGGCTTGGCGTGCCTTCGTCATTCTCACCTGTCGGCCATCACCATCATCTGTCTGCTACAGGCCGGCTTTTCTCATTTCACCTGACCGGTAAAAACCAGCAGCTGTGATTGGACAACAGGTTGTTGTATCAAAATTTATCACCAAGATGGCGGCCCCCTGCAGCTGAATATTACAGAATCTCTTTAAGGAGAGATGTAAGGTTGGAGAAGGATGACAACATTAGGGTGTGTTATGGGAGCCAATGTCGTGGTTTGTCCCTTGACCGTCATGACTCGTTTTCCTCCGCTAGTCCCTGCATTATTCGCTCAGCAACAGCGCTGAACTAATGTCAGTTCTTAATTTCTCTCAATAAAGCAGGCGGCACTGGCCATATTGGGTTAAGCAGACACTGGCCATATTGGGTTAAGCAGACACTGGCCATATTGGGTTAAGCAGACACTGGTCATATTGGGTTAAGCAGACACTGGCCATATTGGGTTAAGCAGACACTGGCCATATTGGGTTAAGCAGACACTGGTCATATTGGGTTAAGCAGACACTGGTCATATTGGGTTAAGCAGACACTGGCCATATTGGGTTAAGCAGACACTGGTCATATTGGGTTAAGCAGACACTGGTCATATTGGGTTAAGCAGACACTGGTCATATTGGGTTAAGCAGACACACCGGTCATATTGGGTTAAGCAGACACTGGTCATATTGGGTTAAGCAGACACTGGTCATATTGGGTTAAGCAGACACTGGTCATATTGGGTTAAGCAGACACTGGTCATATTGGGTTAAGCAGACACTGGTCATATTGGGTTAAGCAGACACTGGTCATATTGGGTTAAGCAGACACTGGTCATATTGGGTTAAGCAGACACTGGTCATATTGGGTTAAGCAGACACTGGTCATATTGGGTTAAGCAGACACTGGTCATATTGGGTTAAGCAGACACTGGTCATATTGGGTTAAGCAGACACACTGGTCATATTGGGTTAAGCAGACAACACTGGACATATTGGGTTAAGCAGACACTGGTCATATTGGGTTAAGCAGACACTGGTCATATTGGGTTAAGCAGACACTGGACATATTGGGTTAAGCAGACACTGGTCATATTGGGTTAAGCAGACACACTGGCCATATTGGGTTAAGCAGACACTGGTCATATTGGGTTAAGCAGACACTGGTCATATTGGGTTAAGCAGACACTGGTCATATTGGGTTAAGCAGACACTGGTCATATTGGGTTAAGCAGACACTGGTCATATTGGGTTAAGCAGACACTGGTCATATTGGGTTAAGCAGACACTGGTCATATTGGGTTAAGCAGACACTGGTCATATTGGGTTAAGCAGACACTGGTCATATTGGGTTAAGCAGACACTGGACATATTGGGTTAAGCAGACACTGGTCATATTGGGTTAAGCAGACACTGGTCATATTGGGTTAAGCAGACACTGGACATATTGGGTTAAGCAACCTGAATGTCCATTTCAGCAGGCCTCCTTTTATTTGGTACAGAATCCGATAACAGCAGCTAAACCCATAACCAAACTCATCCCAGCCAGACATCCGGCACCACAGTCAAACCTGCTCCCCATCAGGTCCACTCAGCACAGTCACAATAGTCATACAGGGAAAGGGTCCTGGTTTGGGGGGTCTCGGGGGAAAAGTGGCGCTCATGGCAACACGGTACTTAAAATAACATTACTAAAACTGCAGGAGGACAGTTCTGAGTATGGGGTCCATTAACAATAAAGATATTAATAGTATTAACACATATCACAGCCACCAGGCAATAAGGTACAGATGGCACACACACCCTATACAGACAGGCACAGGGTGAATTCTACATAAGAGATGGCAAGGAAACAACATAAAACACCAGATACGCATCTCCTGGTCCATGCACTTCAAGTCCAAGGTGGCTTCCGTCACAGGGTGTTCCTATGATGCCTGTCACTCAAGCCAGCCGCCATCTTGGAATGCTTGACGATTTGAGGTGCTTTCTTGCTTTGGCTTCGTCCTGTACATAGAATGATTTCTTGCTCCTGGCAGCGCGATCTCGCCGCGCTGTATAAACGCCCGGCACGTACACACTTAGCCAAGCGAAGGGGCAATTGCTTACGGCTAAAAATATCTGTAATTGCAGTGTTTATTTGTGAAAACGCCGAGGCCTGGAATTTTATTCTTTGTTTTCTAACATGACATTTCTTTCTCTTTTTCTCTTTTTTTTTTTTCTCCTCCAGGAATAATTGAATGACAAGTCGTCATTAACGCCGGGTTATTATCGCCGTCATCGCAAGGTGAGTGCGTTTGTGCGTTGTTGTTTTTTGCGTTGAAAGCAAAACATTAGAAAGAAACTTGTAAATTTTAAGAATAAGAAAAGATGAGCATAAAACTCTTTTCCTCTCCCTCCTTGCAGCCCAGGAGTTTGCCTCGTTCAGCCTCCAGGAGACAGTTACTGTATAACGGAGTTCACAGTGTAGTGAATAATTCCCAGAATAAATCTGTACCCAGGCTAGGGGTCATTCACTACGCATCGCGCACTCTGTGACATGATGTCGCTTTTACAGGGGAAAACTCTGGGGTACTACGTTGGCCCAAGTATGGTGATACTGTGGTGAATCCCTGTTCTGGGAATTGCCAGCCGCCTGTCCAGAACTTTCTGCCGAAGTTACTGTAGACTTCACCGTCATTTCAGTCTAAATTCTGTTTGTACCGTAGATTCCCTGGTGTTTCAGGGAAAGTTGTTTTTTTTGTTGTTTGAGAACTCAGTGCAGATCACTATCAACGAATCAGAATATTAGCCGAAATAAAAACAAGCCTAGAACAGATACAGGCATTTATACAGCGCCAGCATATTCCGTAGTGATTTACAATGAAGGGGCACAAACTTGAAACGTATATGATAAATGAGGAAAAGGTAATCCTGCTCGTAAGATGACCGTCCAGGTAATACAGTACTTTAACCAAGTGTTCAGCCAGACATCCCGTGAGTTTACAATCTAAGGGACGGGGATAAGTGAAAGAAATGGGAGCAGAGGGAAGGTGAAGCTGGTGGCCAGAAAGAATATAACCGGGATTGCAGGGGAAGGACCAGAACCGTGGGCTTAGTAAGAGTAATTATAAAGAGAAGTGGAGACACCTGGAAAGGAGAGCTGGTCAGTTACAAACTTTATTTGAAACAAAAATAAACAATCACAAAGTGAAATTAATATATAGAACATTTAGGATATTGATGTTTGGAAAAATAAAGCCCTAATTGGGAGGGAGGCGCATCGGATAGATTTAATACATAATGGTACCGTACACAGATATATACAAACACTAAACAACCATAGACATAGATCAAAATGCCTGAGCATTTAAGGGAGATAATCTCATTAATCGCAAGCAGACAGACCCACTCCCTATTTTCTGGTCCTAAATCTCCATAATTTCAAACACTCTCCCTAAACCTCGCCCTGAGTAAATAAATGACAAACAGGACAGGAAGGACGATAATGAGACTAGTGCAAGGTAGATCCCATAATATCGAAGGATAAATCCCCTGGATTTAACCATTAAATCAATTGCTCCTCTCTATATATTGAACTGTTAAAACAAAATATCCATCACTAGTAATGGGCGCTGGAGGCGCGTTTCACCGTTCCTTTCATGGCTTTGTCAAGAGCTCTTAATGAGATTATTCTCCATTAAATGCTATAGCATTTTGCACCTTGTACAGCGCTGCGGAATGTGTTGGCGCTTAATAAATAATAATAATGTCTATGGTTGTTTAGTGTTTGTATATATCTGTGTAAGGTGCCATTATGTACTAAATCTATCCGATGCGCCTCCCTCCCAAATAGCCCCCCCCTTCAATATCCTAAATGTTCTATTTATTTCCCTTTGTGATTATTTTTGTTTCAAATAAAGTTTGTTCTATATTTTATCCTCTTGACCAGGTGGTTCTAGGCTTGTTTTTCTTTCAGCTGATGTTTTGTTTCTCTGATACATGTTGCGGCTTTAGTCCCGCTGGGTCCGGGCGTCCTGCAGCCCTTGTTATACAGGTGGTTTCGTGTTTTGTGATTATTACTAACAACGGCCGAGCCGCAGCTAATGGAGAATAGCCGCCGGTTACACATTTTATGGGTGAAATCGTTGGCACCGCTGTCCAGCATTGATTAGCGGTGTTTAAAGTAACTTCCCCTGGATCTTCGGGGCGCGCGCAAAGCTGCAACAACAGTGATCTTTACCGGTACTTACAATTATGGTGAACTGATCTGCCACCGCAACACTGACATGATAGACCCCCATGTGTGCGCAGGAAGAGGTGCGGGTGACCTCCAAGTGCGCACAGGGAGAGGAGTGGGTGACCACCAAGTGTGCGCAGGGAGAGGCGCGGGTAACCACCAAGTGCGCACAGGGAGAGGAGTGGGTGACCACCAAGTGCGCATGCAGGGAGAGGCGCCGGTGACCTCCAAGTGCGCGCAGGGAGAGGCGAAGGTGACGGCCAAGAGCGCACAGGGAGAGGCGAGGTTGACCTCCAAGTGTGCGCAGGGAGAAGCGAGGGTAACCACCAAGTGCGCACAGGGAGAAGCGAGGGTGACGACCAAGTTCGCGCAGGGAAAAGCGAGGATGACGGATAAGTGCGCGTAGGGAGAGGCGAGGGTCACGGCCAAGTGCGCGCAGGGAGAAGCGAGGGTGACAACCAAGTGCACGCAGGGAGAAGCGAGGATGACGGCCAAGTGCACGCAGGGAGAAGCGAGGGTGACAACCAAGTGCACGCAGGGAGAAGCAAGGATGACGGCCAAGTGCGCGCAGGGAAAAGCGAGGATGACGGCCAAGTGCGCGCAGGGAAAAGCGAGGATGACGGCCAAGTGCGCGCAGGGAGAAGCGAGGGTGACAACCAAGTGCACGCAGGGAGAAGCGAGGATGACGGCCAAGTGCACGCAGGGAGAAGCGAGGGTGACAACCAAGTGCACGCAGGGAGAAGCAAGGATGACGGCCAAGTGCGCGCAGGGAAAAGCGAGGATGACGGCCAAGTGCGCGCAGGGAAAAGCGAGGATGACGGCCAAGTGCGCGTAGGGAGAAGCGAGGGTCACGGCCAAGTGCGCGCAGGGAGAAGCGAGGATGACGGCCAAGTAAACGCAGGGAGAAGCGAGGGTGACAACCAAGTGCACGCAGGGAGAAGCGAGGATGACGGCCAAGTGCGCGCAGGGAAAAGCGAGGATGACGGCCAAGTGCGCGCAGGGAAAAGCGAGGATGACGGCCAAGTGCGCGTAGGGAGAGGCGAGGGTCACGGCCAAGTGCGCGCAGGGAGAAGCGAGGATGACGGCCAAGTGCACGCAGGGAGAAGCGAGGGTGACAACCAAGTGCACGCAGGGAGAAGCGAGGATGACGGCCAAGTGCGCGTAGGGAGAGGCGAGGGTCACGGCCAAGTGCGCGCAGGGAGAAGCGAGGATGATGGCTAAGTGCACGCAGGGAGAAGCGAGGGTGACGGTCAAGTGCACGCAGGGAGAAGCGAGGGTGACGGTCAAGTTGCGCAGGGAGAAGCGAGGGTGACGGTCAAGTTCGCGCAGGGAGAAGCGAGGGTGACGGTCAAGTTCGCGCAGGGAGAAGCGAGGGTGACAACCAAGTGCACGCAGGGAGAAGCGAGGGTGACGGTCAAGTTCGCGCAGGGAGAAGCGAGGGTGACGGTCAAGTTTGCGCAGCGAGAAGCGAGGGTGACGGTCAAGTTCGCGCAGGGAGAAGCGAGGGTGACGGTCAAGTTCGCGCAGGGAGAAGCGAGGGTGACAACCAAGTGCACGCAGGGAGAAGCGAGGGTGACAACCAAGTGCACGCAGGGAGAAGCGAGGGTGACGGTCAAGTGCACGCAGGGAGAAGCGAGGGTGACAACCAAGTGGACGCAGGGAGAAGCGAGGGTGACGGTCAAGTTCGCGCAGGGAGAAGCGAGGGTGACAACCAAGTGCACGCAGGGAGAAGCGAGGGTGACGGTCAAGTGCACGCAGGGAGAAGCGAGGGTGACAACCAAGTGCACGCAGGGAGAAGCGAGGGTGACAACCAAGTGCAGGCAGGGAGAAGCGAGGGTGGCGGTCAAGTTCGCGCAGGGAGAAGCGAGGGTGACGGTCAAGTTCGCGCAGGGAGAAGCGAGGGTGACAACCAAGTGCTCGCAAGGAGAAGCGAGGGTGACGGTGAGGTGTGAGGGCCCAGCGTGCGCAGGGCAAGGTCATTCTGGGTGACGGAGCTATAGGAATGTTCCCCCGGATCTCCCGCTTGTGATAAGAAGCTGTGCGTTTGGTTTTTGCGAGATGATGGACGCTGGGGAGCCCCCCTCACTGGGACGCGGTTACAGATTGTCCCGTGGAGACGCTGTAATCTGGGGCTGGTTTTCCTGTTATTCCCATGAAATGAGGATTCACAATAAATGAGGATCCGGCAGTAACGATGGCCGGCTCGGGCGTTGCGGCACGGCCATCGTTACTGATTTAATGCCTGTGACAGGCGGATTTCAGTTCTGCTCATGGAGTCTGACAGCGAACACGCCAGCGGCGCGGCAGAAGGGAATTGGGCAGTGGGAAAAGAATTGTGTATCACGGCCGCCCGGTGGAACGGGATTAATACCCGTCATGATGTATCGGGATCTGCGAGTGGAGCTAGTGGAATCCTGGGTAACAATATCGACACATTGAATCTATCAATCAATTAAACATTGTAAACACAACACGATATGTATGTTCTATATGACATCCCCCCCTCCCCCGTGCGTGTTATCCACCTATTGTTACATCATACATTATTATGATTTAGAATCTGCAGATTATTCAGCAAATTGTGCAAATTTGTACCCACATCTGTTAACCCCTTCACTACCAAGTTTTAGTTGAAACAATATTATAACATTTATATGGAGCGTGTATTAACACTTTAACGTCGAGTAAAATGATGAATCAGCATAAAAAGTGTTAATGTGAGATAGAAATCTGCTCCGTTTCTACATATTAGTTTCTCTATCACAGAAATCTTACTGGGATGAAAGTTTGTAAACTCTAGATGGCGTCACTTATCTGGCACAATCAGAGCAAGAAAGATAGGATCTTCAGGTGAGGCAAAAGCATTTATTCGGGTGCAGCAGACCTCAAAACAAAGTAATGTGACGTTTCGACCCGCAGGTCTTAATCATACATAAATACATCAAACAAAAAACCCTTGTATTTATACTGCCTTAATTGTTTGCATACTTCATACAATTAAGCAATTATTTAATTAAGCATTTCAGGCAAATGAATTGTTTAGCAGGTGAATTATTTAGCAAACATGCAGCCCCAAAGAAAAGAAGAATTAGGGGAAGCGAAAAGGCCTAATATAAATAAGTTCCATACAGGACCAAAAAATAAATAAAAATAAAGACGAGAAAAAAGGAAAAATAAGAATTTAAATTTGAAGGGTTTAAAAAGTTAAAAGAAATTTGGAGGGGTGTCCAGAGAGACATGGCAATCCATATCTACAAGAAATATATATATAAATTCTTATTACCAAAGTGTTATAATTATATTTATGCGTGTCAAAAGACATTTATGGCATTGCTTAGCTGTAGATACCACACCACGTCACAGGTCTTATTTTTCCTTTTTGCTCGTCTTTATTTTTATTTATTTTTTGATCCTGTATGGAACTTATTTATATTAGGCCTTTTCGCTTCCCCTAATTCTTCTTTTCTTTGGGGCTGCATGTTTGCTAAATAATTCACCTGCTAAACAATTCATTTGCCTGAAATGCTTAATTAAATAATTGGTTAATTGTATGAAGTATGCAAACAATTAAGGCAGTATAAATACAAGGGTTTTTTGTTTGATGTATTTATGTATGATTAAGACCTGCAGGTCGAAACGTCACATTACTTTGTTTTGAGGTCTGCTGCACCCGAATAAATGCTTTTGCCTCACCTGAAGATCCTATCTTTCTTGCTCTGATCGTTTATGGGACTGGCGGCGTCCCCTTGATGGTGATCTCGGCGAGGTTCTGCTATCTGGGCTCCCTCTTGGAAGTAGTCGCGGCATTTGCTTCTATCACTTATCTGGCACAATGTCACATGGGGTCTGCATTATGAGCAGGCAGGTGCAGTAAATGTGCTGCAGACAGATAATAAAATGGTCAGATCTCCTGCTTATGGGGATTTGTATTGATCAGAATGAGATTGTTAGCAATGCAATATCTGTATGTGCCGCATAATGCCTGTGTATGGCAATTACAGCAACACCTTGTATCTGTATGTGCTGCATAATGCCTGTGTATGGCAATTACAGCAACACCTTGTATCTGTATGTGCCGCATAATGCCTGTGTATGGCAATTACAGCAACACCTTGTATCTGTATGTGCCGCATAATGCCTGTGTGTGGCAATTACAGCAACACCTTGTATCTGTATGTGCTGCATAATGCCTGTGTATGGCAATTACAGCAACACCTTGTATCTGTATGTGCTGCATAATGCCTGTGTATGGCAATTACAGCAACACCTTGTATCTGTATGTGCTGCATAATGCCTGTGCATGACAATTACAGCAACACCTTGTATCTGTATGTGCTGCATAATGCCTGTGTATGGCAATTACAGAAACACCTTGTATCTGTATGTGCTCCATAGTGCCTGTGTATGGCAATTACAGCAACACCTTGTATCTGTATGTGCCGCATAATGCCTGTGTGTGGCAATTACAGCAACACCTTGTATCTGTATGTGCCGCATAATGCCTGTGTGTGGCAATTACAGCAACACCTTGTATCTGTATGTGCCGCATAATGCCTGTGTATGGCAATTACAGCAACACCTTGTATCTGTATGTGCCGCATAATGCCTGTGTATGGCAATTACAGCAACACCTTGTATCTGTATGTGCTGCATAATGCCTGTGTATGGCAATTACAGAAACACCTTGTATCTGTATGTGCCGCATAATGCCTGTGTATGGCAATTACAGCAACACCTTGTATCTGTGTGTGCTGCATAATGCCTGTGTGTGGCAATTACAGAAACACCTTGTATCTGTATGTGCCGCATAATGCCTGTGTGTGGCAATTACAGCAACACCTTGTATCTGTATGTGCCGCATAATGCCTGTGTGTGGCAATTACAGCAACACCTTGTATCTGTATGTGCCACATAATGCCTGTGTATGGCAATTACAGCAACACCTTGTATCTGTATGTGCTGCATAATGCCTGTGTATGGCAATTACAGCAACACCTTGTATCTGTATGTGCCGCATAATGCCTGTGTGTGGCAATTACAGCAACACCTTGTATCTGTATGTGCCGCATAATGCCTGTGTATGGCAATTACAGCAACACCTTGTATCTGTATGTGCCGCATAATGCCTGTGTATGGCAATTACAGCAACACCTTGTATCTGTATGTGCCGCATAATGCCTGTGTATGGCAATTACAGCAACACCTTGTATCTGTATGTGCTGCATGATGCCTGTGTATGGCAATTACAGCAACACCTTGTATCTGTATGTGCTGCATAATGCCTGTGTATGGCAATTACAGCAACACCTTGTATCTGTATGTGCTGCATAATGCCTGTGTTTGTTGTAACAGGCGGGGTATCGCCCACCAAGGAGTAGCAGAGTTGAGATCCTTAAGGGCTGAGAAATCTTCTTGACGTTTAAACACTGATTAAATCTCCCAGAATCAGACACTTGTGGCAACAAGGTAGAACCATACACAGAGTCGCTACTAAGTACTAATGGTTTTGAGACCAATAGAATACTTAGAGCACATACAGAGAAACACAGATCACTTAGACAGTTGATGAATTGAGCGGACTGCAGGGCAGTCAGGAAATATGTATCTTTAACATTTGCTGATATTCGGAGACAGGTCAGCGGTACCTTAAGATGGTAGGAACCAACACATACACTTCAAGGTCTGTTGTACAAACAAGAACGAGTATTGTTGAGGGTAAGCGCGCACTGACAATCAGCATTAAATAAACATGACTTAGCAATCGCGGATTGAAATAATCGTTGTGGCTGGCGAACGTGAATCCTTGGTTGGGTATAGGCACTTAGCGAGGCCATGGACAAGACCCACCAAAGAAAAGGAACACTTCCCCAGTAGCGTGTAAACACCCCAGCAGCAAGCATGAGGTTAAACCACCAAAATACCACACAGACAACCAGAATCAATCAGCAGAGAATAGTCAGAAATCAGGCCGGGTCAATTAACAGGAGCAGGGATCGAATACAAAAACCGGGTTGGCAACAGGAAGACAATCAAAATCAATAAGCAGCGATGCGGGAATCAGACTCCACGACAGGGCGACGCGGCAACTCCTCGCGCCCTGTTTTAAACCCAGCGGCTCCTCGTGACCATGCTGGGCCCCGCTCCCTCGGATGCTGCTCGGACATTCCCCTGTGCTGGCAGCCGACCAGCTCCTGGCACAGGACCTTGCCCAGACCCCTCCAGGCAGCACAGCGAGGGCTGAGGACATGACACTTGTATCTGTATGTGCCGCATAATGCCTGTGTATGGCAATTACAGCAACACCTTGTATCTGTATGTGCCGCATAATGCCTGTGTATGGCAATTACAGCAACACCTTGTATCTGTATGTGCCGCATAATGCCTGTGTATGGCAATTACCGCAACACCTTGTATCTTTATGTGCTGCATAATGCCTGTGTATGGCAATTACAGCAACACCTTGTATCTGTATGTGCCGCATAATGCCTGTGTATGGCAATTACAGCAACACCTTGTATCTGTATGTGCTGCATAATGCCTGTGTGTGGCAATTACAGCAACACCTTGTATCTGTATGTGCCGCATAATGCATGTGTATGACAATTACAGCAACACCTTGTTTCTGTATGTGCCGCGTAATGCCTGTGTATGGCAATTACAGCAAAACCTTGTATCTGTATGTGCCGCGTAATGCCTGTGTATGGACATTACAGCAGCACCTTGTATCTGTATCTGCTGCATAATGTCTGTGTATGGCAATAACAGCAACACCTTGTATCTGTATGTGCTGCATAATGCCTGTGTATGGCAATTACAGCAACACCTTGTTTCTGTATGTGCCGCATAATGCCTGTGTATGGCAATTACAGCAAAACCTTGTATCTGTATGTGCCGCGTAATGCCTGTGTATGGACATTACAGCAGCACCTTGTATCTGTATCTGCTGCATAATGTCTGTGTATGGCAATAACAGCAACACCTTGTATCTGTATGTGCTGCATAATGCCTGTGTATGGCAATTACAGCAACACCTTGTATCTTTATGTGCTGCATAATGCCTGTGTATGGCAATTACAGCAACACCTTGTATCTGTATGTGCCGCATAATGCCTGTGTATGGCAATTACAGCAACACCTTGTATCTGTATGTGCTGCATAATGGCAGGAAAGGAAATTGGGAGACCTCAGCGTCTGGAATGGGTCTCCGTGGGTCGATTCAACAAACCACGGATGCTCCTGTCAGCATCCAAACTCTTCAAAGAAAAAGCACTTCCCGGCATTTTTCCTTTCCTGTCTTTGTGTGGAGTTTTGGACCATCTCCAGGGAACGTCCTCTGTGCTTTACCTTGAAAAGATAAGTAACATTTTCTTCATACCACCAGCTGCTTGTTGTCATTGTGCTGCATAATGCCTGTGTGTGGCAATTACAGCAACACCTTGTATCTGTATGTGCTGCATAATGCCTGTGTGTGGCAATTACAGCAACACCTTGTATCTGTATGTGCTGCATAATGCCTGTGTATGGACATTACAGCAACACCTTGTATCTGTATGTGCCGCATAATGCCTGTGTATGGCAATTACAGCAACGCCTTGTATCTGTATGTGCCGCATAATGCATGTGTATGACAATTACAGCAACACCTTGTATCTGTATGTGCTGCATAATGCCTGTGTATGGACATTACAGCAACACCTTGTATCTGTATGTGCCGCATAATACATGTGTATGACAATTACAGCAACACCTTGTATCTGTATGTGTTGCATAATGCCTGTGTATGGACATTACAGCAACAACTTGTATCTGTATGTGCCGCATAATGCCTGTGTATGGACATTACAGCAGCACCTTGTATCTGTATGTGCCGCGTAATGCCTGTGTATGGACATTACAGCAACACCTTGTATCTGTATGTGCCGCATAATGCATGTGTATGACAATTACAGCAATACCCTGTATCTGTATGTGCTGCATAATGCCTGTGTATGGACATTACAGCAACACCTTGTATCTGTATGTGCCGCATAATGCCTGTGTATGGCAGTTACAGCAACACCTTGTATCTGTATGTGCCGCATAATGCCTGTGTATGGACATTACAGCAACACCTTGTATCTGT
This sequence comes from Leptobrachium leishanense, assembly GCA_009667805.1. Classification (NCBI taxonomy): domain Eukaryota; kingdom Metazoa; phylum Chordata; class Amphibia; order Anura; family Megophryidae; genus Leptobrachium; species Leptobrachium leishanense. The sequence continues at coordinate 6,086,615 of CM019070.1, forward strand.
ATGTGCTGCATAATGTCTGTGTATGGCAATAACAGCAACACATTGTATCTGTATGTGCTGCATAATGCCTGTGTATGGCAATTACAGCAACACCTTGTATTTTTATGTGCTGCATAATGCCTGTGTATGGCAATTACAGCAACACCTTGTATCTGTATGTGCTGCATAATGCCTGTGTATGGCAATTACAGCAACACCTTGTATCTGTATGTGCCGCATAATGCCTGTGTATGGACATTACAGCAACACCTTGTATCTGTATGTGCTGCATAATGTCTGTGTATGGCAATAACAGCAACACCTTGTATCTGTATGTGCTGCATAATGCCTGTGTATGGCAATTACAGCAACACCTTGTATCTTTATGTGCTGCATAATGCCTGTATATGGCAATTACAGCAACACCTTGTATCTGTATGTGCTGCATAATGCCTGTGTATGGCAATTACAGCAACACCTTGTATCTGTATGTGCTGCATAATGCCTGTGTGTGGCAATTACAGCAACACCTTGTATCTGTATGTGCTGCATAATGTCTGTGTATGGCAATTACAGCAACACCTTGTATCTGTATGTGCCGCATAATGCCTGTGTGTGGCAATTACAGCAACACCTTGTATCTGTATGTGCTGCATAATGCCTGTGTATGGCAATTACAGCAACACCTTGTATCTGTACTGTACAAGGATTTACACTCATTATAACCACTTGAATCTTATCCCTATACAGCAGCCACTGACCCCACAGCTCTCCCTGTATTCTGACAAATCCGTGGCTGCTGGAATGCTGCGGTGAAGTTTGTTACAGTGAGGGGGGGTGCTCCTTGTAGCTTCTTTACAGTAATACATGATGTCAGGAGGGAGAGCTCGCCGAGGGTTTAATTTCTCCTGAGGGCTGCACTAATTGTGTGTCAGAAAGGTATGAGATTGGAGTTTTATATACAAATTTTTGGTGTTTATGTATTTTATAACAATGCGGAACAGAGTAACAGAGATTAATTGGCAGGAGCAGAGAGACACTTATAAAGGTTAGAGAGACGAGGTCAGCGAGAGGGGGTGCAGTAGAGAAAGACTGGGAGAAAGGATGGGTGCGATGGATTAAAAAAGTTGCAGTAGAAACTGGTAGAAAGGAGGGATTACAGTGGTAAGAAACTCAAAGACTGGGTGCAATAGAGAGGCAAGAGAAGAGGGGAGCAGGAGAGACTGGGAGTAAGGAGGGGGTACAATGGAGACCGGAATAAGGAGGGGGTACAATAGAGAGACAGAAAGAAAAGAGTGGTGCAGGAGGGACTGGAAGAAAAGTGGGGGTACAATAGAGATGTGAGGAGAACGTGTGCAGGAGGGACTGGGAGAAAAGAGGGGGTACAATAGAGACCAGAATAAGGAGGGGTACAATAGAGGGAGGGAGACTGGGAGAAAAGAGGGGGTGCAATAGAGAATTGCATGTAAAGGAGTAAATCTGAAATGGAGATATATATATATATATATATATATATATAATATATATATAATTATATATATATATATATATATATATATATATATATATATATGGATCGAGGATGGGACTGAGGATGATGTGAGGAGGAGACTGGGTTCAGAAACTGATGAGGAGGAGACTGGGTTCAGGGACTGGTGAGGAGGAGACCGGGTTCGGGGACTGGAGAGGAGGAGACTGGGTTCAGGGACTGGTGAGGAGGAGACTGGACTCAGGGATTGGTGAGGAGGAGACTGGGCTCGGACTGGTGAGGAGGAGACTGGGCTCAGGAATTGGTTAGGATGAGACTGCGCTCAGGGATTGGTGAGGATGAGATTGAGCTCAGGGATTGAGGAGGAGATTGGGCTCAGGGATTGTTGAGGAGGAGATTGGGCTCAGGGACTGGTGAGGAGGAGACTGGGCTCAGTGACTGGTGAGGAGGAGACTGGGCTCAGTGACTGGTGAGGAGGAGACTGGGCTCAGTGACTGGTGAGGAGGAGACTGGGCTCAGTGACTGGTGAGGAGGAGACTGGGCTCAGTGACTGGTGAGGAGGAGATTGGGCTCAGGGACTGGTGAGGAGGAGACTGGGCTCAGGGATTGGTGAGGAGGAGATTTAGCTCAGTGACTGGTGAGGAGGAGACTGTGCTCAGGGACTGGTGAGGAGGAGACTGGGCTCAGGGACTGGTGCGGAGGTCACGTGTTCGAGCTCAGGCGGGTGCAGGATGTGAGGATCGAGTAGTGGATGGTTTGAGATACAATATCGTTATTATTCATACACTGTATCATTCAGAGTCTTCAGTTACTTTGTGTCATAACCTTCTCAGCGTCCAGTCTCTGCGCAGTGAATAAACCCCTGTATGACGCGTTTCGCCTCCGCCTGGCGCTGCACTAAGTGGGGTCGGAGCTGTGAAGCGCCACACGGCTACATGAGTATGAAATGATAACTCTCCATGTTTGCCGGACTAACCTGCTCATTATATCAGCAAATTACCGCCGGCTTTTCCCTGGGAGGAAGGATACGGCGCTGCGGTTACATGTAATTATGTCCGGGATCTGTTTTACGGCCGGGCGAGGTAGCCAATCCCTGCTCACAGGGAAGTGTGTGTGTGAGGGGGGGTTATATTTAGGCATTAGTGAGGGCGGCCACGTGGGAGAAGCAATGAGGGACCTAATTTGTTTTCTCCCCTTTCCTGAAAGTACATTTCTTTTTCTAATCAAACCTCGCGCGCTCCGGTGTTATTATATCGCCGTAATTAAACCCGCCACAGCCCGGCACTTTATTAGTGGCAGTGGAGCGAAGTCGATGAGGCCGGTCTCATACTGAGCGCGTGCAATTACGCTTTCCCTTTAACCGCACGTACGTCTCTATTAACCCCGTCTGCTGCACATTTACATGGAAAGTACGCGCCGCACATAGCGCGCCAATAGATACACAACTCCATACAGGCAAAGCGACGCCTCATGGTGGGACGCTCGCCGCCGATTTGTGTGCTCATAGAATGCGGAAATCATTGTATCTGGGGCCGGACAAACCCAAAAGCCAACCTCACCAAGTCCCCTCCTTAACCCCCGCCCTCGTGCTGGTATTATATTTCATTGCTTTTTGTTTTTAGCCGCTGCGCCCCCCTCCCCCTCTGTGGGGTTTATATATGTTTTAAATCTTTGTGGTGATGTTCCCGTCAGTGTGTTTTATATATATATATATAGTATTGTAGCGGAAACGCCCTCTTCGGTTTGAGATCAATATATAATTTTAGTGGTGTGAGTATTACTTTAGCCGTGGTGTCCCCCTTGGTGTCATTATTTTCGTGGTGGGGGCCCCCCTCAGTATGATTATATTTAATGAAACGTCTGTTTGATAAATAAATTCTTTTTCACTATTCGTGTTTGGCGGGCAACGGATTTTTTATGTATATAAATATATATATATATGTATGTAAATTCTTTTTATTTTAGCCGTGTTGTTTCCCTTGGTGGGATTATTTTTTATAGCAGTAACTTGTGTGATTTTTTTTATTTTATTTATTTTTTATTAGCCTTGGTGTCCCCCTCATTGTGATATATTTTTTATTATTTTAGCGGTAACGTCCCCCTCATTGTGCTTTTTTAAAATTTGTTATTTTAGCAGTAATGTCTCGTTCAGTGTTATTTTATTTTTTTAAATAAATTATGTCATTTTAGTGATAGCGTCCCGTTCGGTGTGATTATTATTTTTTTAAATAAATTATGTAATTTTAGTGATAGCGTCCCGTTATTATTTTTTTAAATAACTTATGTAATTTTAGTGATAGCGTCCCGTTCGGTGTGATTATTATTTTTTTAAATAAATTATGTAATTTTAGTGATAGCGTCCCGTTCGGTGTGATTATTATTATTTTTTTAAATAAATGATATAATTTTATTGATCGCGTCCCGTTCGGTGTGATTATTATTATTTTTTTAAATAAATGATATAATTTTAGTGATAGCGTCCCGTTCGGTGTGATTATTATTATTTTTTTAAATAAATGATATAATTTTAGTGATAGCGTCCCGTTCGGTGTGATTATTATTATTTTTTTAAATAAATGATATAATTTTAGTGATAGCGTCCCGTTCGGTGTGATTATTATTATTTTTTTAAATAAATGATATAATTTTAGTGATAGCGTCCCGTTCGGTGTGATTATTTTTTTTTTTTAAATAAATTATGTAATTTTAGTGATAGCGTCCCGTTCGGTGTGATTATTATTATTTTTTTAAATAAATGATATAATTTTAGTGATAGCGTCCCGTTCGGTGTGATTATTATTATTTTTTTAAATAAATTATGTAATTTTAGTGATAGCGTCCCGTTCGGTGTGATTATTATTATTTTTTTAAATAAATGATATAATTTTAGTGATAGCGTCCCGTTCGGTGTGATTATTATTATTTTTTTAAATAAATGATATAATTTTAGTGATAGCGTCCCGTTCGGTGTGATTATTATTATTTTTTTAAATAAATGATATAATTTTAGTGATAGCGTCCCGTTCGGTGTGATTATTATTATTTTTTTAAATAAATTTTGTTATTTTAGCGATAACATCCGGTTCGGTGTGATTTTTTTTTTTAAAAAATTTGTTAATTTAGGCTAGGGTCAAACGAAAGCATTTTTACACGCGAACGTAAAAAAGTGCGTCCGAACGAATTGACGTATTTTTTCACGGAGTGCGCGAAAACGGTCAGACGATGCGCATTTTTCGTGCGTGATTTTTTCAGATCGTCAATAAAACTCTTTTTGCGTCTGGATGTTATGTAGGCTGGACATTAGCAGTGTCTGACATCTCCTAATCACGCAAACACGCCGCTATGCCGCAGCTGCGCACTCTGTACGTCCGTACTAGCGGTTCAGCGTTCTCAGAAAAATGCGTTCAAATTCCACTTGCGTTGCGCAGCCGGAGTTTTGTGCGGCCGTACATCGTATATTGGCCGTCATTGCCCGTCATCTGCTGCTAGTGCAGCTGTAATTATGTGCGCCAGAACGCACGTTAAAAGTGCGCTGGTCTGACCCCAGCCTTAGCGGTAACGTCCGTTCAGTGTTACTATTTTATTAAATTTTATTATTTTAGCGGTAGCGTCTCGTTCAGTTAGATTTTTTTATTTTATGTTTTTTAGCAGTAACATCCTAAAAAAGTGTTGTTTTTTTTTTAAATTATTTTTTTGATAAATGTAGTTATTTTACCATAATGTCCTCTTCGGTGTGTTTTGGTAAACTCTCTTACTCTGTGTTTTTTTTTTCTGTAGCTTTTTGGTAATGGGCAGCCTTGATGCTTTTCACCCTCTGCTCGCAGCTTCATTGTGCTCATTTTCAGGAATGAAAGGAGCAAGGTGATTTCTGTGGATGACAGCGGCGAGGAGCTACGGCGGTAAAATAATATAATGTGTGCAGCCTCTGTATTAACCCAGAAACATGGGATTTATTCACAGTGTGTGGAACATGGAACCTCTTTAGGTGAACAATGGTCCTGTTGTGTCCCAATGTCCAGCTTTCCTGTTTGGGATCACAGCACTTTCCTTTCCCTCTTTTCTCTTTTCGTATCCCGTTCCCACCTTGTGTCCGTCTCTTCTTGCCCAGTGCCCCTTTCCCCCTCCCCCACTATCGCCCTGTTTATCCATGTCTTCCGCTTCTCTCTGTGACCCCTCCTTTTCCCTTTTATTTCTCCTTTCTTTCCCCCTTTTTATTTTTTTACCCCTTTCTATCCTCTTCTCTGGATTATCTGCCCGGATGTCTCTGCTTTCTTTCTCCCCTCTCTGTCTCTGCATTTTATATCCTAGTGTCCCCTCTCCTCTTTCTTTTCCATCCTGTGTGATGTCACAATGTGTCATTCTCGTGTTTGCTTTTATTCTTACAGCTTTGTCTATAGATTTCACTCACTCAATGCTTTTATCTTAAAGGAAAAACCTACACATACAATGTCACCCGGGTTCCCTGCGTGTTGCGAGACGCCACGAGGATCCTCACCGTCCCTCCGGCTGCCGCGTCCCTGTTAGTATAGAGGCTTCTAACGTATATAAGAAAAGGAAAATAAACACCTATCACCTCAATCCCTCCCACTACAAAAAGGGGCCTTAAATAATGCCCCCACACCCCTTTGTTGTCCCTTTCAGTCTGAAATGCAACTTTTTATGACTTTGTTTCATTATACTTTGTGTTTTCAGTTTTGGTCGCTTTGTATCATTATACTTTGTATTTTCAGTTTTGGTCGCTTTGTATCATTATACTTTGTGTTTTCAGTTTTGGTTGCTTCGTATCATTATACTTTGTGTTTTCAGTTTTGGTCGCTTTGTATCATTATACTTTGTGGTTTCAGTTTTGGTCGCTTTGTATCAGTATACTTTGTATTTTCAGTTTTGGTTGTTTTGTATCATTATACTTTGTGGTTTCAGTTTTGGTCGCTTTGTATCATTATACTTTGTGTTTGGTCGCTTTGTTTCATTATACTTTGTGTTTTCAGTTTTGGTCGCTTTGTATCATTATACTTTGTATTTTCAGTTTTGGTCGCTTTGTATCATTATACTTTGTATTTTCAGTTTTGGTCGCTTTGTATCATTATACTTTGTATTTTCAGTTTTGGTTGTTTTGTATCATTATACTTTGTGGTTTCAGTTTTGGTCGCTTTGTATCATTATACTTTGTGTTTGGTCGCTTTGTATCATTATACTTTGTATTTTCAGTTTTGGTCGCTTTGTATCATTATACTTTGTATTTTCAGTTTTGGTCGCTTTGTATCATTATACTTTGTATTTTCAGTTTTGGTTGCTTTGTATCATTATACTTTGTGTTTTCAGTTTTGGTCGCTTTGTATCATTATACTTTGTATTTTCAGTTTTGGTCGCTTTGTATCATTATACTTTGTGTTTTCAGTTTTGGTCGCTTTGTATCATTATACTTTGTATTTTCAGTTTTGGTCGCTTTGTATCATTATACTTTGTGTTTTCACTTTTGGTCGCTTTGTATCAATATACTTTGTATTTTCAGTTTTGGTCACTTTGTATCATTATACTTTGTGGTTTCAGTTTTGGTTGCTTCATATCATTATACTTTGTGTTTGGTCGCTTTGTATCATACTTTGTATTTTCAGTGTTGGTCGCTTTGTATCATTATACTTTGTATTTTCAGTTTTGGTCGCTTTGTATCATTATACTTTGTGTTTTCAGTTTTGGTCGCTTTGTATCATTATACTTTATATTTTCAGTTTTGGTCGCTTTGTATCATACTTTGTGTTTTCAGTTTTGGTCGCTTTGTATCATTATACTTTGTGTTTTCAGTTTTGGTTGCTTCGTATCATTATACTTTGTGTTTTCAGTTTTGGTTGCTTTGTATCATTATACTTTGTATTTTCAGTTTTGGTCCCTTTGTTTCATTATACTTTGTATTTTCAGTTTTGGTTGCTTTGTATCATTATACTTTGTGTTTTCAGTTTTGGTTGCTTTGTATCATTATACTTTGTGGTTTCAGTTTTGGTCTCTTTGTATCATTATACTTTGTATTTTCAGTTTTGGTCGCTTTGTTTCATTATACTTTGTATTTTCAGTTTTGGTCGCTTTGTGTCATTATACTTTGTGGTTTCAGTTTTGGTCACTTTGTATCATTATACTTTGTATTTTCAGTTTTGGCGCTTTGTATCATTATACTTTGTATTTTCAGTTTTGGTCGCATTTTATCATTATACTTTGTATTTTCAGTTTTGGTCGCATTTTATCATTATACTTTGTATTGTATCATTATACATTGTGATTTCAGAGGTTTAATCACTATAATTCATGCCATGGATTGTGACTACGCGTTCTCTGGCCCCTCCGGGAACCCTCTTCTTAGGAATTTGTTAGGGTTTAATATGTCGTCCACACCTGGGATGGAGAGAAATCACAATATCTGGTCCATTACAATCCTGTGCTCCGTCCCGTCTCAGCCTCCTGGGGGCTCCGGGCATTTTCCATTGGCTGAGTCTGTATTACAGACCTGTGTAACGTTGGGGGCTTCCAGCCTCTCCAGTGTGCTTGAAGGCAGCATGTCTGTTGCTGCTCGCTGACCAACACCCGGTTTAAATCGAGACAGGCAGGGAGGTGGCTGCATGAGGCGCGGCTTGTGAGGGGGGCGCTGTCTGGTGAAGGTCTTTAAAAACCCACAGTTCCTTCTAAGCAGTGCCAGATCGTGGTTATCCATACCTGAGCTCCCTGTACCTGAATTCTCTCGTGATTTAACCTGTTATTGACCTCTGCTTGTTTTCTGACCACTCTGCCTTCCGTTGCCCTAGACTATTTTCCTTGTACTACGCTACTGCACTGATATCGACCCGGCTATTCCATTTGATTATTCTATTCTCTGTATTCCTGACTCTGGCTCGTCTGACTAACCCCGTGTTGCTGACCTGGTTTTGTGTTACGACATTGTCTTTGCTTAACCCTTTCTGTCTAGCTAGTATACTTATACCTGGCCAATTTTTAAGGACCAGACAGTTACGGATTGTTCTACGGCTACTCTGTTGGTAGCTTTTTTGCTCTGTGGAGTGTTGGGCTTTAAGGGCTGCGTGGTGGGATCCGGGAACCGTGACATTACGATCTGGCCAAAATGGATCCCGCAGACTTAACACAACATTTGAGTAACTTTGTATCCAGACAGGACGAGCAGGACCATAGGATGGATCAGTTGGCTCTCTCCTTACAATCTATCCTGACTCGTACGGCTCACCTGGAACCAGCTGGGGTTGCACCTCCGCCTGCTATACCTGTGTCCCCTGTCGTTCAGACTTCCCAGGTACACATGACCGCTCCTATGAGGTTTGACGGTACTCCCTCGGAGTGCCGGGGATTTTTGGTCCATGTCGATATTCATTTTAAGTTAAATCCACAAATGTTTATCACTGACATAGCCAAAGTGGGGTTCATTATTAACCATCTGTCTGGCAGAGCGTTGACATGGGCGAATCCTTTATGGGAGGCAGAGAAGCCTATCGTACGGAACTATAAAGAATTCATAACCGAGTTAAAACGTACATTTAATCCTATCAGAAAGGCCAAGGTAGCTGGCAAATCCTTGTTCCGCATACGTCAAGGGAACAGGACTGTGTCTGATTATGCCATAGAATTTAAAACGTTGGTTTCTGACGTGAACTGGACTGATGAGGCTCTGGTTCTGGCTTTTATGGAGGGGTTATCAGAGTCATTGATGCATGAATTGGCTCCTCGTAAATTACCTGAGGTATTGAGTGAACTCATTGATTATTGTATAGATCTGGATGATCAGATAAGGGACAGAAGAACTCCAAGAGAGAAACCTAAGAGACCGTTACCAAGGTTGGCTCCTGTCTTTCAGGCACCACCCAGAGAGTTATCTCCTCCCTCTGAGCCTATGCAACTAGGCCATACTAGGCTTACAGAGGAAGAGAGAACAAGGCATCTTCGTGAGGGATTGTGCCTGTATTGTGGTTTAAAAGGACATTTACGACTTCAATGTCCCACTCGACGTAGAATGCATGATAAGTCGGAAAACTACCGCACCTAAAGGCAGCTGAGGAGACAGGCCTTGGGTGTGACGTTCATGTCTCCTGTCAAAGACACTAAACTTTTGTTACCAGTATCCGTGGCTTGGGAGACAAAGACGACGCATACTACCGCTTTTGTTGATTCTGGGGCTGCTGGTAATTTTATCGATGTTGAATACGCTTCTTCCATTTCTCTCCCTCTGGTTGTAAGAGAGACACCCTTAGCCGTCGAAGCCATAGACGGTAGGCCGTTATCCTGCCCTAGGATTACTCACGATACGGTTAAAGTGGTTCTTACCACTGGTCTCTTACATAAAGAAGAGATCATATTTCAGGTTATCCGTTCACCTTCCAATCCTGTTTGTGCTTGGTTTCCCTTGGTTGGTGGAACATAATCCTGTTATTGATTGGGCTAAGGGAGAGATACTATCTTGGAGTCCTACTTGTTTTGGTTAATACCCATTCAACATATTGGTGCCCCGAACACACCTACAGCTCTCCCATTGTCTACAGAGGTTCCTGACCGGTATGCCGACCTCAGAGCTGTATTTGATAAAAGAGAGGCAGAGAAACTACCTCCACATAGACCGTATGATTGCGCCATATATATTCATCCAGGTACCATGCCTCCTCGAGGCAAAGTATATCCTCTATCCATAAAAGAGACCCAAATCATGGAGGAGTACATAAAAGAGAATTTGGAGAGAGGTTTTATCAAACGTTCCTCTTCTCCAGCAGGGGCTGGGTTCTTTTTGTGTCTAAAATCGAGGTAGATTTATGCCCGTGTATCGATTTTATAGGGGGCTTAACAAGATCACCATCAAGAATGTGTACCCTATCCCTCTTAGATCAGAACTGTTCGACAGGTTAAGGGGATCAGCAGTATACACAAAACTCGAATTGAGAGGGGCTTACAACCTGATACGTATAAAAGACGGGCATGAGTGGAAAACAGCATTTAACACCAAGAGTGGGCATTAGGAATATCTGGTCATGCCGTTCGGTCTCTGTAATGCTCCAGCTGTATTCCAAGATTTCATTAATGATGTGCTCAGAGATTTTTTGCAATCCTTTGTTATAGTATACCTAGACGATATACTGATTTACTCTCCCGATCTGAAAACCCATCATGAACATGTCAGACAGGTATTAGCAAAATTACTAGACAATGGTCTTTATTGCAAACTGGAGAAGTGTTTATTCGACTTTACCACTGTAAAATTTCTTGGGTACATTATCACTCCAGAAGGTTTTGAGATGGATCCTTCCAAACTCACGGCCATCTCAGAATGGCCTCTCCCTCAAGGCCTCAAAGCCATACAGATGTTTCTGGGGTTTTCCAACTATTATAGGAGATTTTTCAAGAATTATTCCACTGTAGCCTCTCCTATCATTAATATGACACATAAAGGTCTGAAGAATCAGGTCTGGTCTTCACAATCCAAACAAGCATTCGAAGCTCTTAAGCAGGCTTTCACTTCCGCTCCCGTATTACGGCATCCTCATCCCAGAATTCCATTTGTTCTTGAGGTTGATGCTTCCGAGATAGGCATTGGGGCTGTCCTATCTCAAAGAGAGTCTCCAGGGAAGCCTCTACATCCTTGTGGGTTCTTTTCAAGAAAATTATCACCAGCAGAACGCAATTATGATATCGGTAACAGAGAATTGCTTGCTGTTGTGTCTGCCCTGTCAGAGTGGAGACATTTGTTTTAAAGTACTCTTGACCCTTTGTTGATAATCACTGATCATAAGAACCTTACGTACATCGGGGATCCTAAACGTCTGAACTCGAGACAGGCCAGGTGGTCATTACTACTGTCTCGGTTTAATTTTGTGTTGACTTACAGACCAGGTGACCGCAATGTAAAGGCTGATGCCTTATCTCGTCAATATGACCCGTACAAATCAAATACACAAGACCACAATCCTATAGTTCCTCCTGAACGTTTTGTGGCTTCCACGGTCTTGTCTGTTTCCTCGCCTTTTCTGGAACGCCTCCAAGCAGCTCAAATGGGGGCTCCACCTAACAAGCCTCCAGATATGTTGTTTGTGCCTGAAAAGGAAAGACAAGAATTACTCATAATGTTTCATGATTCAAAACCAGCAGGTCATCCTGGTATTACTAAGACTCTTACCAGTATCTCCAAACAGTTCTGGTGGCCCACCATGCGACAGGACGTACATCTGTTTGTTTTGGCTTGTCAAGTCTGTGCAAGAAGCAAAACCAGTAAAACCTTGCCTGTCGGTCTATTGCAGCCTTTACCCATGCCTAAGAGGCCTTGGTCTCCTCTATCTATGGATTTTATTGTGGACTTGCCGAAGTCCAAGGGTCATACTGTGGTTCTGACAGTTGTAGACCGCTTCTCCAAAATGGCTCATTTTATTCCTTTACCTAAGCTTCCTACAGCCAAAGAACTGGCGGTCGTCTTTGCTAGAGAAATTGTACGAATACATGGGGTTCCGTCTGAATTAGTCTCTGACAGAGGAGCTCAGTTCGTCTCTCGTTTCTGGAGGGATTTCTGTGCGGAGATGGGGGTGCGATTAGCCTTCTCTTCAGCATATCATCCACAAACCAATGGGGCAGCAGAGAGGGCGAATCAGGGTCTCGAGCAGTACATACGTTGCTTTACCACACAACAACAAGACAATTGGTCGGAGTTGTTGCCCTGGGCTGAGTATGCACGTAATAACGCCGTTCATGAGACCACTGGCCACTCTCCTTTTTCTGCCATCTCTGTTTTTTTCCCTCCGGCTCTACCGCTTCAATTTGCTGAACAGACCATCCCGGCTCTCGATGAACATCTCACACAACTACAAGAGATTTGGAGACAGATTCGCGAAAACATGGAGCGCAATGTTGCTGTCCAGAAACGCAAGGCTGACAGGCATAGGTTACAAGCTCCCTCGTATAACTTGGGGGATAGAGTTTGGTTGTCCACTAGCAATGTGAAGTTGCGGGTGCGTTCTATGAAAATGGCACCTCGGTTTATAGGTCCATACAAGATCATTCACCGAGTTAACCCTGTGGCTTATGCTCTTGCCCTTCCTAGACATCTTCGCTTCCACACCTCCCTACTGAAGCCTTTGTTGTGTAACAGGTACACGTGGGTCGTTCCTCTTCCTCCACCTGTTCAGGTTGATGGGGAGACAGAGTATGAGGTTAGGAAAGTTCTGGATTCTAGGCTGTTCAGGGGTGCTCTGCAGTACTTGGTCGACTGGGTGGGTTATGGTCCGGAGGACCAGTCCTGGATTCCGGCTTCCAACATGTCTGCGTCTAGGTTGGTCAGGGTTTTCCATGCCTCGCACCCCGATCGCCCTGGTGGTCGTCCTGCCACTCGCCCTGGTGGTCGTCCTGCCACTTGCCGCAGTGGTCGTCCTGCCACTTGTCCTGTTGGTCGTCTGGTGGCCTCCCATGGAGAGGGGGGGGCTGTAACGTTGGGGGCTTCCAGCCTCTCCAGTGTGCTTGAAGGCAGCATGTCTGTTGCTGCTCGCTGACCAACACCCGGTTTAAATAGAGACAGGCAGGGAGGTGGCTGCATGAGGCGCGGCTTGAGAGGGGGGCGCGGTCTGGTGAAGGTCTGGTGAAACCCACAGTTCCTTCTCTGGCAGTGCCAGATCGTGGTTATCCATACCTGAGCTCCCTGTACCTGAATTCTCTCGTGATTTAACCTGTTATTGACCTCTGCTTGTTTTCTGACCATTCTGCCTTCCGTTGCCCTAGACTATTTTCCTTGTACTACGCTACTGCACTGATATCGACCCGGCTATTCCATTTGACTATTCTATTCTCTGTATTCCTGACTCTGGCTCGTCTGACTAACCCCGTGTTGCTGACCTGGTTTTGTATTACGACATTGTCTTTGCTTAACCCTTTCTGTCTAGCTAGTATACTTATACCTGGCCAATTTTAAGGACCAGACAGTTAGGGATTGTTCTACGGCTACTCTGTTGGTAGCTTTTTTGCTCTGTGGAGTGTTGGGCTTTAAGGGCTGCGTGCTGGGATCCGGGAACCGTGACAACCTGCGCCTAGGAATGGACATGGATCTCTCCCATAAAGCCACAGGTCTGAAGAGGTCCAAGTGGGCTCGCGACACGACTCCTGTTACATTGTGTTAATGGCAGAGGCCTGCAGGTCATCTTGTAATTCCGCAGTGAAACGCGTTGTCCGCCTCACACAGGAGGAGGGGGTGACCTTGAAGCCACAATAATGACATGCGGTCAACGAGCGGCGGCGGTGGTTAATTCCGTTCAATTAATAAATGACTTCTTGCTTAAGAGCTTCATGGAGCAAATATAAATAAGGGCGCGGGAAGGCGAGGCGTCCCCCAGCGCCGGCGGATTAATTTCACACCGTGCAAAGTGGATTGCGGGAATTAGAGGCAGGTTAATGACAATCTTCCCCTGTAAACTGTTTTCTTGATCTGGGCGACGAGCTTAGCGCTCGCTTTCTAATTACTTCTGATAAGACTCTGATCTCTCCACGTCGCACAATGATACGCTTTCATTCCAAGGCTCCCGTCACCAGGCGGAAACCATCACAGAGTGTGCACAGGATGTCCAAGGGCGCAAACCCGCACTCAGACCCGACCAGCACCAAGCGAGCAGCCAGAAAAATCCAAATACCCTGGGATTATCACCCAGAAAATTATTTATTTATCCAGTATTTTCCCAGGAAGATACATTGAGATTTCTCTGGGTTTCAGTATGTTTTGGCTTCAAGTACATTGAATTGTTACAGTCATTACAGAAATGCAAAGTAAACGAAAAGCTGCACTGAAGGCGTCTTTGAATGACTCGGTGGCCGCTGGAGACCTTTCTGATGATCATCATCTTTCCGCTAGTAGCAGTGTAGCTGCGGAGAGGCAGACTGTTTCGAGATCAAGACCCAGAAAGCAGCAGGCTGTGTCACATGTTTACAGGCACATTCTGTATATAGTCACTGTGTCACATGTTTACAGGCACATTCTGTATATAGTCACTATGTTACATGTTTACAGGTGCATTCTGTATATAGTCACTGTGTTACATGTTTACAGGCGCATTCTGTATATAGTCACTGTGTTACATGTTTACAGGTGCATTCTGTATATAGTCACTATGTTACATGTTTACAGGTGCATTCTGTATATAGTCACTGTGTTACATGTTTACAGGTGCATTCTGTATATAGTCACTGTGTTACATGTTTACAGGCGCATTCTGTATATAGTCACTGTGTTACATGTTTACAGGTGCATTCTGTGTATAGTCACTGTGTTACATGTTTACAGGCACATTCTGTATATTGTCACTATGTTACATGTTTACAGGTGCATTCTGTATATAGTCACTGTGTTACATGTTTACAGGCACATTCTGTATATTGTCACTGTGTTACATGTTTACAGGCGCATTCTGTATATAGTCACTATGTTACATGTTTACAGGTGCATTCTGTATATAGTCACTGTGTTACATGTTTACAGGTGCTTTCTGTATATAGTCACTGTGTTACATGTTTACAGGTACATTCTGTATATAGTCACTGTGTTACATGTTTACAGGCACATTCTGTATATTGTCACTGTGTTACATGTTTACAGGTGCATTCTGTATATAGTCACTATGTTACATGTTTACAGGTGCATTCTGTATATAGTCACTGTGTTACATGTTTACAGGTGCATTCTGTATATTGTCACTATGTTACATGTTTACATGCGCATTCTGTATATAGTCACTGTTTTACATGTTTACATGCGCATTCTGTATATAGTCACTGTTTTACATGTTTACAGGCGCATTCTGTATATAGTCACTGTTTTACATGTTTACAGGTACATTCTGTATATAGTCACTATGTTACATGTTTGCAGGTGCATTCTGTATATAGTCACTGTGTTACATGTTTACAGGTGCATTCTGTATATACCGTATATACTCGGGTATAAGCCGACCCGTGTATAAGCCGACCCCCCCTACTTTTTCCCAAAAAACCTCTGAAAACTTATTGACTCGCGTATAAGCCTAAGTGGGATATTGCCCCAGCTCACACATGGATATTGCCCCAGCTCACACATGGATTTGCCCCAGCTCACTGCCCCAGCTCATGGATATGCCCCAGCTCATGGATTTGCCCCAGCTCATGGATTTGCCCCAGCTCATGGATATGCCCCAGCTCATGGATACTGCCCCCCAGCTCATGGATTTGCCCCAGCTCATGGATATTGCCCCAGCTCATGGATATGCCCCAGCTCATGGATACTGCCCCCCAGCTCATGGATTTTCCCCAGCTCATGGATATTGCTCCAGCTCATGGATTTGCCCCAGCTCATGGATACTGCCCCCCAGCTCATGGATTTGCCCCCAGCTCATGGATTTGCCCCCAGCTCATGGATATTGCCCCAGCTCATGGATATGCCCCAGCTCATGGATACTGCCCCCCAGCTCATGGATTTGCCCCAGCTCATGGATATGCCCCAGCTCTCACCTTGATATTGCCCCAGCGGCAGCCAGCTCTCACAAGGTCCTGTACAGCATGAGTCCGTCCGTGTTGAAGGGGATGCGGCTGCGTGCGTGCGCAGGTCACGTGGTTCGGCCAGTCAGGTGGTACAGAGACTCAGTACCACCTGATTAGCCGGACCACGTGACCGGCTGCGCCTGGACGCAGCCACATCCCCTTCAACACGGACGGACTCACGCTGTACAGGACCTTGACTCGCGTATAAGCCGAATCACGGTTTTTTGACTCAAAATCTGAGTAAAAATACTCGGCTTATACGCGAGTATATACGGTAGTCACTGTTTTACATGTTTACAGGTGTATTCTGTATATAGTCACTATGTTACATGTTTACAGGTGCATTCTGTATATAGTCACTATGTTACATGTTTACATGAAGCTCAGTGTGTATGAAGCTCAGCCTGTATATAGCAATGTATGTATGAAGCCCAGCCTGTAAATAGCAAAGTGTGCATGAAGCACAGCCTTTGTATAGCAAAGTGTGTATGAAGCGCAACCTGTATATAGCAAAATATGTATGAAGCTCAGCCTGTATATAGCAAAGTGTGAATGAAGCTCAGTCTGTATATAGCAAAGTGTGAATGACGCTCAGCCTGTATATAGCAAAGTGTGAATGAAGCTCAGTCTGTATATAGCAAAGTGTGAATGAAGCTCAGCCTGTATATAGCAAAGTGTGTATGAAGCTCAGCCTGTATATAGCAAAGGGTGTATGATGCTCAGTGTGAATGAAGCTCAGCCTGTATATAGCAAAGTGTGTATGAACCGCAGCCTTTATATAGCAAAGTGTATATGAACCATAGCTTTTATATAGCAAAGTGTGTGTGAAGCGCAGCCTGTATATAGAGCAGTCTCTATAAAGCAGTCTATATGAAGCAAAGTCTGCATATAGTGCAGCCCGTATGAAGCGCAGGCTGTATACAGAGCAGTTTGTGTATAGCACAGCCCATATGTAGAGCAGCCTGTATATATAGCAGTTTGTATATAGCACAGCCCATATGTAGAGCAGGCTGTACACAGATCAGTTTGTATATAACGCAGCCCGTATGCAGAGCAGGCTATATATAGAGCAGTTTTTATATAGCACAGGCTGGATATAGAGCAGTTTTTACATAGCACAGACTGGATATAGAGCAGTTTTTATATAGCACAGGCTGGATATAGAACAGTTTGTATATAGCACAGCCCATATGTAGAGCAGGCTGTATATAGAGCGGTTTGTATATAGCGCAGCCCGTATGAAGCACAGGCTGTATGTAGAGCAGTGTGTATATAGCGCAGCCCGTATGAAGTGCAGGCTGTATATAGAGCAGTTTGTATATAGCGCAAGCTGTATATAGAGCAGTGTGTATATAGCACAGCCCATATGAAGGGCCTACTGTTTGTATATAGCATAGTTTGTGTATAGCGCAGGCTGTATATAGAGCAGGCTGTCTATAGAGCAGTTTGTATATAGCACAAGCTGTATATAGAGCAGTTTTTATATAGCGCAGGCTGTATATAGATCAGTTTGTATATAGAGCAGTTTGTATATACCGCAGGCTGTATGATGTGCAGGCTGTATATAGAGCAGTTTGTATGTAGAGTAGGCTGTATATATATATATATATATATATCAGTTTGTATAAAGCGCAGGCTGCATATAGAGCAGTTTGTACATAGCACAGGCTGTTTATAGAGCAGTTTGTATATAGCGTAGCCGTAGGTTGTATATAGAGCAGTTTGTATATTGGGCAGTATGTACATAACACAGGCTGTATGATGCACAGGCTATATATAGCAGTTTGTATATAGCACAGGCTGTATATAGATCTGTTTGTATATAGCACAGGCTGTATATAAAGCAGTTTGTGTATAGCACAGGCTGTATATAGAACAGTTTGTATATAGCTCAGGCTGTTTATGTAGCAGTTTGTATATAAAGCAGTTTGTATATAGCGCAGCCCATATGAAGCACAGTTTGTATATAGATCAGTTTGTATATAGCGCGGGCTGTATATAGAGCAGTTTGTATATAGCACAAGCTGTACATAGATCTGTTTGTATATGGCACAAGCTTTATATAGAGCAGTTTGTATATAGCACATGCTGTATATAGAGCAGTTTGTTTATAGCGCAGCCCGTATGACGCACAGTTGGTATATAGAGCAGTTTGTATATAGAGCAGTTTGTATATAGCGCGGGCTGTATATAGAGCAGTTTGTATATAAATCAGTTTGTATATAGCGCAGCCCGTATGCAGCACAGTTTGTATATAGCAAAGACTGTATATAGAGCGGTTTGTATATAAGTCAGTTTGTATATAGCGCAGCCCGTATGAAGCACAGTTTGTATATAGTGCAGCCCATATGAAGTGCAGTTTGTATATAGCACAGGCTGTATATATAGAGCAGTCTATATAGCGCATGCTGTATATAGAGCAGTTTGTATATAACGCAGGCTGTATGCAGCACCATTACGTCTTGCGTTTCCCAGGAAGGTTTTGCTGCATTATATTGATGCATTGATTAAAGTTTTCAGCGCCAGAGGCTCGAGCAACAAAAGAGTAGAATGTATCACTCGCTGACGGCGTTGGATGGAACTCTCCTTGTTAACTCCTCGCTCCGGGCACCGTCACAGCGAGCGTCTGGATCTGGCAAACCTAGACCCGGCCCTCTGTGTCAGCGCGGCCGCCGCTCGCAGCGAATTAGGAGCTTCTTTTACTATAATGAATTGTAGATTCACAGTTTTTGCAGAAAGTCGTGTCCCTCCCTCCCAGATAATGATCTGTAACGACCTCGCTTCTATTCCGTGGCCTTTTCATGTTCTCTGCCGCAAGATAACAAGGGGGAGAAAATCGCCGTGGCCTCGTTTAACGCCAGCCTGTTTGTTTGGCCGAGGACGTAATCGGAAGACGCGGGAATGAAAGCGTGTAATGATACGTGGCTGGAAGGCCTGGCTTAAATGCCTTGAGAAAAGGGGAGCCACAGCGAGTGGCCGCAGCTTCTGCAGAGGAAACATGGTGTCTCGGGGCGTGAGAATCGCTAACGAGCAGTCAGGACCGGCTTCTTCTCACAGCCGCAAAGTCTGTACCTGTTACTTCCAGACCGCAAGGTCTATCCGTCCTAAAGACACGATATAAACACGGCTCCTGCTACGCGTCCGACGTCATGTTATAGTTACAAACATGTATAAAGCGCTAACAAGCTCCGTAGTGCTGTACAATGGGAGAGACAGAATAACAAATATACATACAGGTTAATCGCACAGAACAGAAGGAGAGAGGGCACTGCTCAAGAGCTTACAATCTAAGAGGAGCGAGGTGGCACACTAGGTGAGGGTAACTAGCTGGTATGGGAAGTAGCATGGGGGTGCATGGGGGGCTGGCCGGGAAGATGGCGTAAGAAGTGAAGAGCGGGGGTCATGGAGTGATATGATACGCTTCTCTAAAGTAATAGTAAGGTTCTAGCAGGAGGTGCCACTAGTAACCCCTCACCTGCCAGCACTGGATATATAGGGGTGTACACGTCATGTATCACCAGATGCTTATATAGAGGTGACTTACCTTTATGGCCGTAACGTTCTGCTTCAGCCGCCAATGTTTACACTCACTGATACACAGGGGGTTAATCATGAACCTCTGAATTTGCCAGCAAATGCACCAAACGTTGAATTTCGCTGTATCTGCGATTTCGGGGCAGTTAGTTCATTCATCCAGCCGTAATTTAACCAAAAACAGGCAAAATGACAAACGGTGCATTTCACCACAATTTGCCGCAATTCAGCAGCACCGAAATTGTCTCCTAGAAAACCATCGTGCCGTCTATTCCCGGAGAATCCTGATGCATCAAGAGGGTCATTCACTAACCTCCAAATGTGCCACCAAAACGCACCGAACGCAGGGTTTCACCGCATCTGCATTCCGGGCAATGTGTCTGGTCACACAGCTGTGATTTCACCAAATACAGGAGAACTGACAGAAATACGGTGCAATTTGCCGCAATGTGGTGCTTTGCGACGGCACCGAAACTGTCCCCTTGAGATACAAACGATTTGTCTATTCACAGAACGCCGAAATGCACCGGAATTACGGCAAAATGACCTGATTTCAGTGACTTCAAATCGACGGGTTAAACGGGCGAATCCTTCAGGTTTTAATGTAAGAAACTGAATCTTTTTTTTATTTTTTTATAAAATAAAACTTTTATTTTTTGCAAAAACACATTTAATTCTTAAAAGATTTTTAATCATTTTTAAAGGATCTTTTTTATTATTTAGACACATTTTACTGCATTTTTATTGGTTTAACGTTTCCTTTGGAGAATAGGAGACTTTCTCTCTTCGGTGGAATTTTCGAGGTGATTTCAGCACAATTCGGCTCTTTTTTTGCCGATGTCCAATAAAAGCTTTAGTGACTCCATTTTCTGTAAAATCCGGTGATTATTCGGTGAATATTGTTTTCATTAAAAACTAAATGGAATGGCCGAAGTGAGCCGAAATGCAGAGCACCCAAATCGCGACCCCATAGTAACCGCAGCGATCCTCTCCGGTGATGCGCTCAACGCCTGCGCGACACTCGTTACCGCCCGGCCGCTGATAACCAAACTGATTTATATTAAAGATATTGGAAAGTTCAGTAAAATGGGGAGAAAACCTAAATAAATGTTTAAATCACTAGAATAAAATATAGCAGTGCCCCGCCCTCTCCTGCAGCCCCGCCCGCCCCTCCTGCAGCCCCGCCCCTCCTGCAGCCCCGCCCCTCCTGCAGCCCCGCCCCTCCTGCAGCCCCGCACCCTCCTGCAGCCCCGCCCGCCCCTCCTGCAGCCCCGCCCGCCCCTCCTGCAGCCCCACCCCTCCTGCAGCCCCGCCCCTCCTGCAGCCCCCGCCCCACTTCTCCATCCCCGCCGGTCCTGAGGGAGGAGGCAGCGACTCGTTTATAGGTAAAGCGAGGATTAGGAAGTAAATTTGATTTAAAACACATAAAAACGGAATGTAAAAAAAAAGCACAATCTCCGTATAAGAACAATGCTCCGAGTCGCCGCAGTTACCAGGAATCACTGGACGTCACTATCAATCTACATCTCTCTGTGCAGAGCAGGAAGTGGCTCAACCAATCAGAAACCCCTCATTCTGATCTGTGGAGGAGGAGCACTTCCTGCTCACTGAGGGTTTATGGGAGATGCAGTCTGTACAGCAGCCTCCTTTATGACACACAGTGTGGGGGGGCAAAGGGGGGGCGCGTGTCCCCTTACTCTGCGATTGGAGTGTAAGAGGTTGTTTTAATAGAACGCAGCAGAAAGCCGGCTTTTGTGGCTTCGTCGTGTCTGGATGTATAGCCGTGTCGCGCAGTCCAAGGTTACGGCATTAACGCTGCAGGTTTATTGTTTTTAAAGGCTTCATTGATCCGCAGCTCCTGCGCCCAGGGACCAATTTTTACCGTTTCCCATCTCGGCTCTGAAGGCTTCACGATTAGGGGCTGTCAGCGGGTCTCAGCGTCTCACTGCACGCGGGTGCGGGGCGGTACCAGGAGGAGTAGGGGACTCTCCTTACATCACTTTAAATTCCTAAATGTGTCAGTGAGTGTTTATTAACAGTTTGTAGGTCACGTCGTATCCAGGGCGCGTTACACATGTGACCAGAAATCCTCAGATCACAGAGAAATGGAAATAAAATGACAAACGGCACCGAGGCTTTAATCCGACAGCACAGACACAAAGCCACACGCAGACACACACACACAAAGACACATGCAGACACATACACACAAAGCCACGCAGACACTGGCTCAAAGCCACACGCAGACACATACACACAAAGACACACACAGACACATACACACAAAGACACATGCAGACACATACACACAAAGCCACGCAGACACTGGCTCAAAGCCACACACAGACACTGGCACAAAGCCACGCAGACACTGGCACAAAGCCACACGCAGACACTGGCACAAAGCCACGCAGACACTGGCACAAAGCCACACGCAGACACTGGCACAAAGCCACACATACACTGGCACAAAGACACACGCAAACACTGGCTCAAAGACACACAGACACTGGCACAAAGCCACACACAGACACTGACACAAAGCCACACACAGACACTGGCACAAAGCCACACGCAGACACTGGTACAAAGCCACACACAGACACTGGCACAAAGCCACACACAGACACTGGTACAAAGCCACACACAGACACTGGCACAAAGCCACACACAGACACTGGCACAAAGCCACACACAGACACTGGCACAAAGCCACACACAGACACTGGTACAAAGCCACACACAGACACTGGCACAAAGCCACACACAGACACTGGCACAAAGCCACACAGACACTGGCACAAAGCCACACACACAGACACTGACACAAAGCCACACAGACACTGGCACAAAGCCACGCAGACACTGACACAAAGCCACACACAGACACTGGCACAAAGCCACGCATACACTGACACAAAGCCACACACAGACACTGACACAAAGCACACACAGACACTGGCACAAAGCCACACACAGACACTGGCACAAAGCCACACACAGACACTGACACAAAGCCACACACAGACACTGGCACAAAGCCACACAGACACTGGCACAAAGCCACACACAGACACTGACACAAAGCCACACACAGACACTGGCACAAAGCCACGCAGACACTGACACAAAGCCACACACAGACACTGGCACAAAGCCACACACAGACACTGGCACAAAGCCACGCAGACACTGACACAAAGCCACACACAGACACTGGCACAAAGCCACGCATACACTGACACAAAGCCACACACAGACACTGACACAAAGCCACACACAGACACTGACACAAAGTCACACACATACACTGACACAAAGCCACACGCAGACACTGGCACAAAGCCACGCAGACACTGACACAAAGCCACACACAGACACTGACACAAAGCCACACACAGACACTGGCACAAAGCCACACGCAGACACTGGCACAAAGCCACACGCAGACACTGACACAAAGCCACACACAGACACTGGCACAAAGCCACACGCAGACACTGGCACAAAGCCACACAGACACTGGTACAAAGCCACACGCAGACACTGACACAAAGCCACACACAGACACTGGCACAAAGCCACACGCAGACACTGGCACAAAGCCACACAGACACTGGTACAAAGACACACGCAAACACTGGCACATATCCACGCAGACACTGGCACAAATCCACGCAGACACTGGCACAAAAACATAGACACTGGCACAAAGACACACACAAACAGACACAAACACGCAAGCACAAATACACACACAAAGAAATACACACAAACAGATACTCTCAGGCACAAAGACACTGACACACCCAGGCACAAATAAACACATACATAAAAACAAAGACACATACACACAGGCACAAAGACACCCTCAGAGACACAGAACACATACACATACAACACATTCAAAAAGACACAAACACACGGGCACAGAGACACACACAGGCACAAGGAAACACATACGCAAAGACACATACTCACAGGCACAAGGAAAGGCACACACACAAAGTCAGACGCATAAACACAGGCACAAAGACACCCTCAGAGGCACAGCACACCTACTCACAGGTACATACGCACAAAGACACCCACAGGTACAAGCATACACAGGGGCACAAAGACACATGCGCACACGGTGGAATTTGCCCCTGAGAATGAAGTCACAAACGCAAGATGCGGTCATTTTTAAGAATCGGGATTGCTCATTGATTCGCAGGGGGGGGATGCGGCTGAGGCAGATCTCTTGCCGGTGATATCGCTTTCACTGATCATCGAGAAACGGGCCACGGCGGGTGACATAGTTTAATCAGCACGTGACAAATGTGTCCTGCGAGGTAAGAGATGTGCATGTCTAATGCTCGGCCGCCAGGGCTGTGCCATCTGGGCTGTGCCCCTTCCTTTGGCAATGGACCAGTCTGTCATGATACATAGCATGGAATTGTGCTTGGAGAAGCTGGAGCTCGTTCCTCCTGTGGCCGGCCCTGTCAGATGCAGCACATGAAGCGCCGGAAGGAGAGGCAGTTACGCTGCAAACACGTTCGTAAGTGACCTTGCTGCTCCACTCCAAGAATAGAGAGGTGAAGGCACTTGACGATGAGAAGAATTGTGTAAAGTGAGACTCTGCCCGTGAACCGCTAATAAGTTACTCTATCGAGATGTTTGTTTGAGGATTATCTGAATTATTCCTGCCATTAAACTGAAAAAGCCAATATTAGACGAGGCTGCACGGCCATCAAAGGAATCATTGTGAGCTCAGGAATGCGCGGCTTTGTAAAAGAGCTTCTCCTCAGGTCCAGTACACAATGTACATAGGCCAAGGAGGGTCAACCAGAGCCCACCAAAATACAGATAATCTGCTTAAAATGGCCGTGTAAAGCTTTACCTTCCTATAGCAACATAGAGCAGGAAGTATGTTTTATCCCACAATATAATGACATCAGATGAGGTGCCTGACACCGGAAGCCACCAAACGTTGCCCAACCAGAGGCAAAACTGAGATATGGGGGTAAACTCACTGAATGCAATCTAATTCACCTGAACTCACCGAGTGCATCTCAACTGGAGGCCGCCATGACCTAATCCATAACAACTCACCAAATGCATCTCAACTAGAGGCCGCCATGACCTAATCCATAACAACTCACCAAATGCATCTCAACTGGAGGCCGCCATGACCTAATCCATAACAACTCACCAATGCATCTCAACTGGAGGCCGCCATGACCTAATCCATCACAACTCACGAATGCATCTCAACTAGAGGCCGCCATGACCTAATCCATAACAACTCACCGAATGCATCTCAACTGAGGCCGCCATGACCTAATCCATCACAACTCACCGAATGCATCTCAACTAGAGGCCGCCATGACCTAATCCATAACAACTCACCGAATGCATCTCAACTAGAGGCCGCCATGACCTAATCCATAACAACTCACCAAATGCATCTCAACTGGAGGCCACCATGACCTAATCCATAACAACTCACCGAATGCATCTCAACTGGAGGCCGCCATGACCTAATCCATCACAACTCACCGAATGCATCTCAACTAGAGGCCGCCATGACCTAATCCATAACAACTCACCGAATGCATCTCAACTAGAGGCCGCCATGACCTAATCCATAACAACTCACCAAATGCATCTCAACTGGAGGCCACCATGACCTAATCCATAACAACTCACCAAATGCATCTCAACTGGAGGCCGCCATGACCTAATCCATCACAACTCACCGAATGCATCTCAACTAGAGGCCGCCATGACCTAATCCATAACAACTCACCGAATGCATCTCAACTGGAGGCCGCCATGACCTAATCCATCACAACTCACCGAATGCATCTCAACTAGAGGCCGCCATGACCTAATCCATAACAACTCACCGAATGCATCTCACTTGGAGGCGGCCATGACCTAATCCATAACAACTCACCAAATGCATGTCAAAGACTGAACTCCTACTTATTCCTCCCTCCAATGCCTCCCCACCTCCTGACTTCTCTATCACGGTGGAGGGTATCACCATCTCCCCATCAAACCAAGTTCGCTGTCTTGGAGTTACACTTGACTCTGCTCTTTCCTTCATCCCCCACATCAAGTCTCTTTCCTCCTCCTGCCGATACCAACTGCGTAATATTTCCAGAATTCGGCCATTTCTTACCGCTGTCACCACAAAACAACTCATACACGCCCTGGTAATCTCCCGACTCGACTATTGCAATAATCTCTTATCTGGCCTCCCTCTGTCCACCTCTCCCCCCTACAATCCATCCTGAACGCCTCCGCCAGGCTAATTCACCTCACCCGCCGCTCTGTCTCTGCCGCTCCCCTCTGCGAGTCCCTTCACTGGCTCCCCATCCACTGCAGAATTAAGTTCAAAATCCTTATCCTTACCTACAAAAGCCTCACTAACTCAGCGCCCCACTACCTGTCCTCACTAATCACCAAATACACCCCAGCCCGCTCCCTAAGGTCAAACAGTGACCTGCGCCTAGCTTCTCCCCGCATCACCTCTTCCCATGATAGACTGCAGGATTTCTCACGCGCAGCCCCACTCTCTGGAACGCTCTCCCTCGTACTGTCAGACTTTCCCCTAACTTCTCTTCCTTCAAACGCTCCCTTAAAACATTCCTATTTAGGGAAGCGACCCCCCCGACTCACTGACGCAACCATCAATCACTCTCACCTTACAGTCCTCTCCTCCTGTTTCCAACCCCAACCCTCCCAGATTGTGAGTTCCTACGGGAATAGGGCCTCATCTCCTCCTGTACTGTTTGTCAAATGTTGTTCAATGTATTGTAACCCTGTCTGTACTGTGCTTATTGTACAGCGCTGCGGAATATGCTGGCGCTTTATAAATAAAAAATAATAATAATAATAATAAAATGCATCTCAACTAGAGGCGGCCATGACCTAATCCATCACAACTCACCAAATGCCGCAAAGAAACGGAGCAGGACTTCAAACAGCCAGGTGTATAATTCTTTCTTTATTCGTGGGATAATCACTAGCCCATAACAAGTGACGTTTCGGCCATGGCAGCCTTAATCATACTGAGATATGGGGGTAAACTCACTGAATGTAATCTAATTCATCACAACTCACCAAGTGCATCTCAACTGGGGGCCGCTATGACCTAATCCATAACAACTCACCAAATGCATCTCAACTGGAGACGGCCATGACCTAATCCATCACAACTCACCGAATGCATCTCAACTAGAGGCCGCCATGACCTAATCCATCACAACTCACCAAGTGCATCTCAACTGGAGGCCGCCTTGACCTAATCCATCACAACTCACCAAATGCATCTCAACTGGAGGCGGCCATGACCTAATCCATAACAACTCACCAAATGCATTTCACCTGGAGGCCGCCATGACCTAATCCATCACAACTCATCGAATGCATCTCAACTAGAGGCCGCCATGACCTAATCCATCACAACTCACTGAATGCATCTCACCTGGAGGCTGACATGACCTAATCCATCACAACTCACCAAATGCATCTCAACTAGAGGTGGCCATGACCTAATTCATAACAACTCACCGAATGCATCTCAACTGGAGGCCGCCATGACCTAATACATCACAACTCACCAAATGCATCTCAGCTGGAGGCCGCCATGACCTAATCCATCATAACTCACCAAATGCATCTCAACTAGAGGTGGCCATGACCTAATTCATAACAACTCACCAAATGCATCTCAACTGGAGGCCGCCATGACCTAATACATCACAACTCACCAAATGCATCTCAGCTGGAGGCCGCCATGACCTAATCCATCATAACTCACCAAATGCATCTCAACTAGAGGTTGCCATGACCTAATTCATAACAACTCACCAAATGCATCTCAGCTGGAGGCCGCCATGACCTAATCCATCACAACTCACCAAATACATCTCAACTAGAGGTGGCCATGACCTAATCCATAACAACTCAACGAATGCATCTCAACTGGAGGCCGCCATGACCTAATCCAGCCAAAAACACTGAATGCATCTCAACTGGAGGCCACTGGGAAGTGATTTATCCCAAACACTGAATGCATTTTAGCTGGAGACCACCAGGAATTAATCCATCCAAGCTTGGTGAGTGGTTTTATGGTTACCTGGCCATCCTCCCTCAATGTTCCTTGAGCCTTTGTACTGTCTTGATTGTCATTCTGTCTCCATGTCCCCCAGAAATTGAGGTGTAAGTTGACTTCACAGCATTTTCCAAAGCCTTTAATAGTGGGACGCGTGTCTGGTGCCTTTACTATTTAATTGCCGTTTCTTTGTGATCGGATGAGGAGCAGGTGCTGCACCCCTTAAAACCCAGCATTTTGTCCTGCTTCCCTTTAGGACCTGGTGCTGCACCCCTCCCCCCGCATCACCGCTCATTAATAATGGCACTGACTGTTACCCAGAATAAGATAGCAGTGCCGCGGCCAGGCAATCACCGAGCCCCAATCTGCTGGGAAACAAATACAAAACATGATGGACCTGGACGCCGTGAGTGGGACGAGGATTTATTCGCCCTCAGGGATCAGGCATGGATTGTGACAGATCACTTTATAAAGAATCTGAGCAGACTGGATGCGGCTCTGGACATTTCCTTATCACACGGCACCATGAAATGTTTCTGTCTGTCTTTCTGTATCTGTCAAGCTTCTGTCTGTCTGTACCTGGCTGTACCTGTCTGTCAATCTTCTTGCTTTCTGTCTGTTGCTGTCTGTCCGTCAATATTCTCGCTTTCTGTCTGTCCCTGTCTTTCTGTCTGTCCCTGTCTGTCTGTCTGTCCCTGTCTGTCTGTCCCTGTCTGTCTGTCTGTCCCTGTCTGTCTGTCCCTGTCTGTCTGTCTGTCCCTGTCTGTCCGTCAATCTTCTTGCTTTCTGTCTGTCTGTCCCTAGCTGTCTGTTTGTCCCTGTCTGTCTGTCCCTGTCTGTCTTTCTGTCTGTCCCTGTCTGTCTTTCTGTCTGTCTGTACCTGTCTGTCAATCTTCTTGCTTTCTGTCTGTCCCTGTCTGTCCGTCAATCTTCTCGCTTCCTGTCTGTCTGTCCCTAGCTGTCTGTTTGTCCCTGTCTGTCTTTCTGTCTGTCTTTCTGTCTGTCCCTGTCTGTCTTTCTGTCTGTCTGTCCCTGTCTGTCTGTCTGTCTGTCCCTGTCTGTCTGTCCCTGTCTGTCTGTCCCTGTCTGTCTATCTGTCTGTCTTTTTGTCTGTCCCTGTCTTTCTGTCTGTCCCTGTCTGTCTTTCTGTCTGTCCCTGTCTGTCTGTCCCTGTCTTTCTGTCTGTCCCTGTCTGTATTTCTGTCTGTCCCTATCTGTCTTTCTGTCTGTCCCTGTCTGTCTGTCCCTGTCTTTCTGTCTGTCCCTGTCTGTCTTTCTGTCTGTCCCTGTCTGTCTGTCTATGTCTGTCCCTGTCTGTCTATCTGTCGGTCCCTGTCCGTCTGCCTGTCTGTCCATGCCTGTCTGTCCCTGTCTGTCTTTCTGTCTGTCCCTGTCTGTCTGTCCCTGTCTGTCTATGTCTGTCCCTGTCTGTCTATCTGTCGGTCCCTGTCCGTCTGTCTGTCTGTCTGTCCCTGTCTGTCTGTCCGTCTGTCCGTCTGTCTGTCTGTCCGTCAATCTTCTTTTCTTTCTGATTATCTTCTTGTCTGGTTTTTCTTTATGTAATGAGGATATAGAGAGTTTAACCCTCTGCCTTCCATTATTTGGTGCAATAAATCTGCATTTCCATTGATCCCTGTGAGCCTTTAGAGGGCTGCACGCGGGGTGTTGCACAGTGGACACCAGGATGGGATGATGTAACACAATGACATCATATAGAGCTGCCAGTCACTGAAACAAATCTCTGGGCTGATTTTGAGTTCCGGATCCCCCTGGTTAGTGATCACGTGAGGGACGCCTGGTATTGATGCGTTATTGTTTGTGTCCATCCCCAGCCTTGGTGTCCTGGCCAGGTGGCAGCGATGGTGACGGTGTCTCCGGGGAGGATGGTTTTAGTAGGTTTTGGTTCTCTTCTTTGGGGTTGTTTAGAAGTTATGGACCAGTAAGTGACCTGAGATTTGACGGAGGTCTCCAGGTGGGCCCTTGGGGATGTGGGGGTGGCTGGTATAAGGGGCATCGTCATAATCGAGGGCGCTGCTTTCGGCCGATCCTCTGTGGGTTTTTCCCAGGAAGTTGTTTTCTGTTGAAGCCTCTGCGGCCGCCGTTACCGCACTCATGCTGTGGTCTGGCGCATGGCACGGCAGCCATTTTTACCATGCTGGTTTCTGCTTCGGCTGTTTCCGTTCCGTTGTATCCGGGCAGCACCTTCTTTTCACATCGCCGGACGTGAATCCACATTTTCAGGTGTTTACCATCTTTTTCTTTTCAAGATGTTGATTTTTTGACCTGAACAACCTTGTTTTTTTCCCCAATAATAGCCGGTGTTTGCCGGCCGCGCTGCCCTCTGAGATGGCAATCTGCTCCTCCAGGGCCTTGTTATTCAAACCGTAAATCCAAGTTCAAAAAGGTTTATTGGGCCATTTATTGATTTCTTTTCTATCCTTTCAGTGACTGAATCATAACAATCTGCGGCTCTGATTATTCAGATGATCCGCGCGCGGTTTGGGAAGGCGCGGGAATAACCGCGTCCAAGACTGTCACATGTAGAATTTATAACCAGGACGCTTCATTAAACCATAATAATTAACTTCTCCCTCGAGTCGACGTGCGCCGCTTCACAGCTTTGTTTTGTTTTGGATTTTTCGCCCGTCCCCAGAGAAACCCCCTAATCCTGGGGGGGGGGGGGTGTATGGAAATGAATCACGGGCTCGTTTCTATTTCTGTGGATAATTACCGCTCACTTACTCCCACAGATTGCTTTTTATTCTGTGTTTTAGTGGTGTGAAGCCGCGCGCCTGCAGTGTCCCGTCCATCGTGTCGCTTTCGCACGTAGCATCGTGACCCCGGACATCCGCGCATCCTGCAGTGAAACGCCGGCGGCGATTAGACCAGACCTGTCAGAATAAAGGGAAATAAAGGAGCGTGGATCAGCAGAGCATCAAACGCAGCCGCCACGCAGATAAAAACGTGCGCCGCGTGACGGACAGCGCCATGACAGACATGACAGATGCAGTGAGCCGCGGCTCATTAACGTACAAAGCTTTTCCTGATCTATATCGAACTCGTGCTATAAAACGCCCAAAAACCAACTGAAAGTGTTCACACCGAGACCAGCCCTTACCCGGCATCACTCTGTAACCTGCCCTCAGTGAGTGTCCGCTCCGGCGTTATAGGGGTTTTAATCCCCTTGTGCTGTGTCAAAGGAGACCAATCACAGCGCTCGTATCCGCGACAGACGAGCAGCGCAAGTATTCCGAACTTCGTCTGTTCCCGATGCGATCATTTATACTTTAATAAATATAGAAACTATAAAACAGCTGCAAAACCCCAACACACCCACACACCCACACACCCACACACCGACACACACCCACACACCCACACACCCACACACCCACACACCCACACACCCAAACACCCACACACCCACACACCCACACACCCACACACCCACACACCCACACACCCACACACCCACACACCCACACACCAAACACCACACACCACACACCCCACACCACCACCACCACAACACACACCACACCCACACACCACAAACACCCACACACCACACACCCACACACCCACACACCCACACACTGACACACTCACACACCGACACACACACACACCTACACACCCACACACCCACACACCCACACACCCACACAGCCACACACCGACACACACACACATACACACCCACACACCGACACACACACACACACATACACCCACACACCGACACACACACACACCTACTACACACCCACACACCGACACACACCACACCCACATTGACACACACACACACACACCTACACACCCACACACCCACACACCACACACCGACACAACACACACCTACACACCCACAGACCGAACACACACACACCTACACACCCACACACCCACACATTGACACACACACACCTACACACCCACAACCGACACACACACAACACTACACACCCACACACCTACACACCCACACACCTACACACCCACACACCGACACACCCACACACCCACACACCGACACACCCACACACCTACACACCCACACACCTACACACACACACACACACACACACACCCACACACCGACACACACTAACTAACTAACTAACTGCTGTGAGCCACCACCTCCGCATAACTAGATTGTAAGCTCCCGAGAGCCATCTCTTCTGTGAGACGTGTCTCCCTCCACCCCATGGTTAAGTCAGTTCTGTCATCCCTCTAGATTGTGAACTCTCATGACCTGGACCATCTGCTCCTCTAGATTGTAAGCTCCTGTGAGCCGGGCCCTCTGCTCCTCTAGATTGTAAACTCCTGTGAGCCGGACCCTCTGCTCCTCTAGATTGTAAACTCCTGTGAGCCGGGCCCTCTGCTCCTCTAGATTGTAAGCTCCTGTGAGCCGGGCCCTCTGCTCCTCTAGATTGTAAGCTCCTGTGAGCCGGGCCCTCTGCTCCTCTAGATTGTAAACTCCTGTGAGCCGGGCCCTCTGCTCCTCTAGATTGTAAGCTCCTGTGAGCGGGCCCTCTGCTCCTCTAGATTGTAAACTCCTGTGAGCCGGGCCCTCTGCTCCTCTAGATTGTAAGCCCTGTGAGCCGGGCCCTCTGCTCCTCTAGATTGTAAACTCCTGTGAGCCGGATCCTCTGCTCCTCTAGATTGTAAACTCCTGTGAGCCGGACCCTCTGCTCCTCTAGATTGTAAACTCCTGTGAGCCGGACCCTCTGCTCCTCTAGATTGTAAACTCCTGTGAGCCGGACCCTCTGCTCCTCTAGATTGTAAACTCCTGTGAGCCGGATCCTCTGCTCCTCTAGATTGTAAACTCCTGTGAGCCGGACCCTCTGCTCCTCTAGATTGTAAACTCCTGTGAGCCGGACCCTCTGCTCCTCTAGATTGTAAACTCCTGTGAGCCGGACCCTCTGCTCCTCTAGATTGTAAACTCCTGTGAGCCGGACCCTCTGCTCCTCTAGATTGTAAACTCCTGTGAGCCGGATCCTCTGCTCCTCTAGATTGTAAACTCCTGTGAGCCGGGCCCTCTGCTCCTCTAGATTGTAAGCTCCTGTGAGCCGGGCCCTCTGCTCCTCTAGATTGTAAACTCCTGTGAGCCAGACCCTCTGCTCCTCTAGATTGTAAGCTCCTGTGAGCCGGACCCTCTGCTCCTCTAGATTGTAAGCTCCTGTGAGCCGGACCCTCTGCTCCTCTAGATTGTAAGCTCCCGTGAGCCGGATCCTCTGCTCCTCTAGATTGTAAGCTCCTGTGAGCCGGGCCCTCTGCTCCTCTAGATTGTAAACTCTGTGAGCCGGACCCTCTGCTCCTCTAGATTGTAAACTCCTGTGAGCCGGGCCCTCTGCTCCTCTAGATTGTAAGCTCCTGTGAGCCGGACCCTCTGCTCCTCTAGATTGTAAACTCCTGTGAGCCGGACCCTCTGCTCCTCTAGATTGTAAGCTCCTGTGAGCCGGGCCCTCTGCTCCTCTAGATTGTAAGCTCCTGTGAGCCGGGCCCTCTGCTGCTCTAGATTGTAAGCTCCTGTGAGCCGGACCCTCTGCTCCTCTAGATTGTAAACTCCTGTGAGCCGGACCCTCTGCTCCTCTAGATTGTAAGCTCCTGTGAGCCGGACCCTCTGCTCCTCTAGATTGTAAACTCCTGTGAGCCGGATCCTCTGCTCCTCTAGATTGTAAACTCCTGTGAGCAGGACCCTCTGCTCCTCTAGATTGTAAACTCCTGTGAGCCGGATCCTCTGCTCCTCTAGATTGTAAACTCCTGTGGGCCGGATCCTCTGCTCCTCTAGATTGTAAACTCCTGTGAGCCGGACCCTCTGCTCCTCTAGATTGTAAACTCATGTGAGCCGGACCCTCTGCTCCTCTAGATTGTAAGCTCCTGTGAGCCGGACCCTCTGCTCCTCTAGATTGTAAACTCCTGTGAGCCAGACCCTCTGCTCCTCTAGATTGTAAGCTCCTGTGAGCCGGATCCTCTGCTCCTCTAGATTGTAAACTCCTGTGAGCCGGACCCTCTGCTCCTCTAGATTGTAAACTCCTGTGAGCCGGACCCTCTGCTCCTCTAGATTGTAAACTCTTGTGAGCCGGATCCTCTGCTCCTCTAGATTGTAAACTCCTGTGAGCCAGACCCTCTACTCCTCTAGATTGTAAACTCCTGTGAGCCGGACCCTCTGCTCCTCTAGATTGTAAGCTCCTGTGAGCCGGACCCTCTGCTCCTCTAGATTGTAAACTCCTGTGAGCCGGACCCTCTGCTCCTCTAGATTGTAAACTCCTGTGAGCCGGACCCTCTGCTCCTCTAGATGTAAACTCCTGTGAGCCGGATCCTCTGCTCCTCTAGATTGTAAACTCCTGTGAGCCGGATCCTCTGCTCCTCTAGATTGTAAACTCCTGTGAGCCGGACCCTCTGCTCCTCTAGATTGTAAGCTCCTGTGAGCCGGGCCCTCTGCTCCGCTAGATTGTAAGCTCCTGTGAGCCGGGCCCTCTGCTCCTCTAGATTGTAAACTCCTGTGAGCCGGGCCCTCTGCTCCTCTAGATTGTAAACTCCTGTGAGCCGGACCCTCTGCTCCTCTAGATTGTAAGCTCCTGTGAGCCGGGCCCTCTGCTCTAGATTGTAAGCTCCTGTGAGCCGGACCCTCTGCTCCTCTAGATTGTAAGCTCCTGTGAGCCGGGCCCTCTGCTCCGCTAGATTGTAAGCTCCTGTGAGCCGGACCCTCTGCTCCTCTAGATTGTAAGCTCCTGTGAGCCGGACCCTCTACACCTCTAGATTGTAAACTCCTGTGAGCCGGGCCCTCTGCTCCTCTAGATTGTAAACTCCTGTGAGCCGGACCCTCTGCTCCTCTAGATTGTAAACTCCTGTGAGCCGGACCCTCTGCTCCTCTAGATTGTAAACTCCTGTGAGCTGGACCCTCTACACCTCTAGATTGTAAGCTCCTGTGAGCCGGACCCTCTGCTCCTCTAGATTGTAAGCTCCTGTGAGCCGGATCCTCTGCTCCTCTAGATTGTAAACTCCTGTGAGCTGGACCCTCTACACCTCTAGATTGTAAGCTCCTGTGAGCCGGACCCTCTGCTCCTCTAGATTGTAAGCTCCTGTGAGCCGGATCCTCTGCTCCTCTAGATTGTAAACTCCTGTGAGCTGGACCCTCTACACCTCTAGATTGTAAGCTCCTGTGAGCCGGACCCTCTGCTCCTCTAGATTGTAAGCTCCTGTGAGCCGGATCCTCTGCTCCTCTAGATTGTAAACTCCTGTGAGCCGGACCCTCTGCTCCTCTAGATTGTAAACTCCTGTGAGCCGGACCCTCTGCTCCTCTAGATTGTAAACTCCTGTGAGCCGGACCCTCTGCTCCTCTAGATTGTAAACTCCTGTGAGCCGGACCCTCTGCTCCTCTAGATTGTAAACTCCTGTGAGCCGGACCCTCTGCTCCTCTAGATTGTAAACTCCTGTGAGCCGGACCCTCTGCTCCTCTAGATTGTAAGCTCCTGTGAGCCGGCCCTCTGCTCCTCTAGATTGTAAGCTCCTGTGAGCCGGGCCCTCTGCTCCTCTAGATTGTAAGCTCCTGTGAGCCGGACCCTCTGCTCCTCTAGATTGTAAACTCCTGTGAGCCGGGCCCTCTGCTCCTCTAGATTGTAAGATCCTGTGAGCCGGGCCCTCTGCTCCTCTAGATTGTAAACTCCTGTGAGCCGGACCCTCTGCTCCTCTAGATTGTAAGCTCCTGTGAGCCGGGCCCTCTGCTCCTCTAGATTGTAAACTCCTGTGAGCCGGATCCTCTGCTCCTCTAGATTGTAAGCTCCTGTGAGCCGGCCTCTGCTCCTCTAGATTGTTCCTGTGAGCCGGACCCTCTGCTCCTCTAGATTGTAAGCTCCTGTGAGCCGGCCCTCTGCTCCTCTAGATTGTAAGCTCCTGTGAGCCGGGCCCTCTGCTCCTCTAGATTGTAAGCTCCTGTGAGCCGGGCCCTCTGCTCCTCTAGATTGTAAACTCCTGTGAGCCGGGCCCTCTGCTCCGCTAGATTGTAAGCTCCTGTGAGCCGGACCCTCTGCTCCTCTAGATTGTAAGCTCCTGTGAGCCGGACCCTCTAACACCTCTAGATTGTAAGCTCCTGTGAGCCGGGCCTCTGCTCCTCTAGATTGTAAACTCCTGTGAGCCGGACCCTCTACACCTCTAGATTGTAAGCTCCTGTGAGCCGGACCCTCTGCTCCTCTAGATTGTAAGCTCCTGTGAGCCGGACCCTCTGCTCCTCTAGATTGTAAGCTCCTGTGAGCCGGGCCCTCTGCTCCTCTAGATTGTAAACTCCTGTGAGCCGGACCCTCTACACCTCTAGATTGTAAGCTCCTGTGAGCCGGACCCTCTGCTCCTCTAGATTGTAAGCTCCTGTGAGCCGGACCCTCTGCTCCTCTAGATTGTAACTCCTGTGAGCCGGACCCTCTGCTCCTCTAGATTGTAAACTCCTGTGAGCCGGACCCTCTGCTCCTCTAGATTGTAAGCTCCTGTGAGCCGGACCCTCTGCTCCTCTAGATTGTAAGCTCCTGTGAGCCGGGCCCTCTGCTCCGCTAGATTGTAAGCTCCTGTGAGCCGGACCCTCTGCTCCTCTAGATTGTAAGCTCCTGTGAGCCGGGCCCTCTGCTCCGCTAGATTGTAAGCTCCTGTGAGCCGACCCTCTGCTCCTCTAGATTGTAAACTCCTGTGAGCCGGGCCCTCTGCTCCTCTAGATTGTAAGCTCCTGTGAGCCGGGCCCTCTGCTCCTCTAGATTGTAAACTCCTGTGAGCCGGGCCCTCTGCTCCGCTAGATTGTAAGCTCCTGTGAGCCGGACCCTCTGCTCCTCTAGATTGTAAGCTCCTGTGAGCCGGGCCCTCTGCTCCGCTAGATTGTAAGCTCCTGTGAGCCGGACCCTCTGCTCCTCTAGATTGTAAACTCCTGTGAGCCGGCCCTCTGCTCCTCTAGATTGTAAGCTCCTGTGAGCCGGGCCCTCTGCTCCTCTAGATTGTAAACTCCTGTGAGCCGGACCCTCTGCTCCTCTAGATTGTAAGCTCCTGTGAGCCGGACCCTCTGCTCCTCTAGATTGTAAACTCCTGTGAGCCGGACCCTCTGCTCCTCTAGATTGTAAGCTCCTGTGAGCCGGGCCCTCTGCTCCTCTAGATTGTAAGCTCCTGTGAGCCGGGCCCTCTGCTCCTCTAGATTGTAAGCTCCTGTGAGCCGGACCCTCTGCTCCTCTAGATTGTAAGCTCCTGTGAGCCGGACCCTCTGCTCCTCTAGATTGTAAACTCCTGTGAGCCGGACCCTCTGCTCCTCTAGATTGTAAACTCCTGTGAGCCGGACCCTCTGCTCCTCTAGATTGTAAGCTCCTTTGTGCACTCTCACCTTGCACACCCTGTATACTGCCCACACGCGCTCTGCTCCTTGTGTTTGATTGACGGATTGAAGATTGGAGTCGCGCGTGCAATGGAGCGTAATAAAGCGGTACGGGAGGCTGTTATTCTGCCATCACACTTCATAACAAGTCATGGAACGAGTCCTGGACACGGCATTTCCAGCCTCCGTACGTCGTATGAAGTGAATATTTTGTCCCTTTCATATGATACATTCCACCTTAACGCATTGAATTCAGCTGCTCCGTCACCTCTTTGTTTTCCTGCAGTGTCCGTGGTTTTATTTTGTGTTGTTGATACAATGTAACAGCCCCCCCCCTTCGTTCCTTTTTATGCAGATACAGAGATTTTAAGGGGGATTAATGTGAAGATCCCGTGACGCTCTCACGTCTTCCTGGACTCACGATTCGGCGGCAAAGCCTTTTGTGGGAAATGTTTGATTAACATGAAAATCAATTCCATTGTGATATGTCACCGGCCCCTTCCCGGCCCCCCGCTATTAAATTATGCTTTGCCGTGTCGAAGCCCGGGACGTGTCAGATGAAATCAATGTGCGCCAAGAACAAACGGCTTCACTTGCTCGAAGAGAGCGGAAACATAATGAATTTCACTTCTTGGAATTAATGGCGAGTCTATCGCTGGAAGCGCTGAAGGTTAAGATCATCGCCAGCGCGTCCTCTTTGGCCGGATTCCTTGTCCTTGAGTTCATTGTTAGAGGAACAGCAATTGCTCGGTTTTATACCAGGACACAAAGTGTCCAGGAGACAAATAGGACGGGAGGAGAACAGCGCAGGACGGGAGGAGAACAGTGCAGGATGGGAAGAGAACAGCGCAGGACGGGAGGAGAACAGTGCAGGATGGGAAGAGAACAGCGCAGGACGGGAGGAGAACAGCGCAGGACGGGAGGAGAACAGTGCAGGATGGGAAGAGAACAGCGCAGGACGGGAGGAGAACAGCGCAGGACGGGAGGAGAACAGCGCAGGACGGGAGGAGAACAGCGCCGGACGGGAGAACAGCGCAGTAATGGAGGAGAACAGCGCAGGACGGGAGGAGAAAATCGCAGGACGGGAGGAGAACAGCGCCGGACGGGAGAACAGCGCAGTAATGGAGGAGAACAGCGCAGGACGGGAGGAAAAAATCGCAGGACGGGAGAACAGCGCCGCACGGGAGGAGAACAGCGCAGGAAGGGAGGAGAACAGCACAGGACGGGAGGAGAACATCACATGATGGGAGGAGAACAGCGCCGGACGGGAGAACAGCGCAGACGGGAGGAGAACAGCGCCGGACGGGAGGAGAACAGCGCCGGACAGGAGGAGAACAGCGCCGGACAGGAGGAGAACAGCGCCGGACGGGAGAACAGCGCAGGACGGGAGGAGAACAGCGCAGGACGGGAGGAGAACAGCGCCGGACAGGAGGAGAACAGCGCCAGATGGGAGAACAGCGCCTGACGGGAGAACAGCGCAGGACGGGAGGAGAACCGCGCCTGACGGGAGAACAGCGCAGGACGGGAGGAGAACAGCGCAGGACGGGAGGAGAACAGCGCAGGACGGGAGGAGAACAGCGCATGACGGGAGAACAGCGCAGGACGGGAAAACAGCGCCAGACGGGAGAACAGTGCCAGACGGGAGAACAGCGCAGGACGGGAGAACAGCGCAGGATGGGAGGAGAACAGCGCTGGACAGGAGGAGAACAACGCCGGATGGGAGAACAGCGCAGAACGGGAGAACAGCACCAGACGGGAGAACAGCGCAGGATGGGAGGAGAACAGCGCCGGACGGGAGAACAGCGCAGAATGGGAGAACAGCACCAGACGGGAGAACAGCGCAGGATGGGAGGAGAACAGCGCCGGACGGGAGAACAGCGCAGGACGGGAGAACGGCGCAGGACGGGAGGAGAACAGCGCAGGACGGGAGGAGAACAGCGCCTGACGGGAGAACAGCGCAGGACAGGAGGAGAACAGCGCAGGACGGGAGGAGAACAGCGCAGGATGGGAGGAGAACAGCGCAGTACGGGAGGAGAACAGCGCAGGACGGGAGGAGAACAGCGCAGGACGGGAGGAGAACAGCAGAGGACGGGAGAACAGCACCAGACGGGAGAACAGCGCAGGACGGGAGGAGAACAGCGCAGGACGGGAGGAGAACAGCGCAGGACGGGAGGAGAACAGTGCCTGACGGGAGAACAGCGCAGGACGGGAGGAGAACAGCGCCTGACGGGAGAACAGCGCAGGACGGGAGGAGAACAGCGCAGGATGGGAGGAGAACAGCGCAGGACGGGAGGAGAACAGCGCAGGACGAGAGAACAGCACCAGACGGGAGAACAGCGCAGGACGGGAGAACAGCGCAGGACGGGAGAACAGCGCAGGACGGGAGAACAGCGCAGGACGGAGAGGAGAACAACGCCGGATGGAAGAACAGCGCAGGACGGGAGAACAACACCAGACGGGAGAACAGCGCAAGATGGGAGGAGAACAGCGCCGGACGGGAGAACAGCGCCAGACAGGAGAACAGCGCAGGATGGGAGGAGAACAGCGCCGGACGGGAGAACAGCACCAGATGGGAGAACAGCGCAGGATGGGAGGAGAGCAGCGCAGGACGGGAGGAGATCGCCGGACGGGAGAACAGCGCAGGACGGGAGGAGAACAGCACAGAACTGGCAAGAAAATCCCCAAATCTTCTGAGGCTGTCCATTCCATCTAAATAGAACCCGATATGGCGGAGCGCGTTGTCTCTGGGTTCAGTCTCGGCAGAGCATGTTGTCTCTTGGTTCAGTCTCGGCAGAGCATGTTGTCTCTGGGTTCAGTCTCGGCAGAGCATGTTGTCTCTGGGTTCAGTCTCGGCAGAGCATGTTGTCTCTGGGTTCAGTCTCGGCAGAGCATGTTGTCTCTTGGTTCAGTCTCGGCAGAGCATGTTGTCTCTGGGTTCAGTCTCGGCAGAGCATGTTGTCTCTGGGTTCAGTCTCGGCAGAGCATGTTGTCTCTTACTTCCCAGTAGCAGCAGTTCACAAAGCCAGAAGATTTGTTTCCAAACTTTTAATCGCTCCCCTGACTCCACGAATGGGGGATTAAACAACGAGGACATGAAGACGTTATAATCCAGCAGCGAAACACGAACATCACACACATAAAAGCAATGCGAATACATCATACCTCCCTGTATAGGACTCCTCCATATATTCAGGGTGCGGGTGTGTTTTTAGGGGTTCCTCCATATATTCAGGGTGCGGGTGTCTTTTTAGGGGTTCCTCCATATATTCAGGGTGCGGGTGTGTTTTTAGGGGTTCCTCCATACATTCAGGGTGTGTGGGTGTGTTTTTAGGGGATCCTCCATATATTCAGGGTGCGGGTGTGTTTTTAGGGGTTCCTCCATATAATCAGGGTGCGGGTGTCTTTTTAGGGGTTCCTCCATATTATCAGGGTGCGGGTGTGTTTTTAGGGGTTCCTCCATATATTCAGGGTGTGCGGGTTGTGTTTTAGGGGTTCCTCCATATATCAGGGGTGTGCGGGTGTGTGTTTTTAGGGGTTCCTCCATACATTCAGGTGTGTGGGTGTCTTTTTAGGTGCTCCTCCATATATTCAGGGTGTGTGGGTGTGTTTTTAGAGGCTCCTCTATATATTCAGGTGTGCGGGTGTGTTTTTAGGGGTTCCTCCATATATTCAGGGTGTGTGGGTGTTTTTAGGGGCTCCTCCTTATATTCAGGGTGTGCGGGTGTGTTCTTAGGGGTTCCTCCATATATTCAGGGTGTCTTTTTAGAGGCTCCTCTATATATTCAGGGTGCTGGTGTGTTTTTAGGGGTTCCTCCATACATTCAGGGTGTGTGGGTGTGTTTTTAGGGGCTCCTCCATATATTCAGGGTGTGCGGGTGTTTTTAGAGGCTCCTCTATATATTCAGGTGTGTGGGTGTGTTTTTAGGGGCTCCTCCATATATTCAGGGTGTGCGGGTTGTTTTTAGAGGCTCCTCTATATATTCAGGGTGTGTGGGTGTGTTTTTAGAGGCTCCTCTATATATTCAGGGTGTGCGGGTGTGTTTTTAGGGGCTCCTCCATATATTCAGGGTGTGTGGGTGTGTTTTTAGGGGCTCCTCCTTATATTCAGGGTGTGCGGGTGTGTTCTTAGGGGTTCCTCCATATATTCAGGGTGTCTTTTTAGAGGCTCCTCTATATATTCAGGGTGTGCGGGTGTCTTTTTTGGGGTTCCTCCATATTTTCAGGGTGTTTGGGTGTGATTTTAGAGGCTCCTCTATATATTCAGGGTGTGTGGGTGTGTTTTTAGAGGCTCCTCTATATATTCAGGGTGTGTGGGTGTTTTTAGGGGCTCCTCCATATATTCAGGGTGTGTGGGTGTGTTTTTAGGGGCTCCTCCTTATATTCAGGGTGTGCGGTGTGTTCTTAGGGGTTCCTCCATATATTCAGGGTGTCTTTTTAGAGGCTCCTCTATATATTCAGGGTGTGCGGGTGTCTTTTTTGGGGTTCCTCCATATTTTCAGGGTGTTTGGGTGTGATTTTAGAGGCTCCTCTATATATTCAGGGTGTGTGGGTGTGTTTAAGGGGTTCCTCCATATATTCAGGGTTGTGGGTGTCTTTTTAGGGCTCCTCCATATATTCAGGGTGTGCGGGTGTCTTTTTAGGGGTTCCTCCATATATTCAGGGTGTGCGGGTGTGTTTTTAGGGGTTCCTCCATATATTCAGGGTGCACGGGTGTGTTTTTAGGGATTCCTCCATATATTCAGGGTGTGTGGGTGTGTTTTTAGGGATTCCTCCATATATTCAGGGTGTGCGGGTGTCTTTTTAGGGTCTCCTCCCATGGGTGTCCACATCATGGGTCAAGTGGGGGCACATGCCCCACCCCTGGATAAACAGGCTTAAATTATGATAATTTATTCACTGCACGCTGCAGTTCCTCGGCTCTCCACTAGGCTGCACAGCGTCACATCCCACTGCACCTCCAATCCACCATGTGCTCCCACTCACTTTGCAGGCTGGGAGAGGCAGGGCTGAGATGCAGGTGCAGCTGCTGCTAAGGGCCACTGGCTGGGTGCTGGATTGTCAAATAAATAAATTTTTATTAAGCTTGACGCCAGTGTCTTTATTTATGAGATTCCCCTGATCTGAGTTTATGTGTCTGGGGAGGAGGGACACAAAATGATTAATAGTAATCTGGTGGGGGCCTGTGTGAAGCTCACAGAGCTTGTATGAGGTACAGACCAGACCAATATTGGCAGTAAAACAAATCAATTTGCACAAAGTGTAACTAGAGTACCAAGAGGAGGTTAATTTTAATAATACACATAACAAACAATGAATGAAAAATTGCAAGGTTGGTAGTAGAGGGTGTGGGGGGTGGGACAAGGACCACCAATCAATAAGCAAAATTGCACAATGAAAGGGTAAAAGGATCTATACCTCGGCGGTTCAAGCCACCTACATAACCAGTAATGTAATAAGGAGTACCAGACAACTACCCTCACCAACCAAAAACAGTTAAAAACAACAACAAGGAGGCATAGCTTGACGCGTTTCGCCCGCCTGGGCTTAGTCTGAAGCTAGACTAAGCCCAGACTAAGCCCAGGCGGGCGAAACGCGTCAAGCTATGCCTCCTTGTTGTTGTTTTTAACTGTTTTTGGTTGGGAGGTAGTTGTCTGGTACTCCTTATTACATTACTGGTTATGTAGGTGGCTTGAACCGCCGAGGTATAGATCCTTTTACCCTTTCATTGTGCAATTTTGCTTATTGATTGGTGGTCCTTGTCCCACCCCCCACACCCTCTACTACCAACCTTGCAATTTTTCATTCATTGTTTGTTATGTGTATTATTAAAATTAACCTCCTCTTGGTACTCTAGTTACACTTTGTGCAAATTGATTTGTTTTTCATGTTGTTTGGGTTATGCCCTTTCGTTGTGCTTTTTTTTTCAGAATATTGGCAGTATACAGGCGCTCTAGGCATGGTCCTGCCTGGGCAGTGGGGATGAGGACCCTGCCCCGGAGCTTACAATCTAAGAGGAGAGGGGACCCTGCCCCAGAGCTTACAATCTAAGAGGAGAGGGGACCCTGCTCCAGAGCTTACAATCTAAGAGGAGAGGGGACCCTGCTCCAGAGCTTACAATCTAAGAGGAGAGGGGACCCTGCCCCAGAGCTTACAATCTAAGAGGAGAGGGGACCCTGCTCCAGAGCTTACAATCTAAGAGGAGAGGGACCCTGCTCCAGAGCTTACAATCTAAGAGGAGAGGGGACTCTGCCCCAGAGCTTACAATCTAAGAGGAGAGGGGACCCTGCCCCAGAGCTTACAAACTAAGAGGAGAGGGGACCCTGCTCCAGAGCTTACAATCTAAGAGGAGAGGGGACCCTGCTCCAGAACTTACAATCTAAGAGGAGAGGGGACCCTGCTCCAGAGCTTACAATCTAAGAGGAGAGGGGACCCTGCCCCAGAGCTTACAATCTAAGAGGAGAGGGACCCTGCTCCAGAGTTTACATTCTAAGAGGAGGGGGACCCTGCTCCAGAGCTTACAATCTAAGAGGAGAGGGGACCCTGCTCCAGAGCTTACAATCTAAGAGGAGAGGGGACCCTGCCCCAGAGTTTACAATCTAAGAGAGAGGGGACCCTGCTCCAGAGCTTACAATCTAAGAGGAGAGGGACCCTGCTCCAGAACTTACAATCTAAGAGGAGAGGGACCCTGCTCCAGAGCTTACAATCTAAGAGGAGAGGGGACCCTGCTCCAGAGTTTACATCTAAGAGGAGGGGGACCCTGCTCCAGAGCTTACAATCTAAGAGGAGAGGGGACCCTGCTCCAGAGCTTACAATCTAAGAGGAGAGGGGACCCTGCCCCAGAGTTTACAATCTAAGAGGAGAGGGGACCCTGCTCCAGAGCTTACAATCTAAAAGGAGAGGGGACCCTGCTCCAGAGTTTACAATCTAAGAGGAGAGGGGACCCTGCTCCAGAGTTTACAATCTAAGAGGAGAGGGGACCCTGCTCCAGAGCTTACAATCTAAGAGGAGGGGGGACCCTGCCCCAGAGCTTACTATCTAAGAGGAGAGGGGACCCTGCCCCAGAGCTTACAATCTAAGAGGAGAGGGGACCCTGCCCCAGAGCTTACAATCTAAGAGAGGGGACCCTGCCCCAGAGCTTACAATCTAAGAGGAGAGGGTTGAGGAGAGGAGATATGTGTGTGTGTATAAATATATGTGTGTGTGTATCGAAGGGGGACTGATGTGTGTGTGTATGTATGTATGTATATTATAATATATATATATATATATATATATATATATATATATTATATATATATATTTGGAGTGGGGAGCCTGGTTGTCGCCAGATCTTGTGGGGGGGGGGGTCCTGGTTTGTGTATACAGAGCTGGCCTTATAAAAACCCTTGCTTTAGTGCGTTGCTCCTGGGTGTATATATATAGTAGTGACTAGTGCATTGAATAGCTTTAACAGACTAGAAAGTGTAACCCTCAGATCAGACACTTACACCTTTATTCTTCTATCAGACTTGCATCATGTTTCGCAGCCTCTGTGTTACTACACTTTATTTTATGACTGTCCCCTTCATGACATTCTCAAAAGGGCAGAATATGGATGCCAATAAAATTGTGCCCCCCCTGGAAAAATTTCTGCGGACGCCCATGGGCTCCTCCATATACTGTATTCAGTGTGTGCGGGTGTATAACAGAGCTGCACAGCAATAAAGCTGCTAGTAATGAGTCTGTGATATATAAGATGTTAGCACTCGCTCGCTGTGGTGATCCTGATTGGTCGGAATGTGTCTGTAACAGCCTGGGATTGGTCTGGGCTCTCGCTTTGCCTCCAGCGATATTTCCATGTACCTTTATTGACGTTTAATGACGTGCAGGGTGATGGGTTACATACGCTGAACATGACTGCGGCTCCTCTCGGTTTTGAAGCTT
Organism: Leptobrachium leishanense; assembly: GCA_009667805.1. NCBI lineage: Eukaryota > Metazoa > Chordata > Amphibia > Anura > Megophryidae > Leptobrachium > Leptobrachium leishanense. Next base: position 6,131,513 of record CM019070.1, read on the forward strand.
CTTATGGAATATACTGACATTGAAACACCTTCTTATCGGCCACATTTTGATGTTTTTTTCATTATCTCTGTGACCCCCCCCCCCCGCGCGCTCTCGGCTTGTTACGGCGGTGATTTGTTCATTATTTTATCCGGGTGATTTTTTTAATGTGATGATAATAAAGGAATCTTTACATCGACCTTCCCGGAGATCTTTCTGCTTTGCCGTCGCGTTGGGATTTCTATACCCCCCCCCCCGTACCCACACACACACTTCTTGTTAATGTGACCTTTCCAGGTACAGACATTGTGTATTCTCCGGCGAGCGCCGCCGCTGCTGAGATCTAGAAGATGTTTTCCAGGATTGACTCTATTAAGGGGTGAGGAGCTTATGGAAGCTGTGGTCGCTTTTTGGTGGAAGACGACGTAATTTCCCGGGGAGGTTAAATGCAAAAGCGGGGCCTCCAGAACAAGACGTAACACAGCTTCACCGGCAGCACCGGTCCGGCAGCACCGTATATTACTCTGAAATGTTCCGCAACCAAACTGCTCTGTCACGCATCGCACGCTGCGCTTAACCGGCTGCACATTATATGGCTTGTTCACTATCCCCCAAATTGCACCGTATGTTGAATTTCACCGTATCTTCGATTTCACGGTATTTCGTCAATTCACAAACCTGTATTTTAACCAAATATAGGCAAATTGACAGAAATATACAGTGCAGTTCGGCGGCACCAAAACTGTCCCATTGGAAACTATCGATTTGTCTATTTACATGATGCCGAACTGCAACAACATTGTAATTCCTGTAAACTTACTCTGTAACTGCAGCACATACAATGTAATGTCTGCACACGCACCCTGTAATTCCTGTACACATACTCTGTAATTGCAGCACATACAATGTAGTTCCTGCACACACACCCTGTAATTCCTGTACACGTACTCTGTAATTGCAGAACATACAGTGTAGTTCCTGCACACACACCCTGTAATTCCTGTACACATACTCTGTAATTGCAGCACATACAATGTAGTTCCTGCACACACACCCTGTAATTCCTGTACACGTACTCTGTAATTGCAGAACATACAGTGTAGTTCCTGCACACACCCCCTGTAATTCCTGTACACGTACTCTGTAATTGCAGCACATACAATGTAGTTCCTGTACACACACCCTGTAATTCCTGTACACATACTCTGTAATTGCAGCACATACAATGTAGTTCCTGTACACGCACCCTGTAATTCCTGTACACGTACTCTGTAATTGGGAGAACATACAATGTAGTTCCTGCACACGCACCCTGTAATTCCTGCACATACCTCTGCATCAGTCACCAAGTACTTGCAATGATTGGGATAATGTGATGGGAGCAGAAACAGAAAATGTCTACATTTGTGCAAAGTGAATAAAATACTGCGCCGCAAACTTCTTAATGTAGGTCATATTTTATTTACTCGTTCCTTTTATATTTTTTGGGTGGTATCTTTTCTGCTGTTATTACGCCCCCTCTGGAGTGGACGAGTGGTACAGGCCCTGTTTGTTCTGGAAAAGAGCTCTCTCGCTCTCTGGTGCTCCCTCTACAGGCAGACACTGGTACTGTGAGTTCAGCACTATGATGTCATGTTACAGTTTTGCATTGTTATATTGTCTGTGTTTGGTTACAGTTTTGTCTCGTTGTATCTTCTGTGTTTGGTTACAGTTTTGCGTCGTTCTTGTTTCTGTGTTGTTTGGTTACAGTTTTGCGTCGTTCTAGTTTCTGTGTTGTTTGGTTACAGTTTTGCGTCGTTCTAGTTTCTGTGTTGTTGGTTACAGTTTTGCGTCGTTCTAGTTTCTGTGTTGTTGGTTACAGTTTTGCGTCGTTCTTGTTTCTGTGTTGTTTGGTTACAGTTTTCCGTCGTTCTAGTTTCTGTGTTTGGTTACAGTTTTGTGTCGTTCTAGTTTCTGTGTTGTTTGGTTACAGTTTTGTGTCGTTCTTGTTTCTGTGTTGTTGGTTACAGTTTTGTGTCGTTCTAGTTTCTGTGTTGTTTGGTTACAGTTTTGTGTCGTTCTAGTTTCTGTGTTGTTTGGTTACAGTTTTGCGTCGTTCTAGTTTCTGTGTTGTTTGGTTACAGTTTTCCGTCGTTCTAGTTTCTGTGTTTGGTTACAGTTTTGTGTCGTTCTAGTTTCTGTGTTGTTTGGTTACAGTTTTGTGTCGTTCTAGTTTCTGTGTTGTTTGGTTACAGTTTTGTGTCGTTCTAGTTTCTGTGTTGTTTGGTTACAGTTTTGCGTCGTTCTAGTTTCTGTGTTGTTTGGTTACAGTTTTGCGTCGTTCTTGTTTCTGTGTTGTTTGGTCACAGTTTTCCGTCGTTCTAGTTTCTGTGTTGTTTGGTTACAGTTTTGCTTTGTTTGGTTACAGTTTTGCGTCGTTTGGTCACAGTTGTGCGTCATTCTAGTTTCTGTGTTATTTGGTCACAGTTGTGCGTCGTTCTTGTTTCTGAGTTGTTTGGTTACAGTTTTGCGTCGTTCTTGTTTCTGTGTTGTTTGGTTACAGTTTTGCGTCGTTCTTGTTTCTGTGTTGTTTGGTTACAGTTTTGCGTCGTTCTAGTTTCTGTGTTGTTTTTTAGATTATTTCCCGGGTTCGGAGCTGTGGATATACATGAGCGCATTTTATACATTGTGTGTAAAGCTCTATTCAGAAACCCATCAATGGAGCCGCATAAGAGATGTGGACAGCTCTCTCCGGGTGTCTGCGAGGCCCTGATTTCCTCCATTTGTTTCTGCCCCCTTCACTCTCAGAGTTTGCCGGTACCCCGTGTACTAAGAGAGTCGATTCCTCATTAATTAACGTGTATGCAAACACTGTAAGGGTGCAAGTGTGATGCGGATTCCTTCCAGGATGTCACGTTCCTGTATGGAGACATTGTAATCGCATTAATACGCGGCGCAGAATCCGTGCCGCGCGTCTGGCCACAGAATATACATAGTAACCATAGGAGCCAATCTGTGAAGAACGTCATTTTACCAGGGGAGCTTTGTGCCTGATGAATGAGAACAGAAAATGTGTTGTTTGTATCCTCACATCAACAAAATGTGCGATAAATATTGTCTCAGTGTTGTCTAAATTCATGGTCTGTGCTTTGTCACAGTGTTTATTGAGAGGGACCCGGGCTGTCTGCTTCACATGCATTTTATTCAGAGCTCCGGCTCGTATCACACATTATGAAGACACTTTGTTATTCTACAAATCAAAGCCACATCTTGTAATGTTTTAGGGTTTGGACATTCTGCTCGCTTCCATTTCCTTATTAAAAAGGGGTGAAATGTCCTGTTACATCCTGGATGGACACGGGATGATGTCATGGTGTCATGTTACATCTGAATCGACAGTTGATGGATGCAGAATGGTGGCATAATGTGATGTTACACCTGGATTGAGGTTTTAATGCATGATGATGTCATTTTGTGATGTTATACTTGGATGCACACTTGATGGAGGCAGGATGATGTCATAATGTGATGTTACACCTGAATTGACAGTTGGTGGATGTGAGATGATATTGTAAAGTAATATCACACCTGGAAGGATAGTTGGATAGTGGGATTGTGTCATAATGTGAGGATATGCCTAGATGGTCAGTTGGTGGATGCAGGATCATGGTATAATGTGATATTACACCTGGATAGTCAGTTGGTAGACGTGGGATGATGTCAAACCTGGATGGTATGTTGGTAGATTTGAGATGATATAATGTGATGTTGCACCTGGATGGACCGTTTTTTGGATGCATGATGATGTCATAATGTCATTTCACACCTGGATGGGTAGTTGGTGGAAGTGGTATGATGCTATGTCACCCTAGGATGAGCAGTTGACAGACACAGGTTAATGTCTTGGCGTGAGGTTAGTGTGAACTTCCAGCCAGCTCGTCGTTGGTGAAGATGGTTGAGGTTGACTCTCATGTCGGTCGTTGGAAACGTCCAGGTCATTGCATATTGGAGACACTTGGACATATTTTCGGTTATGACATTTGAGAGGTCATGTTCCGGCCGAGATCGTTGTTGTCACTTTACAAATAAACCCCTGATTTTCCTTTTAAACCTTAATCGGGGCTTTTATTCATCTGTGGAATCGGAGATCAAGTTGGACTTGGAGATATTTTTCCAAAGATGGTCCTGTTAGAGATGTGTATCTTGTGTTTTCTGGCCGTTCAGTAAATCCGTATCTGTTTGGTTTGTGGGGGGGGGGGTTTGCTTGTCACTGCCGGCCTCTCGAGGTGATGCTGCTGGTAATAAGGTCCTGTTTGCTGCAGGTCCGGGGTCCTGGGCTTAGTTGATGTCGCTTTATGTATCAATCGGTGAATAAATATCTTTGTGTTTATCGACCGCTTGTGTAAACACACATGGTGTCGGCGCGCTCAGTGCAATCTTTATTCAAGTACATCGCACTGCAGTGAGAATATCTGCAGCAAACACAGGAGATATTGGACTCTCCGCGTTTTGCCATAAATTTCCATTTATTTGAGTGATAATTCCAAGCCGGGGATTTTTTTTATTCGCGGAGAGATTGGCTGGCAATTTTAAATGTCTATGGACCATGTATGTTCATAAAATGCAGATTTCATTGGCAGTATCTTTATGGTAAAAAGTTGTTTTTATTGCTAATAAAAGAATATGCCTTGTTTTATGCCGTTATTAAAATATAAATTGAAGATTCATATTAATTGCTGGCAGGTACGGCGCGCGGATCCGGCGAGTATAAATTTATTCTGAGTAGACGTTTCAGGAAAGGGATTGTAATGAAATGTTACAAGGTGTTAATTGTTCCACGGATGTTACAGTAGAAAGGCTCGAAAGCAGCGTTTTTGACAGGAAAAGTCAGGTATTGCTGGAGGAGAGATTAGACGGCGGGACGGGACAGAGAGTCTGGATGCTGAATGATGGGTTGATTAGTTGGTGGATTTTAAGAGGGGGGACAGTGGATAGAGAGGGTAGAATACCATCATGTGGAATATGTTCCCATATATCCCTATAAAAAGGCCTCGCACACACTTTATATATATCAGTTCCATTTAACAGAGGTCCTATGAGTACAGATGAAATTAACCCTTGAAGATCTGCCATATTCACAGTGGCGGCTGCCATCTTGAAATGACATCACAATATGAAACACAAGGCGCCAACGAGTTGTAGGAGAGGAGAGAGTATTGTTGGGGAGGGTCTATGTTGAAGGAGGTAGCATGGTTGATGGAGGATTGGTTGAGTGGATGAATTGCAGGAGTTAGCATGGTAGTGGAGGACTGGTTGAGTGGATGAACTGCAGGAGTTAGCATGGTAGTGGAGGACTGGTTGAGTGGATGAATTGCATGAGTTAGCATGGTTGGTGGAGGATTGGTTGAGTGGATGAATTGCAGGAGTTAGCATGGTTGGTGGAGGATTGGTTGAGTGGATGAATTGCAGGAGTTAACATGGTAGTGGAGGATTGGTTGAGTGGATGAATTGCAGGAGTTAGCATGGTAGTGGAGGATTGGTTGAGTGGATGAATTGCAGGAGTTAGCATGGTAGTGGAGGACTGGTTCAGTAGATGGTTGGAGTGGTTGTACAGTGTACTTTAAAGGGCAGAGAATGTGATTAGGATATGGACTTGCAGTGAAAGCTGTTTAGGGCAGAATATGAGCATTAAGTGTGAGTAAAGTTGATGTGAGATTTTGAGTGGATGAAGGTTCAGCTGTTGGATAGATTAACTGGTGGATTGGGGAGATGATACTGATGTTGGAGTGGAGGTGAGTGACAGACATGCAGAGAGACTATATGACAGTTGGAAGGGCGTGCATGGTTACTGAGGAGAGCTTTGGAAAGGATGTGATGATTGACAGAGTGTGGGATTATCTGGAGATTTGTCAGGAGGAGGTGATGATTGTGGTTTGGTCTGAGCAGAATGGAATGGAACTCATCTGGCATCTGAAGGTCCGGTTTAGTTGCAGGATTGAGTGGTGGCTGCTGCCGCTGCACTTTGATGCTGTGAAACTCCTCTTTACTGTGGAATATTTTATTTTAAAAAGGGTTATTCAAAGAGCACCGCATTGGCCACAGAATTGCACCAAATGGTTAATTTCCCCGTACGGTGACATTTCATGGCCATTCAATTATTCAGAAAGCAGACAGTTCATCCAGGACATACTTGAAAACGAGAGAAATCTCAATGAAGCCCTCCTGGAAAAATACTTTATAAATAAATAAATAAAATAGATATTGGTGAATTGCCAGTGAAATACAGTGTCTGTTTGGCGGCAGTGAAATACAGTGTCTGTTTGGCGGCAGTGAAATGCATTGTCTGTTTGGCGGCAGTGAAATGCATTGTCTGTTTGGCGGCAGTGAAATACAGTGTCTGTTTGGCGGCAGTGAAATACAGTGTCTGTTTGGCGGCAGTGAAATGCATTGTCTTTTTGGCGGCAGTGAAATACAGTGTCTGTTTGGCGGCAGTGAAATACAGTGTCTGTTTGGCGGCAGTGAAATGCATTGTCTGTTTGGCGGCAGTGAAATACAGTGTCTGTTTGGCGGCAGTGAAATACAGTGTCTGTTTGGCGGCAGTGAAATGCATTGTCTTTTTGGCGGCAGTGAAATACAGTGTCTGGCGGCAGTGAAATACAGTGTCTGTTTGGCTGCAGTGAAATATGGTGCTGTTCGGCGGCAGTGAAATACAGTGTCTGTTTGGCGGCAGTGAAATACAGTGTCTGTTCGGCGGCAGTGAAATACGGGGCTGTTTGGCGGCAGTGAAATACGGTGCTGTTCAGCGGCAGTGAAATACGGGACTGTTTGGCGGCAGTGAAATACAGTGCTGTTCGGCGGCAGTGAAATACAGTGTCTGTTCGGCGGCAGTGAAATACGGTGCTGTTCGGCGGCAATGAAATACGGTGCTGTTCGGCGGCAGTGAAATACGGTGCTGTTCGGCGGCAGTGAAATACTGCGCTGTTTGGCGGCAGTGAAATACAGTGCTGTTCGGCGGCAATGAAATACGGTGCCTGTTCGGCAGCAGTGAAATACGGTGCTGTTTGGCGGCAGTGAAATACAGTGCTGTTCGGCGGCAGTGAAATACGTTGCCTGTTCGATGGCAGTGAAATACGGTGCATGTTCGACGGCAGTGAAACACGGTGCTGTTCGACGGCAGTGAAATACGGTGCTGTTCGGCGGCAGTGAAATACGGTGCTGTTCGGCGGCAGTGAAATACATTGTCTGTTTGGCGGCAGTGAAATACGGTGCTGTTCGGTGGCAGTGAAATATGGTGCTGTTTGGCGGCAGTGAAACACAGTGCTGTTCGGCGGCAGTGAAATACGGTGCCTGTTCGATGGCAGTGAAATACGGTACATGTTCGACGGCAGTGAAACACGGTGCTGTTCGACAGCAGTGAAATACGGTGCTGTTCGGCGGCAGTGAAATACGGTGCTGTTCGGCGGCAGTGAAATACGGTGCTGTTCGGCGGCAGTGAAATACATTGTTTGGCGGCAGTGAAATACGGTGCTGTTCGGTGGCAGTGAAATACGGTGCTGTTCGGCGGCAGTGAAATACGGTGCCTGTTCGGCGGCAGTGAAATATGGTGCCTGTTCGATGGCAGTGAAATACGGTCCATGTTCGACGGCAGTGAAATACAATGCTGTTCGACGGCAGTGAAATACGGTGCTGTTCGACGGCAGTGAAATACGGTGCTGTTCGGCGGCAGTGAAATACGGTGCCTGTTCGGCAGCAGTGAAATACGGTGCTGTTCGACGGCAGTGAAATATGGTGCTGTTCGGCGGCAGTGAAATACGGTGCCTGTTCGATGGCAGTGAAACACAGTGCCTGTTCGACAGCAGTGAAACACGGTGCCTGTTCAATGGCAGCAAAATATGGTGCTGCTCGACGGCATTGAAATACGGTGCCTGTTCGGCGGCAGAGAAATCCCCCGTAGAGAAGCAATGGTTAATCTATTTACATTGAACAGCAGAGAAAGGTCAGTGAAATGCCCTGATATTCAGTGGTTTCATTCGGCAGGTTTATTCAGGCGAATCCCATAGGTTTCAATGTTAAAAATATTCCCGTTTTAATTCAATATCTAATAAACCGTTTATTATTTTAATCTGCAGCAAAAAGTCTCTATTTTTAGGATTTTAAGGCATCTTTCTGGCAAAAGTTTTAATTCTGATTCTTTTTCTTTACATTGCGTTTTTTTATTTATTCTGTAACAACCTTTTTATTGTTATTCATAGACCTTATACAGTATATTATTTAGGGCTGAAACAACTAATTGATTCATTGTCAACTAATCGATGATTAAATTAGTTGTCAACTATTTCCATTTTCGATTAATCGGTGTTGATTAATCGTCCTGTATACAGCACACACTGTTTAGAGTCAGAGCTGATTGGAGAAGACGCGTCACTGCTTTACTAGGTATGATTTAGTTCTAGGGTTATGTCAGACACAACCAGTTTGTTTTTATTCCATTTACAACAGTAGCAGAACTAGAACACAAACAATAGGATACTGTCACTGGGTGAAGGAGCTGTATGCATATGTTTTATCCTTACTTGAAGCTGGAGTCCTGTGCCACCACCCCACCCTCCCTGTCACACCCTCTTTGGTCAGGAATTGTCATTCCCTCCCTTTGGTCTGGTCCCTTTCCCCAAACGCACCCCCACACTCAGATCTGGTCTTTTGTCCATACCCACTCCCTCTCACACTCAGGTCAAGTCACTTGAACAAAGTCACTCCCTTCCACCTCCAGTCCCTCCTCCCACTCAATTTGGTCACAAAATTATTTAAAAGAGACACTCTACGCACCCTGACCACTTTATCTTATTAACCCCAATTTCATGCTGACATCATCATCTATGACCAAGTGCTTGTAGCCACGTTCATTTGAGAAAGCAGCATCAACCCATCCCTCTGACCAAGCACTCACAGCATCAACCCATCCCTCTGACCAAGCTCTCGCAGCATCAACCCATCCCTCTGACCAAGCACTCACAGCATCAACCCATCCCTCTGACCAAGCTCTCGCAGCATCAACCCATCCCTCTGACCAAGTACTCGCAGCATCAACCCATCCCTCTGACCAAGCGCTCGCAGCATCAACCCATCCCTCTGACCAAGCACTCACAGCATCAACCCATCCCTCTGACCAAGCTCTCGCAGCATCAACCCATCCCTCTGACCAAGCACTCACAGCATCAACCCATCCCTCTGACCAAGCTCTCGCAGCATCAACCCATCCCTCTGACCAAGTACTCGCAGCATCAACCCATCCCTCTGACCAAGCGCTTGCAGCATCAACCCATCCCTCCGACCAAGCGCTCGCAGCATCAACCCATCCCTCCGACCAAGCGCTCACAGCATCAACCCATCCCTCTGACCAAGAACTCGCAGCATCAACCCATCCCTCTGACCAAGCGCTCGCAGCATCAACCCATCCCTCTGACCAAGCGCTCGCAGCATCAACCCATCCCTCTGACCAAGCGCTCGCAGCATCAACCCATCCCTCTGACCAAGCACTCGCAGCGTCAACCCATCCCACTGACCAAGCCCTCGCAGCATCAACCCATCCCTCTGACCAAGCCCTCGCAGCATCAACCCATCCCACTGACCAAGCGCTCTCAGCATCAACCCATCCCTCTGACCAAGCGCTCGCAGCATCAACCCATCCCTCTGACCAAGTGCTCGCAGCATCAACCCATCCCACTGACCAAGCGCTCGCAGCATCAACCCATCCCTCTGACCAAGCTCTCGCAGCATCAACCCATCCCTCTGACCAAGCGCTTGCAGCATCAACCCATCCCTCTGACCAAGCGCTCGCAGCATCAACCATCCCTCTGACAAAGCGCTCGCAGCATCAACCCATCCCACTGACAAAGCGCTCGCAGCATCAACCCATCCCTCTGACCAAGCGCTCGCTGCATCAACCCATCCCTCTGACCAAGCGCTCGCAGCATCAACCCATCCCTCTGACCAAGCCCTCGCAGCATCAACCCATCCCTCTGACCAAGCGCTCGCAGCATCAACCCATCCCTCTGACCAAGCCCTCGCAGCATCAACCCATCCCTCTGACCAAGCGCTCGCAGCATCAACCCATCCCTCTGACCAAGCACTCGCAGCATCAACCCATCCCTCTGACCAAGCGCTCGCATACCTTGTGTGAAAGGTATGCAATATACGCAATTTGCATATGTACGTACGGAAGTTACATACAGTTCGCAAATTGCTTATTTTATTTTTTTACATAAAATTGCTTTTAAGTAAACAATTAATTTTCCTATTTTTTTTTTTATTTGATGAATTGATTAATCAAAATAACAATCGGCAACTAATCGATTACGAGAATAATCATTATTGCAGCCCTAATATTATTTGCAGGCGTTTTATTTTTTTTAAACACATTTTCATTTTTTTTTAATGACCCCTGCTCGGCGGGTCGTCTGTTTTTTTCGGATTGATTCGGCGGTCTGTTCGGCAGGTCGTTGGATGCCTTTGGTGGTTTTTCGATTTGTTTGACGGTCTTGCGGTGCTTTTCCAATTCGAATTAACAGTTTTGCGGCGGTTTTTCGGATGCGTTCGACGTGCTGATTTCCCGCATTTTGTTGAATTTACTGCAGGGTTGGCAAATTTAACTCGCCAAAGTGCGGCGAACGTGAGGGAACATCTCGATGCTCTCTGAATAACCCCTTAAATTACAACGGTAAAGCACGGTCTCTCCATGGTCCCGTCCCATCCGGTCCAGGTGGCAGTGATGGATTCTCCGCCAATATGCTGGCTGGCAGTGGTGTGCTTTGCCAAGGGGCAGCCAAAGATAGATCACTAATTACAAGTCATGTGACACCTCGTGGCAGAGCATCATGGGAGCAGAGGGCTGCAATCATTTTATTACTGGACGCTCAGCAGGGGAGGGGGTTAAGTAACGCGAGCCGGCTGGAGGATCCGGTTAATACCTCTCAGGCCGGAATGGATTTATCATTTTGGTGTTTTGGAAGTGGAGGTGTTTTAAATCAGCCGGCAGTCCCGGCACGGCGGAGGGAAGGCGCGCCTTTGCAGGGTTTCTCGTATATCTTCTTGCCTCCGCTGCTTCCGCCGTGCTTTATAGCCCTCTCTGGCGCCGCACTCTCCAGTCGCCATTGTGTTGCAGCGTCGCCCTCCTCCTGCGTTCCTATAATTCTCTTGTATTTATATTGGTGTATAAATTCATATAAAGGTTACCTAGCAGCAAGGTAACACAAGCACAGGAATAAGACGGGAAATTGGAGGGATTACAATGACCCCCGAGCTCAGGACACCAACCTCAAATAAAATCTCATGACCTGCTCATTGTGCGCCCTGCACACTGTATAGCCAATGCAGAATGTGTTTTCAGCCTTCGCTTCTCATCCCAATAAACAGCAAGATGATACGGGTTCCGCCGTGTGTAGTAGTGTTGTCAGTGTAGTGATTGCATTGCTCACACCACTTGCGCGCATGGACCATTTCTTCCCAGTGTGACTGTATTACAGGGACGTGCGGTGAGGCACTGGTTAGTATCAGAGCCAGATATACACAGGTTACGTGGTCACAATTTACGCATTTGTGTCACGTTCCAACCCTGTCTCCCTGCCCTCTGTATTCCTTATGTCTGTGTTTCCCTGTGCTGCTTTCCCTGACATGCAGCTCAGGGGTTAAGTTCTTTGCTCTTTGAGCTTCTGCTGGTGATATGGGCTGATTACTCCCCTATTTAAAGCCATGGGCCCATATCACCATGCTCTTGCATCCTGGTTCACTTCAGCTACAGATTTGTTCCTGAGAGCTCCCTGTTATTCTATCCTAGTGCTTTCTCAGTGTTTCCCCCTTGTCTGAGTTCTAGGTTTCTGATTGACTTCCTGGTATTGACCCTCTGGCCTGGCTGACGGATTTTCTCTGGTGCTATATCCCTGCTTTGGCTCAAGGTATACGTTTTGGTTTTGACCCCTGGCTTATTCATTGACCACTCTTCTGGGAATCCCTAGCGGTTCTGTGCTTATCATATTATATGTTGTGTGTCCCTGTAGATCACGGCTTTAGTTTATTGAAGTCCTTCCCTGCAAGTTATTGAGTATATCTCCTTAAGGTGTCTGTGTTTTTCCCAGGACTCTGCACGGCTACAAGGTATCCTTTTTCCATTAGTGCAGATTCGGCCACTCTCTAAGGACCGATCTATCAGTATAGGGCTCCTTCGGTATTAGCCGTGCAGAGGTCCCCAGTGTCTTCTGTGGTTTATTTCCTTATCCTGATTGTTGTGTCACGCATCTCTGCGTATAGCGGCTTTTCCTCTTACCTGGGCCCTACTTGGCGCATGCCAGATACCGCCATTGTGGCTGAACGTGACAATTTGATTCTCGTTATGTAGGAGAATAGAGTTATACTATTTATATTCATGTAAAACCAATTAAAATCTATATTGTCTGGTTTCATTGTGATATTTACTAATTCTCTCCCTTCAATATGTTTTTCCGTTACCCTTTTGTTGATTCTGCATATTGCTGGCGATTATATTCTGGTTTTCTCACCTTTAAATGGACTTTCTAAAGATACCATTATTTTCCTCATATCATATACTTTACTATATAAAATCTTAAATATGATGGAAAAGCAGATTGTTTTCATTTTTTTTTCACCATATATATATTTTTTAATAGTAAAGTATATGATATGATGAAGGTAATGGTATATTTAGAAAGTCCATTTAAAGGCGAGAAAAACGGTATAGAATATGTGTGGGTACAATAAATGAGTAAGAGTAAAATTACAGCGCAGATATGCTAAAAAATAGCCCGTCACTAAGGGGTTAAAAATAAATTATGCCTCGTCATCACAAAATAAATCTTGGCCACAATAGACTAGAGGCAAACTCCTCCTTCTGGTGTGACTGTGACCAACATTTAATAGATATACCCCTTCCTGTTAGTGATGGGAAGTCCGGATCAGTGAAGTGATTCGGTTCATTGAGTGACTCAATGAATTGGATCATGAACCGACTCATTTGAAAATCAAAAGAACAAATCATTCATGCATTGAGCATCACTGCTTCCTTTCAATCAGAGGCTAGCCTCCCCTGCAGGCCTTTTTTGAATGGCTTGGACCAATGGTGCCGTGTGAACGATCAGCCCTGTCACATAGGTTTGTAGATGAGAGCAGTGATTGGCTGCCAGTTGGTCAGGTGTTTCCTCGTTGTGCAGGGATGAGGGGTAAAAAATATTTATATACAAATTGTTTTCCTTCGTGTAATGCATTAATTCACCCTTTAAAATCCCTCGGAGTAACAGTGTCTCTTCAAGGCATTTCTTTCCCTGAAAGCGTGGCAGACTCACGGCACGGCCGCCCGATGGAGTTGGTGCTTTATTATCCTTTTGAATATCGAGTGGTAGGAAGGTCGGGATAGACTCGCTCCTCTCCTGCGCAGGGTGTGCGATCGATAATAAAGCCTGGGCTTCACAGAGGGAATCTCAGCAGATTAGGCCATTACTGCTTCCATTTCTAAATATCTGCTGTTTTGTGAGTTTTTCCTCCCGTAATAAATTGGATTATATATCAGTCTGTGTATACAGAGACAAGATGCTCGCGCGCTACCTTTATACAGTAACCAGTTTTACAAATCCTAGGTTAACTTCGTGTCTCGGTAACACAATTTGCTGCGACATGTGTTCCCGTTGCTAAGTACATTCCGCGCTCGCCGCGTTGTCTGCGCACTTTGGCACTGGAGTGTTTTTAAGCATCTTGGCACTGCCTGAGTGTTTGGCATGCGTTTCACTGCGCGCCTCTGCAGCCGTGGGATTCAGAGCCCCGTGTCTTTCTTATACAGTAACAGACAAGGATGACTCAATATCAGTTTCTGTATCAGCCACTCTTACAGTAACAAATAGTGACGGACATACAGTCACTGATATATAGATTGTAAGCTCCTAAGAGCAGGACCCGCTACACCTCTTGATCCATCATATGTCCGTTTATCTCGTTCCCTTTGGTTATTGTAAACGCTGCGGAAACTGTTGGCGCCAAATAAATGATAATAATAATAATAATAATATAGTAACATTATTTATTTATAAAGGATTTTCCCAGGAAGGACACATTGAGATTTCTCTCGTTTTCAAGTATGTCCTGGGTTCAAGAACATTGAAATGTTATAGTGACAGACGTACAGTAACATAGTGACAGACGTACAGTGACAGACGTACAGTAACATAGTGACGGACGTACAGTGACAGACGTACAGTAACATAGTGACGGACGTACAGTGACCAACGTACAGTGAGACGTACAGTAACATAGTGACAGACGTACAGTGAACAACATACAGTAACATAGTGACAGACATACAGTAACATAGTGACAGACGTACAGTGAACAACATACAGTAACATAGTGACAGACGTACAGTAACCAACGTACAGTAACATAGTGACAGACATACAGTAACATAGTGACAGACATACAGTAACCAACGTACAGTAACATAGTGACAGACATACAGTGACCAACGTACAGTAACATAGTGACCAACGTACAGTAACATAGTGACAGACATACAGTGACCAACGTACAGTAACATAGTGACGGACATACAGTGACCAACGTACAGTAACATAGTGACAGACATACAGTAACATAGTGACAGACATACAGTAACCAACGTACAGTAACATAGTGACAGATCTACAGTGACCAACGTACAGTAACATAGTGACCAACGTACAGTAACATAGTGACAGACATACAGTGACCAACGTACAGTAACATAGTGACGGACATACAGTAACCAACGTACAGTAACATAGTGACAGACATACAGTAACCAACGTACGGTAACATAGTGACCAACGTACAGTAACATAGTGACAGACATACAGTAACCAACGTACAGTAACATAGTGACCAACGTACAGTAACATAGTGACAGACATACAGTAACCAACGTACAGTAACATAGTGACAGACGTACAATAACATAGTGACAGATCTACAGTGACCAACGTACAGTAACATAGTGACCAACGTACAGTAACATAGTGACAGACATACAGTGACCAACGTACAGTAACATAGTGACGGACATACAGTAACCAACGTACAGTAACATAGTGACAGACATACAGTAACCAACGTACGGTAACATAGTGACCAACGTACAGTAACATAGTGACAGACATACAGTAACCAACGTACAGTAACATAGTGACCAACATACAGTAACATAGTGACAGACATACAGTAACCAACGTACAGTAACATAGTGACAGACATACAGTGACCAACGTACAGTAACATAGTGACAGACATACAGTGACCAACGTACAGTAACATAGTGACAGATCTACAGTAACCAACGTACAGTAACATAGTGACAGACACACAGTAACATAGTGACAGACGTACAGTGACCAACGTACAGTAACATAGTGACAGACATACAGTAACCAACGTACAGTAACATAGTGACAGACGTACAGTGACCAACATACAGTAACATAGTGACAGACATACAGTAACCAACGTACAGTAACATAGTGACAGACATACAGTAACCAACGTACAGTAACATAGTGACAGACATACAGTAACCAACGTACAGTAACATAGTGACAGACGTACAGTGACCAGCATACATTAACATAGTGACAGATCTACAGTGACCAACATACAGTAACATAGTGACAGACATACAGTGACCAACGTACAGTAACATAGTGACAGACGTACAATAACATAGTGACAGACATACAGTGACCAACATACAGTAACATAGTGACAGATCTACAGTAACCAACGTACAGTAACATAGTGACAGACATACAGTGACCAACATACAGTAACATAGTGACAGACATACAGTGACCAACATACAGTAACATAGTGACAGATCTACAGTGACCAACATACAGTAACATAGTGACAGACGTACAGTGACCAACATACAGTAACATAGTGACAGACATACAGTGACCAACGTACAGTAACATAGTGACAGACGTACAGTAACCAACATACAGTAACATAGTGACATACATACAGTGACCAACATACAGTAACATAGTGACATACATACAGTGACCAACGTACAGTAACCTAGTGACCAACATACAGTAACATAGTGACAGATCTACAGTGACCAACATACAGTAACATAGTGACAGACATACAGTGACCAACGTACAGTAACATAGTGACATACATACAGTGACCAACATACAGTAACATAGTGACATACATACAGTGACCAGCATACAGTAACATAGTGACAGACATACAGTAACCAACGTACAGTAACATAGTGACAGACGTACAGTGACCAACATACATTAACATAGTGACAGATCTACAGTGACCAACATACAGTAACATAGTGACATACATACAGTGACCAACATACAGTAACATAGTGACAGACATACAGTGACCAACGTACAGTAACATAGTGACAGACATACAGTGACCAACGTACAGTAACATAGTGACAGATCTACAGTGACCAACATACAGTAACATAGTGACAGACATACAGTGACCAACGTACAGTAACATAGTGACAGACGTACAATAACATAGTGACAGACATACAGTGACCAACATACAGTAACATAGTGACAGATCTACAGTAACCAACGTACAGTAACATAGTGACAGACATACAGTGACCAACATAGTGACATAACAGTAACATAGTGACAGACATACAGTGACCAACATACAGTAACATAGTGACAGATCTACAGTGACCAACATACAGTAACATAGTGACAGACGTACAGTGACCAACATACAGTAACATAGTGACAGACATACAGTGACCAACGTACAGTAACATAGTGACAGACGTACAGTAACCAACATACAGTAACATAGTGACATACATACAGTGACCAACATACAGTAACATAGTGACATACATACAGTGACCAACGTACAGTAACCTAGTGACCAACATACAGTAACATAGTGACAGATCTACAGTGACCAACATACAGTAACATAGTGACATACATACAGTGACCAACGTACAGTAACATAGTGACATACATACAGTGACCAACATACAGTAACATAGTGACATACATACAGTGACCAGCATACAGTAACATAGTGACAGATCTACAGTGACCAACATACAGTAACATAGTGACATACATACAGTGACCAACATACAGTAACATAGTGACAGACATACAGTGACCAACGTACAGTAACATAGTGACAGACGTACAGTGACCAGCATACATTAACATAGTGACAGATCTACAGTGACCAAC
The DNA here is from genome assembly GCA_009667805.1 of Leptobrachium leishanense. NCBI lineage: Eukaryota > Metazoa > Chordata > Amphibia > Anura > Megophryidae > Leptobrachium > Leptobrachium leishanense. The sequence goes on from CM019070.1 coordinate 6,148,759, forward strand.
ATACAGTAACATAGTGACATACATACAGTGACCAACATACAGTAACATAGTGACAGACATACAGTGACCAACGTACAGTAACATAGTGACAGACGTACAATAACATAGTGACAGACATACAGTGACCAACATACAGTAACATAGTGACAGATCTACAGTGACCAACATACAGTAACATAGTGACAGACATACAATAACATAGTGACAGACATACAGTGACCAACGTACAGTAACATAGTGACAGACGTACAATAACATAGTGACAGACATACAGTAACCAACGTACAGTAACATAGTGACAGACGTACAGTGACCAACGTACAGTAACATAGTGACAGACGTACAGTAACCAACGTACAGTAACATAGTGACAGACGTACAGTGACCAACGTACAGTAACATAGTGACAGACATACAGTGACCAACATACAGTAACATAGTGACAGACGTACAGTTACCAACATACAGTATGTTGTCACTGTATATCAGACTCTGCATAGCAGTTACTGTACGTTTGTCTTGTTACAGTAACAATATACAGTACAATATGTCAGATACTAGTGCTGTATATTGTTACTGTAACATGACAGACATACAGCAACTGCTATGCAGAGTCCGATATACAGTGTCAGAAACAGTAAGATATACAGTAACAAACACTACAGTGACTTACATAGAATAACCAACATACTGTACCTGTCAGTCTGTTACTGTATATTTAATTATAAAATATTTTTCCAGGAAGGATACATTGTATTACTTTATATCTGTCACTGTTACTGTATATCTGTCACTGTGTGTCTGTGTGAACACATGTGTGTTCTTTGCTGTAGGTACAGTATATTGCTGTATGTCTGTTAGTGTGTGTTCTTTGTTGTATGTATATTGCTGTTCGGCGGCAGTGAAATACGGTGCTGTTTGGCGGCAGTGAAATACGGTGCTGTTCAGCGGCAGTGAAATACGGTGCTGTTCGGCGGCAGTGAAATACGGTGCTGTTCAGCGGCAGTGAAATACGGTGCTGTTCGACGGCAGTGAAATATGGTGCTGTTCAGCGGCAGTGAAAAACGGTGCTGTTCGGTGGCAGTGACATGGTGCTGTTCGACCGCAGTGAAATACGGTGCTGTTCGGCGACAGTGAAATACGGTGCTGTTCGGCGGCAGTGAAATACGGTGCATTTCGGCGGCAATGAAATACGATGCTGTTCGGCGGCAGTGAAATACGATGCTGTTCGGCAGCAGTGAAATACAATGCTGTTCGGTGGAGTGAAATACGGTGCTGTTCAGCGGCAGTGAAATACGGTGCTGTTCAGCGACAGTGAAATACGGTGCTGTTCAGCGGCAGTGAAATACGGTGCTGTTCAGCGGCAGTGAAATACGGTGCTGTTCGGCGGCAGTGAAATACGGTGCTGTTCGGTGGCAGTGACATACAGTGCTGTTCAACCGCAGTGAAATACGGTGCTGTTCGCCGACAGTGAAATACGGTGCTGTTCGGCGGCATTGAGATACGGTGCTGTTCGGCGGCAGTGAAATACGGTGCTGTTCGGCGGCAGTGAAATACGGTGCGTTTCGGCGGCAATGAAATACGGTGCTGTTCGGTGGCAGTGAAATACGATGCTGTTCGGCGGCAGTGAAATACGGTGCTGTTCGGCGGCAGTGAAATACGGTGCTGTTCGGTGGAGTGAAATACGGTGCTGTTCGGCGGCAGTGAAATACGATGCTGTTCGGCGGAGTGAAATACGATGCTGTTCGGTGGAGTGAAATATGATGCTGTTCGGTGGCAGTGAAATACGGTGTCTGTTCGGCGGCAGTGAAATCCCCCATAGAGAAGCAATGGTTAATCTATTCATATTGAACAGCAGAGAAATGTCAGTGAAATGCCCTGATGTTCAGTGGTTTCATTCGGCAGGTTTATTCAGGCGAATCCCATAGGTTTCAATGATAAAAATATTCCCGTTTTAATCCAATATTTAATAAACCGTTTATTATTTTAATCTGCAGCAAAAAGTCTCTTTATTTATTGATATTTTTAGGATCTTTTAGGCACATTTTTTCCCCGTCTTTTTCTGTAACAGCCCTTTTTATTATCATTCATTGGATTTTATATGTAAATTTCAGACATTTTCGTTCAGTAGTTTTTTTGCAAACAGTGTTTCACTTTTCAAACTTTCAAGCAAACGGTTTGGTTTTTTTCACCCTGTTTGTCGGCTTGTCAGCTTTTTCCGGCGGCTGCTCTGCGCTGTGATCGGCGGCTTTTTCCAGCGTGTTCGGTGTGGCTTTTCCAGCGGATTTTTGGCGGGATTGCGGCGGGTTTTCCCTGCACTCCGGGGACGCTGCAGGGAACTGCAGGGATCAAGAGCTCCCCGACATGTCGGTGACATTTCGGTGGTCGCTTAATAACCGCATTTCCACATACTGTATATATCATTAAAAGTGAATACAAGTGGGGGGGCGTGTCCGGACGTTACAGCGCGTGGTCACATGGCTGAATAGCTCCCGCGGCCAGCGCTGATTTTTGCAATCCCGCGACTTCTAAGGGGCAACCCGAGGCAAATTTCTTACAGCACAAGGTGGGGGAACTTACCCTGCTCCTCCGATGGCACCTCCCAAGGCACAACGAGTGCTTGATCCCCCAGAATCGGCCCGGAAAGACCGCGGTAAGGAGGCCCAAGATGGCGGATCCCCGCAGCATGAGATGGCCCATGATCCAGACACATCACCCTCAGCAGCGCTCGGCCTTTCTGACTCCCTGCCCCCCTCAGAGAGCAGATTACATGCAATGCTGCAGGATCTGCGAACAACAATACAGGCTGATATCAAAGGAGCGCTGCAGGAGCTGAGCCGGGATGTTCTGGACTTAGGTGAGCGCACTGACGCGTTGGAAACCAAAGCGGATGACTTATGTTTGGCCCACAATGATCTGGTAGACAGGCATCAGGCCTTACAAGCGGCCCATGACTCCTTAGCACTTAAAGTGGCTGACATTGAAGAATAATATTAGAATCAGGCGCATCGCAGAAGCGGTCACTCTAGCGGACTTACATCCATTCCTTCTGGGGTTGTTTCAAACTTTGCTGCCTGAGGCTGCGCCGCAAGACCTATTACTGGACCGAGCGCATCGTCTACCACGAGCGGAAAACCTGCCTACCTCGGGGGCCCGTGATGTTATTATACGGGTGCACTTTTTTCATATTAAAGAGGCTTTAATGTCTGCGTCACGGAAGTCTTTGCCTTTACCTGCCCGTATGCTGATATCTCTTTCTTCGCTGACTTGTCGGCTTCGACCATGTCCAAGCGCTGTGAGTTCTCCTCTCTCACCCAGCTTCTCCGTACTCACAAGTTGGCGTACAGATGGGGGTTCCCTGCGACGCTCTTGATATGGAAGGATGGAATCCTACATGTTGTTCCCGATGTCGCCACTGGGTTACAGTTTTTGAAAGAGTGGAATATTCTGGCTGATTTCTCACCTCCGCGCGAGCCTTCTTCATCGCCGATCAAAGTCTCCCCAGAATGGCAGAGTCCGGCCTAAATGATGGGTGTCTCCTTCCCTGTGTTACTCCTAAGATGTCCGGGTTTCTGGACAGTTAACCCCATGGAGGGAGTGGTTCCTCCACTTGATCGCCTCGGGACCCTATACTTATAGATGCAGCGCTTGGTACTTGCGCTGAGTTCTGAGTAGCGAGCGTCCACTCGTCACCCGTTTGAGTCTCCTCAGCAGATATTCGTGATGCAGCGCTGTTTGTTTTGTGTTTTTTTATTTTTTCCTTCTCCTTTTATCTGTTGATCTGCTCTCATGGTCCCGGCTTTCATACCCCTCATACCCCCCCTCTGTTATTTTAGTCCCAACAGGCATATTATATCGTCGTGGTTACTTATTCATCAGTAAACCTCACTTCCGAATTTTCTCAATGAATCTTAGGGGCTGAATGTTGCGTTTAAACGTCATGCTCTGTTTCGTGATTTACATAAGCCGGCGTTAGTCTGGGTGCAGGAGACGCATTTTAGTGCTCTGCGCACCCCACACTTACAATCCGCTATGTATCCTGTTTCTTATCATTCTTCTGCCCAGACAAAGTCCAAAGGCGTCTCGATTCTTTACCATAAGGACTGGCTCTTTAAATGCTCGAACCGATACGCGGATCCGATGGGTCGCCTTTTGATCTTGGTGGGCACCATGAATGAACTGCCAATAACTGTTACTAATTTGTATTTGCCTAATGTTAACCCGGTATGTTTTCTTAAAAAAGCTTATAGTAAGATTAAGAATATGATGGAGGGATCCCTTTTCCTGTGTGGAGATTTTAACTGTGTGCCTGACACGGCTATGGATACACGACCGGGCCAGACCCGCGCGCAGCCCCATAAACAGTCCCCCTCTAGCCGCCAACTACATGATTTTTTACGTTCCTCTGACTTATATGATGCATGGAGAATTATTAACCCCTTAACCAGGGATTTTACCTTCTTCTCCCCAGTTCACTTGTCTTACAGTCGCATTGACTTGTGTCTGATACCTGGCTCTGCCGTCCCTCGCCTCCTCGCCGCCCGTATCGGCTCTATAACATGGTCTGATCACGCTCCTCTTACGATTGATTTTGAGGCGGACTACCCGGCTAGGGGAATGGGGACTAAATGACTCCCTTATTGTAAGTGACACTGATGTCTCTGATACCTCGGCGGTATTACAGGAATATTTCGCACTAAACGAGACAGGATAGGTGGCCAGTTCGTCAGCTCGGTTGGCGCATAAAGCAGTGGTGAGGGGCCATTTGATTCAAAGAGGGGCTAAACAGAAAAAGGGCACTAGGTGCCCAGACGGTCTCGATACGGCAGCAAATATCTGACTTGGAATCCCAACATAAAACAAGTCCTACACCTGACCTCTTGTCTCGTTTAACGACCCTCCGACGGGATTTAATTCACTTGACTTTACAATCCTCTGAACGAGCCATAAGACACTTAACCTGCACTCATTATACCCAGGACAATAAGGCTGTCACTTATTAGCATCTAAACTAAAATCTAAAAGACTTCAAACCAAAATATCTCACCTATTAGATAAGGGTTTACAACCCGTTAAAGATCACGGAGGAATTTACTGACTATTACGCCTCTTTATATAATCTAAAGTCGTCCCTATGACCCCCGACCCAAACCCAGATGAGATAACTCGATTCCTCCAGGGTGCAGACCTCCCCTCATTATCCCGATCACAGGCGGCAGATTTACTGGCTCCATTTACGGAGGAAGAGGTGCACAAGGCCGTTAAGGCTCTCCCAAAGAATAAAGCCCCTGGGCCGGATGGCTTCTCTAATTTATATTCTCAGACTTTCGCAGATATTCTAATACCGACCCTTACGAGACTTTTCAAATCAAAACCACAGGTGTGATACCCCCAGAAATGCTCCAAGCTACTATTATAACGCTACCTAAACCTGGCAAACCCCCGGCGAGCTGTGCGAATGTCCGTCCTATCTCATTACTAAATGTAGATGCTAAGCTGTACGCCAAGTTATTGGCGTCTAGAGTAGATCCTCTGCTTCCCCTCCTGATCTCAGCGGAACAGACTGGTTTCATACCTGGTAGACAAACATGTGACAATACCCGCCACTTTTATAATATTATTGACATTGCCTATAGAACCAATACACCTGGGCTCCTCTTAGCACTGGATGCCGAGAAGGCATTCGACCGCCTACACTGGGGCTATATGCGTAAGGCATTGGAATCCTTTGGCTTCACTGCCCTATTTATTAATAGTATCATGACTCTATATTCCTTCCCGACAGCAAAAGTCCTGGCGTCTGGGTTTCTTTCCTCCTCATTCTCCATTACCAACGGTACCAGACAGGGATGCCCCCTCTCCCCACTAATCTTTGTTTTGGCATTGGAGCCGTTGGCCTCGCGGATTAGGCGAGACTCCTCTATCTCTGGCATCTCCACCCCAGATGGAATCCATAAATTAGCTATGTTTGCTGATGATATTTAGATTTTTCTTACCTCCCCTGAAACCTCTCTGCCATCTCTAATGCACCAGCTTACCTCCTATGGCCTGGTCTCCTACTACAAAAACAATGTGAGCAAGACGCAGGCACTACCTCTACATGTCGATGATTTTTCGCTTTCCTCTTTACGTGCCTTGTACCCATTTGACTGGAGAACGACCTCTTTAAAATACTTAGATATCTCTCTCACCAAATCCCGGGGCTCGATCCTTAAACTCAATTATAACCCCTAATGACCTCTATCTCCTCCCAATTGACCTCCTGGCATGGCCTGGAGGTCTCTTGGATGGGACGCATGCCGGCTCTGAAAATGTGTATTCTGCCCCAGATTCTCTATTTTTTCAGGAATATTCCAGTTTTTATCCCGGCTCACATGTTGCTCCGCATGCAAAAAATGCTACATACACATATGGAAGGGGAAGCCTCCGCGAATTTCAGCTTCCACACTCAACGCGACTAGACGCAGGGGGGGCCTAGGCTTTATAAATCTTACAGTGTATTATAGGGCGGCTTTATTGGCTCAGCTCCTGTCCTCTATGTCCCAGCGAGAAACGCCTTTATGGCTACGGATGGAGAATGCCTATACTGCCCCTCTTCGAATCCATGACCTGCTGGGGTTTGTGACGATCCCGCATCGCACATTAGAGGGTATTCTACCTTTTACTTCTCTTTCCCTTATGTCATGGCGTTTATGGGGTAGACAACTCTTACGGCCCTTCCCGTTGCTAAGCTTGGCCTCGCTGCGCTTCCTATGCCGTACTATCCAGGACCTGAATCTTGACCAATGGTTCCAGTTAGGTCTTACTCATATAAATCAGCTCTTCACAGCCTCCTCAATGAAAACCTTCCCGGACCTAACACGAGAGTTTTCCCTCCCGCCAGCGACTGTTTCACGTACCTTAGAGTAAAACATGCACTGACTCAACGAGGTATCTCTTCCTTTGCAGCGACGGACATTACGGCCTTTCATAGACTGTGCTTAGGTAAAAAAGTTATGAAAAAACCTTTGTCTTTGTGTTATGACAGTTTATTAAATGTGAACTTTAATAAGAAACTGCCTTATATGACCAGATGGGACAAAGATCTGTCACTCGACTCTTCTAGGGAGGACTGGTTCTATGTCACTGAAACGGTATATAAATACACTAGGAGCACCAACCTACGGGAATCACACCTTAAACTTTTATATAGATGGTATCTGACCCCGAATCGTTTGGCTCATATACCCGGACACTCTGGTATGTGTTGGCGCTGTGGTACCTGTGTCGGATCTATTCTTCATATCTTTTGGCAATGTCCGCTCATTGCTACTTTTTGGGGAAAAATCTGTAGATTGATATCTCATTGTTCCGGCCTGTCTCTGCCTTTATGCCCCAAACAATATCTGTTGCATATGCTTCCGATTACTATACAACAAGGACATAGAGGTATAATATCGATTATACTTAGCGTAGCTAAATCTACTATAGCGCGTCACTGGCTTTCTAACGTCAGTCCCTCTATGAGAGAAGTCATGTCATCACTGGAGAATGTTTACCATTATGAGGGAATGTATCACAGGGCCGCTAACTCTCTATTCTTGTTTCAAGGTGTTTGGGAAGGCTGGGAGGATTTTGTAGCCTCTGGAGACTTGATATAATTGATAGGGTTGATGATATGACGATATATGTGTGGCTGATGTTGGACCTGACTGAGCATATTCTTTTTTCCTCTTTTCCTCTATTTTTGAGTATTTTATAATTCTGTGTGTTTTTGTTATGCCTTATTATTTTATGGATTTTAGTTTAGAATGAAAATGTTGTTTCACCCGTTTTGTTATAAGTAAAATTTATTCTGCTGCTAGACTTGTTTAGCTGTGGATCCTGCGCGATCCTTTCTTTTCTCAATAGTTATGTTTTATTTCTGGCATTTGTTCTTTACGTGTGAACCTCAATAAAAACTTTTATATGGAAAAAAAAGTGAATACAAGTAAATGCACCAATTGCGCACGTTTACTCACCATGACGTAAGAAAAAGTACTTATGAATGAGATGTTTTCCTCCCCGTGCCTGCAAGTCCCTGTAATATGACCGGTCTGCTGCTCCAAAATAGAGAAGACGTGTAAATTCCACCTCTCTGATTGGCCGGTCTTCAGCCTGAGACTCCGGGGTTATTCTAGTCGGGGCTTGCAGGTGGGGCCAGGAGCTGACTGACCAATCAATCTCAGCATTGAAGCCCTGATTTAAGAAAACGGAAAAGACCCGGAACTGAAGGAAAAGCGTACTTAAGGGCGTTGCATCCTCTGTAAGAAAGTGTATCTGGTGCCGAGCGAGTCTGTTTGGTGAACGGGTAGAGGCTCCGGTGCAGCCTGGCAGATCCTCCATCCTGTTACACAGCTCCGGCCTTCATTTAGCAGGAGATACTAATGCAGATAGCGCCGGATCGCAGCAAGGCTATTCGGCAGCAGCTGGCGACACGTTTTAATGAATCAACATAATCATTTTTCATCGGTGAATTCCAGAACTTTCAAATCACTCTCGGATTCATTATCCCGCGTGGGGGTTTAGAGACGGATATTCATAACGTTGCCACGGATCCCTGAATTAATTCCGGCCGATTTCAGGAGCCTCGTGATGCAAGAAGCTTCTGATTAAGTCTGGCAGGAATGGTTTATCCTGCGCGGCTCTGTCACAATCGCTAAAAATAACCTGCTGACGTCAGACCAGGGGCAAACATATATGGAGGAACCCCTAAAACCACAGCCTGAGATGTTATGGGAATTCTCTCCCCTGAGTAAGGTCTCCTGGCTGATGATGGGGTGCCCAGGCCGTCTCCTGTGAAATCGCTGCTTTGTATCAAGGTATACGTGATGAAGGGACGCATCGTCCATAAATAATGTATCAGACGTCCAGCGGATACATTGGATTCAGATGCTTTTGTCTGAAGTCTCTGTGTTTACTTTTCTCAGAATTTGCATCTCCCCGCAGGGAGGCCTTCAAAGACTCGAAGGTGATCCCTGGTCGCCCTTTATTTTCTGAAACAATAAAAGTCCCCCACATTCTCTTTCCCGGATCCCACTATATATAATAATAACGCTGTTTTTTATCTGCGCTGTAACGGGCGTAAAGTGTAAGCGTAGGTACAGCGTGTGCGTCTGTAACACAGCGGAAGCTGCGGCCGAAACTCGCCGAGGGCCATCTCTGTCAAGCCGCCCTGGCCCCTGGGTGAGTTGTCCACCTGCCAGTGTAGATGTGCGTTTTATTTTGTTCCGAATCAAATTCGCATGCAATTTACCCAATTCAGAGTTCAGAAGCAATTCGGAAATACGAATCCGATTCATCTGGAACGAAACGAAATACAAGAAATCGATTCAGTTTGTCAGAATTCATTTGTTGTATTTCTTGGTGCCCTCTGAAATTTTTCAGCAATTTCACCCAAAAAATCCTGAAAAATGGCTAAAAATAAACAAATATACCTTTTGCTGCAAGTAAAAAGAATAAACGGTTAAATAAGTATTTAATATAAACGGGAATATTTTTAACATTGAAACTTGTGGGGTTAAACCTGTCGAACGAAACCACTCAACATCCGGGTTAGAAATAAGGCTTTGAAATATTCCCCGTTTTTATTAAATATTTATTTAACCGTTTGTTCTTTTCACTTGCAGCAAAAAGTCTCTTTATTTTTTAGGATTTTTTTTAGCCATTTTATTCAGGATTTTTTTTTTTTTAAATTTTGGATTCCTAATTTATTATAAAACTAGGCTTTTTTTCTTTACCAAACACAGCGTTTTTTCTTTCTTTCAGTCTGGCTGCGTTCGGCGTGGGCTGTCTATGCTGAAACCTATTCAGCACCATGGATAGCCGCTCCTCATGGCTCTGTAGCCTCAGGGGCTGCTTTCCTTGAAAATATTTTTCCGCACTAAGGACAGGGGGATTATGTGTCTTTTTTTTCTTTAATCTGAGTAATTAATCCGTTTTATATTCCGAAATTAGTAATAAAAACGAAAAACGAATCGGTCCGAAATACGAATCGCGGTAACAAAACGAATGACCTGAAACGGAAAAACCAACAACAGCGAAACAAAATGATCCAAAACGATGGAATTTTTTATGCGGTGCTCAGGTCTATGTGTCAGCATGAAGGCAAACCTCAACATGACGTCAAAGACAAAATCTAATGTGAGCCGCGCAGTGAGGAGGATCCCATGTGCTTCATGATTCGGCAGTGGTTTCATTTCATCAAAGAAATGAATGAAGCTGCCGCTGCCTGATTCAGGTCTGGTTGGTATCAGCCATTTCAGGACAGGATTGAGCGAGGCCATGGCCTCTGCTTCTCCATATGCCTCAACAAGTGGGTCTGCTAGACATGGCGGTGGCTACCATGACATGTAATGTGGCAAACAGACGAAGGGGGCGGCACCGGAACGTGACCGGGCACAGGATCCATTGTAAATGGGTTTTTACGGCTCTATGAATTCGTTCAGTTTGCGGGGGGGGGGGCGCTATGACCCGAGAGATTCAGTAAAGCTCTCCCTTTCCTCCGAGAGATTCAGTAAAGCTCTCCCTTTCCTCCGAGAGATTCTGTAAAGCTCTCCCTTTCCTCCGCGAGATTCAGTAAAGCTCTCGCTTTCCTCAGAGATTCAGTAAAGCTCTCCCTTTCCTCCGAGAGATTCAGTAAAGCTCTCCCTTTCCTCCGAGAGATTCAGTAAAGCTCTCGCTTTCCTCCGAGAGATTCAGTAAAGCTCTCCCTTTCCTCCGAGAGATTCAGTAAAGCTCTCGCTTTCCTCAGAGATTCAGTAAAGCTCTCCCTTTCCTCCGAGAGATTCAGTAAAGCGCGCCCTTTCCTCCGAGAGATTCAGTAAAGCGCGCCCTTTCCTCCGAGAGATTCAGTAAAGCGCGCCCTTTCCTCCGAGAGATTCAGTAAAGCTCTCGCTTTCCTCCGAGAGATTCAGTAAAGCTCTCCCTTTCCTCCGAGAGATTCAGTAAAGCTCTCCCTTTCCTCCGAGAGATTCAGTAAAGCTCTCGCTTTCCTCCGAGAGATTCATTAAAGCTCTCCCTTTCCTCCGAGATTCAGTAAAGCTCTCGCTTTCCTCCGAGAGATTCAGTAAAGCTCTCCCTTTCCTCCGAGAGATTCAGTAAAGCTCTCCCTTTCCTCCGAGAGATTCAGTAAAGCTCTCCCTTTCCTCCGAGAGATTCAGTAAAGCTCTCGCTTTCCTCCAAGAGATTCATTAAAGCTCTCCCTTTCCTCCGAGATTCAGTAAAGCTCTCGCTTTCCTCCGAGAGATTCAGTAAAGCTCTCCCTTTCCTCCGAGAGATTCAGTAAAGCTCTCCCTTTCCTCCGAGAGATTCATTAAAGCTCTCCCTTTCCTCCGAGAGATTCAGTAAAGCTCTCCCTTTCCTCCGAGAGATTCAGTAAAGCTCTCCCTTTCCTCCTAGATTCAGTAAAGCTCTCCCTTTCCTCCGAGAGATTCAGTAAAGCTCTCCCTTTCCTCCGAGAGATTCAGTAAAGCTCTCCCTTTCCTCCGAGAGATTCAGTAAAGCTCTCCCTTTCCTCCGAGATTCAGTAAAGCTCTCCCTTTCCTCCGAGAGATTCTGTAAAGCTCTCGCTTTCCTCCGAGAGATTCAGTAAAGCTCTCGCTTTCCTCCTAGATTCAGTAAAGCTCTCCCTTTCCTCCAAGAGATTCAGTAAAGCTCTCCCTTTCCTCCGAGAGATTCTGTAAAGCTCTCGCTTTCCTCCGAGAGATTCAGTAAAGCTCTCGCTTTCCTCCTAGATTCAGTAAAGCTCTCGCTTTCCTCCTAGATTCAGTAAAGCTCTCCCTTTCCTCCTAGATTCAGTAAAGCTCTCACTTTTCTCCAAGAGATTCAGTAAAGCTCTCCCTTTCCTCCGAGAGATTCAGTAAAGCTCTCCCTTTCCTCCTAGATTCAGTAAAGCTCTCCCTTTCCTCCTAGATTCAGTAAAGCTCTCCCTTTCCTCCGAGAGATTCTGTAAAGCTCTCCCTTTCCTCCGAGATTCAGTAAAGCTCTCCCTTTCCTCCGAGAGATTCAGTAAAGCTCTCCCTTTCCTCCGAGATTCAGTAAAGCTCTCCCTTTCCTCCGAGAGATTCAGTAAAGCTCTCCCTTTCCTCCGAGAGATTCAGTAAAGCTCTCCCTTTCCTCCGAGATTCAGTAAAGCTCTCCCTTTCCTCCGAGAGATTCAGTAAAGCTCTCCCTTTCCTCCGAGAGCTGCACAGCTCAGTCCTTCAGAGGTCGCCATGTTTCCTGTGCTTTATTATTGGTTTCTGAGTATTTGTTTGGGGGAATCATTTTAAGGCTGTATCTTGTGTTTTAGCCGCGATTCGTCTGTTTTCACCTGAAATCTGCGCCTCGCGCTCTCTGAGAGGAGCCACCGCTTCACTTATAGTGGATCAGACCCTCTCACTCCGTGCCGCACGTTTTAACCAATCCCACACTAAATAAAATGCGCCCTGCAAGCGCCCCAGATGTCCTATAATGCACCTCTGTGCTGGCTGAGCATCATGGGACTTGTGGTTTTGAGTCCTCCGGCTCTCCAGAGATTGGCATTACTGATTTTTAGGTTTTCTTACCCAATATATACAGTCTGCAGTTAACCCCTTACTACCTGCTTTCTGTAGGCGGCCTCGTGTGCTGTCACTGCCCGGGTCCTGCCAGCTCGATGCCCACAAAGGTCCCAGTTTGCAATGCCCCCATGTTTTCGGTGTTTTATCACGGTGTAGGATTCTGCCGTGCAGTTGCTGGCGCGCCGGGCGTCTTGTTGCGTGGCATTTTATCACATTAGTGAAATTGATAGAAATGCCAGTGTAATTAGGATGCCAAGTTATCTCAGTGCGGGGTAATGAGATGGCACCATCGCCCTCTGGATTCATTTCTGAACAGCTTGTGGCGTTCTGGATGGTTATTTTTCACACACAGATTTTTGGTTTATAAACTAAGCGTCGCTGTTACATCATCCGGGCGCCTCTTCTCGGCGCGGCGCGGCCTGCGCGGCGATTCACGGCCCCGTGGAGTAACTGCTTAACTAATTGCTTGTCGAGTTAATATTTTGCTTTTAGCTAATGGCTGCGCGGCATCAGAAAATGACATGATTACAACCGAGCGCGCTGTAATTACGCCCAGCGCATGGAGGGGCACGGGCTTAGCGGGCTTAGCGCTCTATATGTATGTTGCATATCACTCTATATATTGAGGGCCTAGCGTTCTATATATACGGGGCTTAGCGCTCTATGTATACGGGGCATATCACTATATAGGGGGTATAGCACTTTATATATATATATATATATATATATAAAATACACAAGAAGGGCAGCACTCAACCTTAACTACGCTTTCAGTGCGGGTGCATCTCAAGACAGTATAATACAACAAACCAAGAAGAGAGCACTCCAAACAACATGCACAAACAGTACAGAAGAAACCACAACAGCAGCTAAAATCATTTAAAAACAGGAGATTTAACCAGGTTTAACCCTTTAAATGCCTACAAACAATTCTTATTCCCTTCAAATGCACTATAGATCTTAACCCTTGAATGTTAAGCTGTGTTGAAAATGGTGGAAGTTTAGTTTGCAATGGATGGCCATGGATTGCGTAAGCCTGCCAACAGCGACAATGTATTCCACCCTTGGCAGGTCCTATCATACTAACCTAATGACTGCTCTTATGGGATAAACTTACTTATTGAGGACCCAGTCCTTTCTGAAGCTCCCTGCAGATCAAGGTTAAATAGAACCTGCGGGTGGAGCACCTGTGACAGGGAGGGGTGATTGCCCAAGGGTTGTCAGCCCTTTTCATACAAAATACACAAGAAGGGCAGCACTCAACCTTAACTACGCTTTCAGTGCGGGTGCATCTCAAGACAGTATAATACAACAAACCAAGAAGAGAGCACTCCAAACAACATGCACAAACAGTACAGAAAAAACCACAACAGCAGCTAAATTCATTTAAAAACAGGAGATTTTCCACCATTTTCAACACAGCTTAACATTCAAGGGTTAAGATCTATAGTGCATTTGAAGGGAATAAGAATTGTTTGTAGGCATTTAAAGGGTTAAACCTGGTTAAATCTCCTGTTTTTAAATGAATTTAGCTGCTGTTGTGGTTTCTTCTGTACTGTTTGTGCATGTTGTTTGGAGTGCTCTCTTCTTGGTTTGTTATATATATATATATATATATGGTATATATATATCACTCTATAGGGGGCATAGCACTTTATAGGGGGCTTGTCGCTCTATATGTGGGGCTTGTCAATCTATATATGGGGCATAACACTCTATATATACAGGCTATAATGCTCTATATATACGGGGCATAGCATTCTATATATATAAGGGGCATATCACTCTATGTATACGGGGCATAATGCTTTATATATACCCTCAGGGATAGTCCTGTTTAATGGGGCACCCCCCAAGATCACCCCATTCTAATCCAACCCTTATAGATTACATGTTAAATTAATATCCATAAACAGAAAGCTTTGAAGCTTAACTCCAGGGTTTGCAGCTTCTGCAGTTACTTCCCAGCCTGGGCAAAGCTATCATACACAACTCAGCCAGTCCTGTTTATATTAACCTCTGGCACAGTATAGGGTGTATTAAATCTACCTCTTTGCTCTGTGATTAACCTCTGGCACAGTATGGGGGTATATTAAATCCCTCTCACATTGCTCCTTGATTACCCTCTGGCACAGTATGGGGGTATATTATATCCCTGTCACAATGCTCAGTGATTAACCTCTGGCACAGTATGGGTGTATATTATATCCCTGTCACAATGCTCAGTGATTAACCTCTGGCACAGTATGGGGGTATATTATATCCCTGTCACAATGCTCAGTGATTAACCTCTGGCACAGTATGGGGGTATATTATATCCCTGTCACAATGCTCAGTGATTAACCTCTGGCACAGTATGGGGGTATATTAAATCCCTCTCACATTGCTCATTGATTACCCTCTGGCACAGAATCCTTGCTCAGTGATTAACCTCTGGCACAGTATGGGGGTATATTATATCCCTGTCACAATGCTCAGTGATTAACCTCTGGCACAGTATGGGGGTATATTATATCCCTGTCACAATGCTCAGTGATTAACCTCTGGCACAGAATCATTGCTCAGTGATTAACCTCTGGCACATTATGGGGGTATATTAAATCCCTCTCTCACATCGCTTCTTGTTTACCCTCTGGCACAGTATGGGGTCCCTTTGATTTTTGGCGTTGTGTGTGATGTGCGCTGCATGAAGCTTTTATTGTAAATTATTATCTTTTACAGGGTTATTCAGAGAGAGGTGAAAAGCAGGAGAATGATTGGAGAATGAAATTCTAGGTCACAATAGCCGATTTGGAAAGTGAGATGAAAGGGAGAATTTTTCTGGTTTGGCTATTTTGACCTAGAATTTTCACTTCTCTAGTCATTCTCCTGAGGTTCACCTCTCTCTGAATAACCCTGTTAGAAATCGATTTTAGAATTTACAGAAATTATAAATCGCCCAAATCTCTGTTTTCTTTCTCATCATGTCACGTTCTATGCTTTACATCTCACACAGGGAATGAAGGTGGATTTTCACATTAGCAATGTGCACAAACAGTGAGTGTCCTGTGCGATAAAGTTATTAAATACGCATACAGGGTTATTCAAAGAGATTCGAAAAGTCACCGCACGTTCAGTGACTTTTCGTTCTCTTCAATTCGGTTCCTTTTGCCGATTGCATTTTGGTGACCCTGATTCATCAAGCACCACAGGGTCCCCGAATTGCAGGGAAAAACTGCCGCAAACCCGACGTAAACTAACCGCAAAACCAGGCGAATGCACGCCAAAAACACGCAAAAACATCTGGATTAACCTGCCGAAAACCACAGAAAAACCCGAACCGGAGCCGATCACGCAGGGAAGCCGCCGGAAAAAACCAACACCGCAGACAGAGGGAGGTGAATAAATTAGAAAAACAGTTTGTATGAATGTTTGAAAAGTGAAACGCTGTATGTAAAGAAACTACTGAACGAAAATGTCTGAAATTTAGATATAAAATCCAATGAATGATAATAAAAAGGGCTGTTACAGAAAAAAGAAGTAAAGTTAAAAATAAAAAACAATACAGAAAAATGCTTAAAGTATCCTAAAAAATCTGTAAATAAAGAGACTCTTTACTGCAGAATTTTATAATGAACGGTTTATTAGATATTGAATTAAAATGGGAATATTTTTAACATTGAAGCCTATGGGATTCGCCTGAATAAACCTGCCGAATTAAACCACCGAATGGCAGGGCATTAGGGGAACCTTTCACTGCTGGTTTGTGTTCTCTGAATAGACGAAGCATTGCTTCTCTATGGGGATTCACTGCCCTCGAACAGGCACCGAACAGGCACCGTATGTGCAGGCAATTCGCCAGGATTTGGGGAACTGCCTGCTCTCTGGATAGCCGAATGGCCAGGAAAAGCAACCGAACGCTGATTTTCACTGTTCCGTTACGTTTCTCGAGCCATTCGGATCTCTTTGAATAACCCTGATAGTTTCCGGTTTTCTCTGCAGGTTTGACTTCCGCGAGTTTTCCTGTAATGAGCAGTGAGTTCCTTTCGAGTACCCGGCGATGTGTCGTGATATGATGGAAGGGACCCGTGTGTTAATACCCCGTGCACTGGGCGATCCGTACCCCGTGCACTGGGCGATCCGTACCCCGTGCACTGGGCGATCCGTACCCCGTGCACTGGGCGATCCGTACCCCGTGCACTGGGCGATCCGTACCCCGATCCACTCCTCTGTGTGCGGCCTGTGCTCCTTCTCTGTGGACGCCACTGCTGTAGGGCGACTGATTTTGTCCGTCACTCGGTCCCCTGTGCGAGGCTGTCCGAGCCCGCAATGATCGCAATCTCCCCCACTGACACCTGTGCGGTTTATGAGATCTATGAGACGCTGGCCTCGCTGTAAAATTGCTGCGAGCTCTCGCTGGCGCTCGCTTGAGTTGCTCAGCACACAAACGTCGGCTTGTCAGATGTAGTTTACGCTGTTTGAGGGAACATTAGCCCTGCGGCTATTGCTGCAACTTTGCTTTCTTCTGCTTTTTTTTGTTGTAAATTTATTCGGCAGACAGTCTGAAACAAACAACAAAAAAAGGGAAAACTTTCCTCCGCATGGGGATTCAGGGCAGCGGGTGCGCAGGACCGGGCACGGGGATTCAGGGCAACGGGTGCGCAGGACCGCGCGCGGGGATTCAGGGCAGCGGGTGCGCAGGACCGGGCGCGTGGATTCAGGGCAGCGGGTGCGCAGGACCGGGCGCGTGGATTCAGGGCAGCGGGTGTGCAGAACCGGGCGCGGGGATTCAGGGCAGCAGTGCGGGTGCGCAGGGCGGGCGCGGGGACAGGGCAGCGGGTGCGCAGGACCGGGCGCGTGGATTCAGGGCAGCGGGTGCGCAGGACCGGGCGCGGGGATTCAGGGCAACGGGTGCGCAGGACCGGGCACGGGGATTCAGGGCAGCGGGTGCGCAGGACCGGGCGCGGGGATTCAGGGCAACGGGTGCGCAGGACCGGGCGGGGGATTCAGGGCAACGGTGCGCAGGACCGGGCACGGGGATTCAGGGGCAAGCGGGGCGCGCAGGACTGCGCAGGACGGCGCGGGGATTCAGGGCAACGCGGTGCGCAGGACCGGGCACGGGGATTCAGGGCAGCGGGTGCGCAGGACCGGGCACGGGGATTCAGGGCAACGGGTGCGCAGGACCGGGCGCGGGGATTCAGGGCAGCGGGTGCGCAGGACCGGCGCGTGGATTCAGGGCAGCGGGTGCGCAGGACCGGGCACGGGGATTCAGGGCAACGGGTGCGCAGGACCGGGCGCGGGGATTCAGGGCAGCGGGTGCGCAGGACCGGGCGCGGGGATTCAGGGCAGCGGGTGCGCAGGACCGGGCACGGGGATTCAGGGCAACGGGTGCGCAGGACCGGGCGCGGGGATTCAGGGCAACGGGTGCGCAGGACCGGGCGCGGGATTCAGGGCAGCGGGTGCGCAGGACCGGGCGCGGGGATTCAGGGCAGCGGGTGCGCAGGACCGGGCACGGGGATTCAGGGCAGCGGGTGCGCAGGACCGGGCGCATGGATTCAGGGCAGCGGGTGCGCAGGACCGGGCGCGGGGGATTCAGGGCAACGGGTGCGCAGGACCGGGCGCGTGGATTCAGTGCAGCGGGTGCGCAGGACCGGGCGCGTGGATTCAGGACAGCGGGTGCGCAGGACCGGGCGCGGGGATTCAGGGCAACGGGTGCGCAGGACCGGGTGGGGATTCAGGGCAACGTGCGGATTCAGGGCAGCGGGTGCGCAGGGCAACGGGTGCGGGGATTCAGGGCAGCGGGTGCGCAGGACCGGGCGCGGGGATTCAGGGCAGCGGGTGCGCAGGACCGGGCGCATGGATTCAGGGCAGCGGGTGCGCAGGACCGGGCGCGTGGATTCAGGGCAGCGGGTGCGCAGGACCGGGCGCGGGGATTCAGGGCAACGGGTGCGCAGGACCGGGCGCGTGGATTCAGGGCAGCGGGTGCGCAGGACCGGGCACGTGGATTCAGGGCAGCGGGTGCGCAGGACCGGGCGCGGGGATTCAGGGCACGGCCGGTGCGCAGGACTGAGCACATGGATTCAGTGCAGCGGGGTGCGAGGTGCGCGGACCGGCGGGGATTCAGGGCAACGGCGGTGCAGGACCGGGCACGGGGATTCAGGGCAGCGGCGGCGCAGACCGGGCGCAGGGATTCAGGGCTGTGGCAGCGCAGGTATTCAGGGCAGCGGCAGCGCAGGACCGGGCGCAGGTATTCAGTGCAGCGGCGGCGCAGGACCGGGCACAGGTATTCAGGGCAGCGGGTGCGCAGGACCGGGCGCGTGGATTCAGGACAGCGGGTGCGCAGGACCGGGCGCAGGGATTCAGGGCAACTGGTGCGCAGGACCGGGCGCGTGGATTCAGGGCAACGGGTGCGCAGGACCGGGCGTGGGAATTCAGGGCAGCGGTGGTGCAGGACCGGGCACGGGGATAAAGGGCAGCGGGTGCGCAGGACCGGGCGCGGGGATTCAGGGCAACGGGTGCGCAGGACTGGGCGCGTGGATTCAGGGCAGCGGGTGCGCAGGACCGGGCGCGGGGATTCAGGGCAACGGGTGCGCAGGACCGGGCACGGGGATTCAGGGCAGCGGGTGCGCAGGACCGGGCGAGGGGATTCAAGCCAGCGGGGTGCGCAGTACCGGGCACGGGGATTCAGGGCAGCGGGTGCGCAGGACCGGGCACGGGGATTCAGGGCAGCAGGTGCGCAGGACCGGGCGCGGGGATTCAGGGCAGCGGGTGCGCAGGCCAGGGGCGCGGGGATTCAGGTCAGCGGGTGCGCAGGACCGGGCGCGGGGATTCAGGGCAGCGGTGGAGCAGGACCGGGCGCATGGATTCAGGGCAGCGGCGGCGCAGGACCGGGCACAGGGATTCAGGGCAGCGGCGGCGCAGGACCGGGCGCAGGTATTCAGGGCAGCGGGCGCAGGTATTCAGGGCAGCGGGCGCGCAGGACCGGGCACAGGTATTCAGGGCAGCGGGCGCGCAGGACCGGGCACAGGTATTCAGGGCAGCGGGCGCAGGTATTCAGGGCAGCGGGCGCGCAGGACCGGGCACAGGTATTCAGGGCAGCGGGCGCGCAGGACCGGGCACAGGTATTCAGGGCAGCGGGCGCAGGTATTCAGGGCAGCGGGCGCGCAGGACCGGGCACAGGTATTCAGGGCAGCGGGCGCGCAGGACCGGGCACAGGTATTCAGGGCAGCGGGCGCGCAGCACCAGGACCTGTTCTTTTACCACTAGGATGCTTTCACACTCGCGTGAGCTGGTGACATCTACGCACATAGACCCGGGTTATGAGGAGGCCCTGCGCAGCGAACCAGAAACCAACCCGGCGTCTGCGTCACTTACACTTTATGTAGATGAGTAGAATCACTTCTGAGCTTTGTATCCGGGGGCTCCGAATAAAACCCTTTAATATATAAATACATATATCCTCCTTATCCAGTTATATACTGTTACCCGGCATATTGATAAAAACGCTCTATTCTGAGCAATTTACACCCCTCCCCCCACATCTATCAAACGCCCCGGGATGCTCTTACCTTATTCACGGCTCGTGTCACCAGATTTATCCATCACTGCAGATATTACTCTGTATCTCCCGGTGTCTCTGTTTACACCTGTCTACCTGCCCATATCTCTCTGTGTATCCATGTTTGTATATGTGTCTCTATTTGTATGTCACTCTGTGTGTGTCTCTGTCTTCCTTTCTGCTCCAGAGCTTACAATCTAAGAGGAGAGGGGACCCTGCTCCAGAGCTTACAATCTAAGAGGAGAGGGGACCCTGCTCCAGAGCTTACAATCTAAGAGGAGAGGGGACCCTGCCCCAGAGCTTACAATCTAAGAGGAGAGGGGACCCTGCTCCAGAGCTTACAATCTAAGAGGAGAGGGGACCCTGCCCCAGAGCTTACAATCTAAGAGGAGAGGAGACCCTGCCCCAGAGCTTACAATCTAAGAGGAGAGGGGACCCTGCCCCAGAGCTTACAATCTAAGAGGAGGAGGGGACCCTGCCCCAGAGCTTACAATCTAAGAGGAGAGGGGACCCTGCCCCAGAGCTTACAATCTAAGAGGAGAGGGGACCCTGCTCCAGAGCTTACAATCTAAGAGGAGAGGGGACCCTGCTCCAGAGCTTACAATCTAAGAGGAGAGGGGACCCTGCCCCAGAGCTTACAATCTAAGAGGAGAGGGGACCCTGCCCCAGAGCTTACAATCTAAGAGGAGAGGGGACCCTGCCCCAGAGCTTACAATCTAAGAGGAGAGAGGGGACCCTGCCCAGAGCTTACAATCTAAGAGGAGAGGGGACCCTGCCCCAGAGTTTACAATCTAAGAGGAGAGGGGACCCTGCCCCAGAGCTTACAATCTAAGAGGAGAGGGGACACTGCCCCATAGTTTACAATCTAAGAGGAGAGGGACCCTGCCCAGAGCTTACAATCTAAGAGAGAGGGGACCCTGCCCCAGAGCTTACAATCTAAGAGGAGAGGGGACCCTGCTCAGAGCTTACAATCTAAGAGGAGAGGGGACCCTGCCCCATAGTTTACAATCTAAGAGGAGAGGGGACCCTGCCCCAGAGCTTACAATCTAAGAGGAGAGGGGACCCTGTCCCAGAGCTTACAATCTAAGAGGAGAGGGGACACTGCCCATAGTTTACAATCTAAGAGGAGAGGGGACACTGCCCCAGAGCTTACAATCTAAGAGGAGAGGGGACCCTGCTCCAGAGCTTACAATCTAAGAGGAGAGGGACCCTGCCCCATAGTTTACAATCTAAGAGGAGAGGGGACCCTGCCCCAGAGCCTACAATCTAAGAGAGAGAGGGGACCCTGTCCCAGAGCTTACAATCTAAGAGGAGAGGGGACACTGCCCCATAGTTTACAATCTAAGAGGAGAGGGGACACTGCCCCAGAGTTTTACAATCTAAGAGGAGAGGGGACCCTGGCTCCAGAGCTTACAATCTAAGAGGAGAGGGACCCTGCCCCAGAGCTTACAATCTAAGAGGAGAGGGGACCCTGCTCCAGAGTTACAACTAAGAGGAGAGGGGACCCTGCCCCAGAGCTTACAATCTAAGAGGAGAGGGGACCCTGCCCCAGAGCTTACAATCTAAGAGGAGAGGGGACCCTGCTCCAGAGCTTACAATCTAAGAGGAGAGGGGACCCGCTTCCAGAGCTTACAATCTAAGAGGAGAGGGGACCCTGCCCCAGAGCTTACAATTTAAGAGGAGAGGGACCCTGCCCCAGAGTTTACAATCTAAGAGGAGAGGGAACCCTGCTCCAGAGCTTACAATCTAAGAGGAGAGGGGACCCTGCCCAGAGCTTACAATCTAAGAGGAGAGGGGACCCTGCCCAGAGCTTACAATCTAAGAGGAGAGGACCCTGCCCCAGAGTTTTACAATCTAAGAGGAGAGGGGACCCTGCTCCAGAGCTTACAATCTAAGAGGAGAGGGGACCCTGCCCCAGAGCTTACAATCTAAGAGGAGAGGGGACCCTGCCCCAGAGCTTACAATCTAAGAGGAAGGGGACCCTGCTCCAGAGTTTTTACAATCTAAGAGGAGAGGGGACCCTGCCCCAGAGTTTACAATCTAAGAGGAGAGGGGACCCTGCTCCAGAGCTTACAATCTAAGAGAGAGGGGACCCTGCCCCAGAGCTTACTATCTAAGAGGAGAGGGGACCCTGCTCCAGAGCTTACAATCTAAGAGGAGAGGGGACCCTGCTCCAGAGCTTACAATCTAAGAGGAGAGGGGACCCTGCCCAGAGCTTACAATCTAAGAGGAGAGGGGACCCTGCCCCAGAGCTTACAATCTAAGAGGAGAGGGGACCCTGCTCCAGAGTTTACAATCTAAAGGAGGAGGGGACCCTGCTCCAGAGCTTACAATCTAAGAGGAGAGGGGAACCCTGCCCCAGAGCTTACAATCTAAGAGGAGAGGGGACCCTGCTCCAGAGTTTACAGTCTAAGAGGAGAGGGACCCTGCTCCAGAGCTTACAATCTAAGAGGAAGGGGGACCCTGCCAGAGCTTACAATCTAAGAGGAGAGGGGACCCTGCCCCAGAGCTTACAATCTAAGAGGAGAGGGGACCCTGCTCCAGAGCTTACAATCTAAGAGGAGAGGGGACCTGCTCCAGAGCTTACAATCTAAGAGGAGAGGGACCCTGCCCCAGAGCTTACAATCTAAGAGGAGAGGGGACCCTGCCCCAGAGCTTACAATCTAAGAGAGAGGGGACCCTGCCCAGAGCTTACAATCTAAGAGGAGAGGGGACCCTGCCCCAGAGTTTACAATCTAAGAGGAGAGGGACCCTGCCCCAGAGCTTACAATCTAAGAGGAGAGGGGACCCTGCCCAGAGCTTACAATCTAAGAGGAGAGGGGACCCTGCCCCAGAGCTTACAATCTAAGAGGAGAGGGTACCCTGCCCCAGAGTTTACAATCTAAGAGGAGAGGGGACCCTGCCCCAGAGTTTACAATCTAAGAGGAGAGGGGACCCTGCTCCAAAGCTTACAATCTAAGAGGAGAGGGACCCTGCCCCAGAGCTTACAATCTAAGAGGAGAGGGGACCCTGCTCCAGAGCTTACAATCTAAGAGGAGAGGGGACCCTGCCCCAGAGTTTACAATCTAAGAGGAGAGGGACCCTGCCCAGAGCTTACAATCTAAGAGGAGAGGGGACACTGCTCCAGAGCTTACAATCTAAGAGGAGAGGACCCTGCCCCAGAGTTTACAATCTAAGAGGAGAGGGGACCCTGCCCCAGAGTTTACAATCTAAGAGGAGAGGGGACCCTGCCCCAGAGTTTTACAATCTAAGAGGAGAGGGGACCCTGCTCCAGAGCTTACAATCTAAGAGGAAGAGGGGACCCTGCCCCATAGTTACAATCTAAGAGGAGAGGGGACCCTGCCCCAGAGCTTACAATCTAAGAGGAGAGGGGACCCTGCCCAGAGCTTACAATCTAAGAGGAGAGTGGACCCTGCCCCAGAGCTTACAATCTAGAGAGAGGGGACCCTGCTCCAGAGTTTACAATCTAAGAGGAGAGGGGACCCTGCCCCAGAGTTTACAATCTAAGAGGAGAGGGGACCCTGCCCCAGAGCTTACAATCTAAGAGGAGAGTGGACCCTGCCCCAGAGCTTACAATCTAAGAGGAGGGGACACTGCTCCAGAGTTTACAATCTAAGAGAGAGGGGACCCTGCCCCAGAGCTTACAATCTAAGAGGAGAGGGGACCCTGCCCAGAGCTTACAATCTAAGAGGAGAGGGGACCCTGCTCCAGAGTTTACAATCTAAGAGGAGAGGAGACCCTGCCCCAGAGCTTACAATCTAAGAGGAGAGGAGACCTGCTCCAGAGCTTACAATCTAAGAGGAGAGGGGACCCTGCCCCAGAGTTTACAATCTAAGAGGAGAGGAGACCCTGCTCCAAGAGCTTACAATCTAAGAGGAGAGGGGACACTGCTCCAGAGTTACAATCTAAGAGGAGAGGGGACCCTGCTCCAGAGTTTACAATCTAAGAGGAGAGGGGACCCTGCTCCATAGTTTACATACTCCCACAGATACGTAGACAGAAACAAATCAATATGTATTGTTTTATGATACAAAACCAAATGTTTCTATGTGATGTTTCAAACAAGAAACCCTTTGTTTGCTGGATCTCAGCCGGTGACATAGAGCGACGTCTGATCAGTTACAGCTTAAAAATTAAGCTCAGAGAAGCCGCTATCACTAAGGAAGCGCCGAGCCGTGCCGGGTCTTGGATCGTTGATCATCCTAATTACAGACTCTCATCCGCGCTAACCTCAAACAAATTAAAAATTCAACATGTGATATGTAAATATAGGGAGAACCTTGTGTCGCCGGATTGAGCTGCAGCTTTTTGTTTTTTAATACAGGAATCAGAAACTCATTATGAGCACCAGATTACACAAAACAAGGAGTGACAGGAGGATGAGACCTTCTAGGGGCTCCTCCATATATTCAGGGTGTGTGGGTGTGTTTTTAGGGGTTCCTCCATATATTCAGGGTGTGCGGGTGTTTTTTTAGGGGCTCCTCCATATAGTCAGGGTGTGCGGGTGTGTTTTTAGGGGTTCCTCCATATATTCAGGGAGTGCGGATGTGTTTTTAGGGGCTCCCCCATATTTTCAGGGTGTGTGGGTGTGTTTTTAGGGGTTCCTCCATATATTCAGGGTGTGCGGGTGTCTTTTTAGCGGCTCCTCCATATATTCAGGGTGCAGGGGTGTCTTTTTAGGGGCTCCTCCATATTTTCAGGGTGTGCGGATGTGTTTTTTGGGATTCCTCCATATATTCAGGGTGTGCAGGTGTGTTTTTAGGGGTTCCTCCATATATTCAGGGTGTGCGGGTGTGTTTTTTAGGGGTTCCTCCATATATTCAGGGTGTGTGGGTGTGTTTTAGGGGCTCCTCCATATATTCAGGGTGTGTGGGTGTGTTTTTAGGGGTTCCTCCATATATTCAGGGTGTGCGGGTGTCTTTTTAGGGGCTCCTCCATATATTCAGGGTGTGCAGGTGTCTTTTTAGGGGTTCCTCCATATATTCAGGGTGTGTGGGTGTGTTTTTAGGGGTTCCTCCATATATTCAGGGTGTGTGGGTGTGTTTTTAGGGGATTCTCCATATATTCAGGGTGTGCGGTGTGTTTTTAGGGCTCCTCCATATATTCAGGGTGTGCGGGTGTGTTTTTAGTGGTTCCACCATATATTCAGGGTGTGTGGGTGTCTTTTTAGGGGTTCCTCCATATATTCAGGGTGTGTGGGTGTGTTTTTAGGGGTTCCCCCATATATTCAGAGTGTGTGGGTGTCTTTTTAGGGGTTCCTCCATATATTCAGGGTGTGTGGGTGTGTTTTTAGGGGCTCCTCCATATATTCAGGGTGTGTGGGTGTGTTTTTAAGGCCTCCTCCATATATTCAGGGTGTGTTTTTAGGGGATCCTCCATATATTCAGGGTGTGTTTTTAGGGGTTCCTCCATATATTCAGGGTGTGGGTGTGTTTTTAGGGGCTCCTCCATATATTCAGGGTGTGCGGGTGTCTTTTTAGCGGCTCCTCCATATATTCAGGGTGCAGGGGTGTCTTTTTAGGGGCTCCTCCATATTTTCAGGGTGTGCGGGTGTCTTTTTAGGGGCTCCTCCATATTTTCAGAGTGTGTGGGTGTCTTTTTAGGGGCTCCTCCATATATTCAGGGTGTGTGGGTGTGTTTTAGGGGCTCCTCCATATATTCAGGGTGTGTGGGTGTCTTTTTAGGGGCTCCTCCATATATTCAGGGTGTGCGGGTGTGTTTTTTGGGGTTCCTCCATATATTCAGGGTGTTTGGATGTGTTTTTAGGGGCTCCTCCATATATTCAGGGTGTACAGGCATGTTTTTAGGGGTTCCTCCATATATTCAGGGTGTGCAGGTGTGTTTTTAGGGGCTCCTCCATATATTCAGGGTGTGTGGGTGTGTTTTTAGGGGTTCCTCCATATATTCAGGGTGTGTGGGTGTGTTTTTAGGGGTTCCTCCATATATTCAGGGTGTGCGGGTGTGTTTTTAGGGGCTCCTCCATATATTCAGGGTGTGTGGGTGTGTTTTTAGGGGTTCCTCCATATATTCAGGGTGTGCGGGTGTATTTTTAGGGGCTCCTCCATATATTCAGGGTGTGCGGTGTCTTTTTTAGGGGTTCCTCCATATTTTCAGGGTGTTTGGATGTGTTTTTTAGGGGCTCCTCCATATTTTCAGGGTGTGTGGGTGTGTTTTTAGGGGCTCCTCCATATATTCAGGGTGTGCGGGTGTCTTTTTAGGGGCTCCTCCATATATTCAGGTTGTGTTTTTAGGGGATCCTCCATATATTCAGGGTGTGTTTTTAGGGGTTCCTCCATATATTCAGGGTGTGGGTGTGTTTTTAGGGGCTCCTCCATATATTCAGGGTGTGCGGGTGTCTTTTTAGCGGCTCCTCCATATATTCAGGGTGCAGGGGTGTCTTTTTAGGGGCTCCTCCATATTTTCAGGGTGTGCGGGTGTCTTTTTAGCGGCTCCTCCATATTTTCAGGGTGTGCGGGTGTCTTTTTAGGGGCTCCTCCATATATTCAGGGTGTGCGGGTGTGTTTTTTGGGGTTCCTCCATATTTTCAGGGTGTTTGGATGTGTTTTTAGGGGCTCCTCCATATTTTCAGGGTGTGTGGGTGTGTTTTTAGGGGCTCCTCCATATATTCAGGGTGTGCGGGTGTGTTTTTTGGGGTTCCTCCATATTTTCAGGGTGTTTGGATGTGTTTTTAGGGGCTCCTCCATATTTTCAGGGTGTGTGGGTGTGTTTTTAGGGGCTCCTCCATATATTCAGGGTGTGTGGGTGTATTTTTAGACGTTCCTCCATATATTCAGGGTGTGCGGGTGTCTTTTTAGGGGCTCCTCCATATATTCAGGGTGTTTGGATGTGTTTTTAGGGGCTCCTCCATATATTCAGGGTGTGTGGGTGTGTTTTTAGGGGCTCCTCCATATATTCAGGGTGTGCGGGTGTCTTTTTAGCGGCTCCTCCATATATTCAGGGTGCAGGGGTGTCTTTTTAGGGGCTCCTCCATATTTTCAGGGTGTGCGGGTGTCTTTTTAGCGGCTCCTCCATATTTTCAGGGTGTGCGGGTGTCTTTTTAGGGGCTCCTCCATATATTCAGGGTGTGCGGGTGTGTTTTTTGGGGTTCCTCCATATATTCAGGGTGTACAGGCATGTTTTTAGGGGTTCCTCCATATATTCAGGGTGTGTGGGTGTGTTTTTAGGGGTTCCTCCATATATTCAGGGTGTGTGGGTGTGCTTTTAGGGGTTCCTCCATATATTCAGGGTGTGCGGGTGTGTTTTTAGGGGCTCCTCCATATATTCAGGGTGTGCGGGCGTGTTTTTAGGGGTTCCTCCATATATTCAGGGTGTGCGGGTGTCTTTTTAGGGGCTCCTCCATATATTCAGGGTGTGCGGGTGTCTTTTTAGGGGTTCCTCCATATATTCAGGGTGTGCGGGTGTGTTTTTAGGGGTTCCTCCATATATTCAGGGTGTGTGGGTGTGTTTTTAGGGGCTCCTCCATATATTCAGGGTGTGCAGGTGTCTTTTTAGGGGCTCCTCCATATATTCAGGGTGGGTGGGTGTATTTTTAGACGTTCCTCCATATATTCAGGGTGTGCGGGTGTGTTTTTAGGGGCTCCTTTATATATTCAGGGTGTGCGGGTGTCTTTTTAGGGGCTCCTCCATATATTCAGGGTGTGTGGGTGTGTTTTTAGGGGCTCCTCCATATATTCAGGGTGTGGGTGTGTTTTTTAGGGCTCCTCCATATATTCAGCAGGGTGTGCGGGCGTGTTTTTTAGGGCTCCTCCATATATTCAGGGTGTGTGGGTGTGTTTTTAGGGGTTCCCATATATTCAGGGTGTGGGGTGGGTGTTTTTAGGGGTTCCTCCATATATTCAGGGTGTGTGGGTTGTTTTTAGGGGCTCCTCCATATATTCAGGGTGTTGTTTTTGGGGATCCTCCATATATTCAGGGTGTGTTTTTTAGGGGTTCCTCCATATATTCAGGGTGTGGGTGTGTTTTTAGGGGCTCCTCCATATATTCAGGGTGTGCGGGTGTCTTTTTAGCGGCGCCTCCATATATTCAGGGTGCAGGGGTGTCTTTTTAGGGGCTCCTCCATATTTTCAGGGTGTGCGGGTGTCTTTTTAGCGGCTCCTCCATATTTTCAGGGTGTGCGGGTGTCTTTTTAGGGGCTCCTCCATATATTCAGGGTGTGCGGGTGTGTTTTTTGGGGTTCCTCCATATATTCTGGGTGTACAGGCATGTTTTTAGGGGTTCCTCCATATATTCAGGGTGTGCGGGTGTGTTTTTAGGGGCTCCTCCATATATTCAGGGTGTGTGGGTGTGTTTTTTAGGGGTTCCTCCATATATTCAGGGTGTGCGGGGTTGTTTAGGGTCCTCCATATATTCAGGTGGTGTGGGTGTTTTTAGGGGCTCCTCCATATATTCAGGGTGTGTGGGTGTGTTTTTAGGGGTTCCTCCATATATTCTGGGACAAGGCATGTTTTTAGGGGTTCCTCCATATATTCAGGGTGTGCGGTGTGTTTTTAGGGGCTCCTCCATATATTCAGGGTGTGTGGGTGTTTTTAGGGGTTCCTCCATATATTCAGGGTGTGCGGGTGTTTTTTAGGGCTCCTCCATATATTCAGGGTGTGTGGGTGTGTTTTTAGGGGTTCCTCCATATTCTGGGTGTACAGGCATGTTTTTATGGGTTCCTCCATATATTCAGGTGTGCGGTGTGTTTTTTAGGGGTTCCTCCATATATTCAGGGTGTGCGTGTGTTTTTAGGGGTGCCTCCATATATTCAGGGTGTGTGGGTGTGTTTTTAGGGGTTCCTCCATATATTCAGGTGTGCGGGTGTGTTTTTAGGGGTTCCTCCATATATTCAGTGTGTGGGTGTGTTTTTAGGGGTTCCTCCATATATTCAGGGTGTGCGGGTGTGTTTTTAGGGGTCCTCCATATATTCAGGGTCGGTGGTGTGTTTTTTAGGGGTTCCTCCATATATTCAGGTGTGCGGGTGTTGTTTTTAGGGGCTCCTCCATATATTCAGGGTGTGTGGGTGTTTTTTAGGGGTTCCTCCATATATTCAGGGTGTGTGGTGTGTTTTTAGGGGTCCTCCATATATTCAGGTGTGCGGGTGTGTTTTTAGGGGTTCCTCCATATATTCAGGGTGTGCGGGTCTTTTTTAGGGGCTCCTCCATATATTCAGGGTGTGTGGTGTTTTTAGGGGCTCCTCCATATATTCAGGGTGTGCGGTGTGTTTAGGGCTCCTCCATATATTCAGGTGTGTGGGTGTGTTTTTAGGGGCTCCTCCATATATTCAGGGTGCGGGTGTGTTTTTTAGGGGTTCCTCCATATATTCAGGGTGTACAGGTGTGTTTTTAGGGGTTCCTCCATATATTCAGGGTGTGCGGGTGTGTTTTTAGGGGCTCCTCCATATATTCAGGGTGTGGGTGTGTTTTTAGGGGTCCTCCATATATTCAGGGTGTGCGGGTGTGTTTTTAGGGGTCCTCCATATATTCAGGGTGTGTGGGTGTGTTTTAGGGGTTCCTCCATATATTCAGGGTGTGGGTGTGTTTTTAGGGGCTCCTCCATATATTCAGGGTGTGTGGGTGTGTTTTTAGGGGTTCCTCCATATATTCAGGTGTGTGGGTGTGTTTTTTAGGGGTTCCTCCATATATCAGGGGTGTGCGGTGTTGTTTTAGGGGTTCCTCCATATATTCAGGTGTGCGGTGTCTTTTTAGGGGCTCCTCCATATATTCAGGGTGTGCAGGTGTCTTTTTAGGGGTTCCTCCATATATTCAGGGTGTGTGGGTGTGTTTTTAGGGCTCCTCCATATATTCAGGGTGTATGGGTGTGTTTTAAGGGGTTCCTCCATATATTCAGGGTGTGCAGGTGTGTTTTTAGGGGTTCCTCCATATATTCAGGGTGTGTGGGTGTGTTTAGGGGTTCCTCCATATATTCAGGGTGTGTGTGGTGTTTTTAGGGGTTCTTCCATATATTCAGGGTGTGTGGGTGTCTTCTTAGGTTCCTCCATATATTCAGGGTGTGCGGGTGTGTTTTAGGTGCCTCCATATATTCAGGGTGTGTGGGTGAGTTTTTAGGGGTTCCTCCAAATATTCAGGTGTGTGGGTGTGTTTTTAGGGGCTCCTCCATATATTCAGGTGTGCGGGTGTGTTTTTAGGGGCTCCTCCATATATTCAGGGTGTGTGGGTGTGTATTAGGGGCTCCTCCATATATTCATGGTTGTGGGTGTGTTTTTAGGGGTTCCTCCATATATTCAGTGTGTGTGGTGTCTTTTTTAGGGGTCCTCCATATATTCAGGGTGTGTGGGTGATTTTTAGGGGCTCCTCCATATATTCAGGTGTGTGGTTGGGAGTTTTAGGGGTTCCTCCATATATTCAGGGTGTGCAGGTGTGTCTTTTTAGGGGCTCCTCCATATATTCAGGGGTGCGGGTGTGTTTTTTAGGGGTTCCTCCATATATTCAGGGTGTGCGGGTGTGTCTTTTTAGGGGCTCCTCCATATATTCAGGGTGTGGGTGTCTTTTAGGGTTCCTCCATATATTCAGGGTGTGCGGGTGTCTATTTAGGGGTTCCTCCATATATTCAGGGTGTGTGGGTGTCTTTTTAGGGGCTCCTCCATATATTCAGGGTGTGCGGGTGTGTTTTTAGGGGTTCCTCCATATATTCAGGGTGTGCGGGTGTCTTTTTAGGGGCTCCTCCATATATTCAGGGTGTTGGTGTGTTTTTAGGGGTTCCTCCATATATTCAGGGTGTGCGGGTGTGTTTTTAGGGGTTCCTCCATATATTCAGGGTGTGCGGTGTGTTTTTAGGGGCTCCTCCATATATTCAGGGTGTGCGGGTGTGTTTTTAGTGTTCCACCATATATTCAGGGTGTGCGGGTGTGTTTTTAGGGGTTCCTCCATATATTCAGGGTGTGCGGGTGTGTTTTTAGGGGTTCCTCCATATATTCAGGGTGTGCGGGTGTGGTTTTTAGGGGTTCCCCCATATATTCAGGGTGTGCGGGTGTCTTTTTAGGGGTTCCTCCATATATTCAGGGTGTGCGGGTGTGTTTTTTAGGGTTTCCCCATATATTCAGGGTGTGCGGGTGTCTTTTTAGGGGTTCCCCCATATATTCAGGGTGTGCGGGTGTGTTTTTAGGGGTTCCCCCATATATTCAGGGTGTGCGGGTGTCTTTTTAGGGGTTCCTCCATATATTCAGGGTGTGCGGGTGTGTTTTTAGTCTTCCTGTCTTCCTGTCCTCCAATTCCCTACTTGACCCCTGCAATCTGGCTTCCGTCCCCTACACTCAACTGAAACTGCCCTCACCAAAGTCACCAACGACCTCCTAACTGCTAAAAAACACGGCCACTATTCTATTCTCATCCTGCTTGACCTCTCGGCTGCTTTTGACACTGTTGACCACCCCCTCCTTCTACAGACCCTCAACTCTCTGGGTCTCGGTGACACTGCACTTGCTTGGGTTGACTCCTATTTATCCAACAGGTCCTTCTGTGTGTCCTTTGCTGGTAACTCCTCCTCCTCATTGCTTCTATCTGTTGGTGTACCTCAAGGCTCTGTCCTTGGTCCTCTGCTCTTTTCCATCTACCCCTCCTCCCTGGGCAAAATCATCAACAGCTTTGGCTTTAATTACCACCTCTACGCTGATGACACTCAGATACCCTCTCTACCCCTGATCTCTCTCCCCCTGTCCTTTCAAAAGTCAGTGACTGTTTATCTGGCATCTCCTCCTGGATGGCCTCCCACCACCTAAAGATCAACATGTCAAAGACTGAGCTCCTACTTATTCCTCCCTCTAATGCCTCCCCACCTCCTGACTTCTCTATCACGGTGGAGGGGATCACCATCTCCCCATCAAACCAAGTTCGCTGTCTTGGAGTTACACTGGACTCTGCTCTTTCCTTCATCCCCCACATCAAGTCTCTTTCCTCCTCCTGCCGATACCAACTGCGTAATATTTCCAGAATTCGGCCATTTCTTACCGCGTCACCACAAAACAACTCATACACGCCCTGGTAATCTCCCGACTCGATTATTGCAATAATCTCTTATCTGGCCTCCCTCTGTCCCACCTCTCCCCCTACAATCCATCTGAACGCCTCCGCCAGGCTAATTCACCTCACCCGCCGCTCTGTCTCTGCCGCTCCCCTCTGCGAGTCCTTCACTGGCTCCCCATCCACTGCAGAATTAAGTTCAAAATCCTTATCCTTACCTACAAAACCCTCACTAACTCAGCGCCCCACTACCTGTCCTCACTAATCACCAAATACACCCCAGCCCGCTCCCTAAGGTCAAACAGTGACCTGCGCCTAGCTTCTCCCCGCATCACCTCTTCCCATGATAGACTGCAGGATTTCTCACGCGCAGCCCCCCACTCTTGGAACGCTCTCCCTCGTACTGTCAGACTTTCCCCTAACTTCTCTTCCTTCAAACGCTCCCTTAAAACATTCCTATTAGGGAAGCCTACCACCCAACTCACTGACGCAACCATCAATCACTCTCACCTTACAGTCCTCTCCTCCTGTTTCCAACCCCAACCCTCCTAGATTGTGAGTTCCTACGGGAATAGGGCCCTCATCTCCTCCTGTACTGTTTGTCAAATGTTGTTCAATGTATTGTAACCCTGTCTATACTGTGCCTATTGTACAGCGCTGCGGAATATGCTGGCGCTTTATAAATAAATAATAATAATAATAATAATAATATTCAGGGTGTGCGGGTGTGTTTTTAGGGGTTCCTCCATATATTCAGGGTGTGCGGGTGTCTTTTTAGGGGTTCCTCCATATATTCAGGGTGTGCGGGTGTGTTTTTAGGGGTTCCTCCATATTTTCAGGATGTGCGAGTGTATAACAGAGCTGCACGGTAATAAATCTCCTAGCAGTGAGTCTGTAATCTATAATAAATGCTGTAAATCAATTTTTTGCTGTTTTTTGTTGGTGTGAATGGCCTGGGCTGCGGCTCTGCCTCTGATAGAGCTGAACGGTTCTCTTCTCTCTTCTCGGGTCTCCGTGTTTCCTCCCCATCTCCATTACATGTGTCTCTGCCCAGACATAGATGAGTGCGCGCGCTTGTGGAAAATGATTGAGACACAGACAACCTACTTTGTACTTAAAATTCTAAATGTATTTAAGAACATTAGTATATAAGCCTTTACAACAACATGGAGGAGCTGATGTCATAACCAGAGACGGCCACGTGTATGAATTGATTGTAGCAACAATATGTCATTGGGAGTAGGTTTTATGGAATTTGCCTCAGCGGTGTAACCAAACTGCTGTGTGGGGTCTCCCATACAGCAGCGCAGGTTTTAGCAGGTACAGGGGGGCAAAGGGGGGCACAGGGGGGTTGGGAAAGATGGCTTAATTGCATATTCCAATTATTTATATTTTGGATAAGTTGTAAAATTATTTCCAGCCGCCCTGTATAAAATGTCAGGATCCTTCATGCTCGTTTTTAACTCATTTGTTTGCTGAGCATTATGGGGGATGTAGTTGTCACGCATTAGGAGTGCTCGAATCCCTGTCTCCGTGTCTTATGTTGGCGTCTCAGATTTTTTTCTGGTTTCTATGAATCGGAAGCTGTGACTGTCGCCTCTCACTGAGCCCGATCTGGGCCAAGACATTGATTTCAGGTTTCAGGGACATGGACTTAATGTCTGCGAGAGACGCCTCCTAAATAGATATAATGGACATAAAGCGCACGCTCGCCCGGACACTCGCTGGAACCTTTTCAGAAAGCCCCTAATTCCCATCCTTTTCACAGCGAGGAGCCGTTTGGAAGCTCCGTGCGTTCGGCTGATGAAACAAAATTTGTGTCATTTAGGAGCGCGGGTTCTGGTCATTCTGTGCCATTAGAGCCGGCAGGTCTCCCGCTGATTAACAGCTCATCAACATCTTCTGGAGAAGGAACATGGTCCTGCCAGGCCCCGGCGCGGCACAGCCTGTTTCCTTTTTTCCAAAAATCAATGTAACTTCTCAGAGTCGCAAAATGCAGGAGGATCCGCTCTGATACAAAATGTGCCGGAGGAGCATCCGGCCCCTAAAATCCCATCCCGGAAAACCAGGCCGAGCTTTCTCCTGCAGCACAAAAAAAACAGGAAAAAGGGGTGTAAAAAGTGACCGGAGGCTTTATGGATTCAGAGAATACTGTATAACTGAACCCACCCAACACCCCCCAAAAATATTCCTATGTGGAGGACGGTGGGCTTCTATGTGCGCAGGACGGTGAGTTTCACGTTTGTATGTGCGCAGGACGGTGGATTTCTATGTGCGCAGGTCGGTGGGTTTCACGTTTCTATGTGCGCAGGACGGTGGCTTTCTATGTGCGCACGACGGTGGCTTTCTATGTGCGCAGGACGGGGGTTTGTATGTGTGCAGGACGGTGGGTTTCTATGTGCGCAGGACGGTCGAATTCTATGTGCGCAGGGCGGTGGGTTTCTATTGTTAAATAATAACCATAAACAAACAAAATCAATATTCCTATTATAATTACCATATATGGAATGCCATAAACCTTTTTTCAGGTTTCCTCTCAAAAAAGAAAATACAAAGAAAAGATGTGCTTACACTGATAAGCAGACAGTGGGTTTCTATGTGCGCAGGGTGATGGTGGGTTTCTGGAGCTGGATCCCAGGCCACCCCTGTGCATCCTGGGAATATTACAGTGGTGGTATTGCGATGCACACACATAGACACGGGATGAGCAGAGTTACGTCTCAGTCTCTACAGTACATAGTTACACAGGCTGAATAAAGACGCGCATCTGTCAGGTTCAGCCTCTCACACATCACCTACTGCTGTTGATACGAAAGTTGAGATGAATGTGTTTTTAACCCGCGATGAATGATGTGATTCCGATTCTGCGGTTGGTTTTGCAGTGATGTCACATTTACATACTGAAAATGTCAATATTTGGGGCGTGACATCAATACAGTGGCAAGAGGCAACAAACAGTGCGAGACCTGGAACAGCCGCAAATCTGAAG
The DNA here is from genome assembly GCA_009667805.1 of Leptobrachium leishanense. Lineage (NCBI taxonomy): Eukaryota > Metazoa > Chordata > Amphibia > Anura > Megophryidae > Leptobrachium > Leptobrachium leishanense. The sequence goes on from CM019070.1 coordinate 6,183,820, forward strand.
AGAGCGGCAACAAAACAATTGCTTTTCATTGGGGAAAATCATGAATATTGGAGCTTTAATATTTTTTTTAACAATAGACATTTGGTATAATATTTTACTGACCTTCGCGCGTTCAGTGACTTCATGTTTAGTCTGTCACACCTGAATGTGTGTGTGAGCGAGGGTGTTTGCTAATCTGTAAGGTAATGCCGAGGCAGGTTTAGCCTTTGTTGATCTGCCCATTCCGGTGTGTGTTGTCCCATTGAAAACTCTAAAGTCAGTCTGTGTTCATCCTAAAAGGAGCGCCAGCTATTGGCCGTTTGGGATTGGGCCAGAATCCGTTCTCTGTTCGGGATACTGATGACAAGAGTCCTGATTTTGGGCACATTGCCCTTGGCATGTTTTTTTGACTCCTGGAGCAGTGAGTGAGGACGCACTCCACATTAAACCTACGATGTCCTGATTTAGGGCTCCTCATACTGATACTCCCTCCTTGTCCGCCTTGGATTATTCCTCTAATCTGGAGGTATTAATGAAATCCATAAAACGGCGTCTCCCCCCGGCGCGGGAGGAATTGCAGTGTTATCCGGGAGCTGTCGCCGCCGAGGTAAATCATTTCTTATATTTTGAAGAGAATTGCAACTTTGAAGATGGGTAATAAGTATGGAAAACATCCAAGCGCGGCGCGCCACAACGTTTCATTTATAATTGAGGACAGCGAGATTTTCTTTGATTCTATGAATTTATAATTGCTTTCCGTATCGCGCGCGTTCGCTCAGCTGAATTGTACATTTCTCAGCTCGCAGGAAGTTATTGGATTTCTCTGCAAAGTCACGGTGAGCGGCGGACGCAGAGAATCCAGACACCATGATCTTTTGGGGAGCGGCCGTGCTGCTGAGGATTGTGGGATTTACTGTCCGAAGCAGTTTGTGGAATATTTTCTTTCTGTCTGCTCTGCTTCGTGTTGTTTGGGAAAAGCTCCAGTTTTCAGTTCGGCGTAATTGGTGCCCGATGCATCTCGCAGCGTTCGTCTGCAGCTGCCATACTGAGGGACGTGTCATCAGGCTCATCATGTGACATAGTGTTTTTCCCAGACCAGCACCACGTCGTCAGTACCGGCTCCGCTCGTTGCTTTATTACTTTTGATTCGGTTTAAACTCGTTTTAGATTAAGGCAAACGCCCAGATCGAGGGAAACAAGAGAAGCTGCCACGTCCCGAACTTATAGGATCTTCTACGGAATCTCAGAGTGTCACCTCGGGACACTGAGATTAGTCACCAAAACTATGGCCGACCCTTTAATCTGGAGCTGGTTGGACCTACGTGACAGCAATAACCAGGCTCCATACATAGAGGACAGATAATGGCTCTGCTGGGGTGGAGCCTGAGTATCACTGACCAATGAGCTCAGAGCCCTGAGTCCGTGCTTTGCTTTAGAGATGATTTCCCAGATATTCACAGACGTTCCATGGCTGGGAGTCTCCAGGCGCGGCCGGTGCGGCGCGGCCGGCGCACCGAGCGCCACTTACAGGTAGGGCGGCGCTGCTTATGGCTACAGCTTGATGTTTATGGACAGAGTTACAGTTAAGCGTCTATTCATTATGCACCAACATTTCAGTGCTTTTCACTTCGGTGCAGTTTGGTGCATGTCGGCGATTCCATTTCACCAACATTTCCAACATTTATATAAAAAAGAAAAAAAGTGTGTTCCAGAAATAAAAAAGTCTTTTAAAAGATTGGGAAACAAAACTTTCATCTAAAAATACAAAAAATAGAAAAAAGGCTCTAACAAATAAAGAGTTAATGCTGGAAATTAAAATAAAGGTTTTTGTTTTTTTAATTAAAGATATTGGGCCTTATTACATTCCTCACGCAAACGGTAACGCTCACCTGCGTGACCTCACCTCACCTGCGTGACCTCACCTCACCTGCGTGACCTCACCTCACCTGCGTGACCTCACCTCACCTGCGTGACCTCACCTCACCTGTGTGACCATTAACGTTTGCTGCGGTATTTACAGCATATTACAATCCAAACGCAAACGGGTTAAAAAAGCCGTTAGCGTTTGGTACCTTGCGCTCCTCTGCGCGAGGTTACTGTACTTTGTAACCCAGCGTTGATTAACACTTTGCGCTCCCCATGTTAAGTATAGGAAGCACAATGTCCCAGCGCTGATTAACGCCTGGCTCTGGTCAGCAGAAAGTTAACCATAGCCAGGACCTGGTGTTAATGGATTCCGCTTCTGCACAATCTGCTAACACCAGCCTAAAGAAATAAAAAAAACAATCCTATACTCACCCTCTGTCCCGCGGTGAGGACCACGGCTCCAACTGCCTCCTCCGTTCGGCGGGAGCAGGGAAAGACTTGGGGACTGCGCTCAGCGACACTTGGGGACTGGCGCGAGCATCCCTGATTTTCACTGCCGCCAAACAGGCACCGTATTTCAATGCCGCCGAACAGCACCGTATTTCACTGCCACTGAACAGGCACCATATTTCACTGCCGCCGAACAGCACTGTATTTCACTGCCGCTGAAGAGGCACTGTATTTCACTGCCACCGAACAGGCACCATATTTCACTGCCGCCGAACAGCACCATATTTCACTGCCGCTGAACAGGCACCATATTTCACTGCCGCCGAACAGGCACCGTATTTCACTACCACCGAACAGGCACCATATTTCACTGCCCCCGAACAGCACCGTATTTCACTGACACCGAATAGGCACCGTATTTCACTGCCGTTGAACAGGCACCATATTTCACTGCCGCCGAACAGGCACCATATTTCACTGCCGCCGAACAGGCACCATATTTCACTGCCACCAAACAGACACCTTATTTCACTGCCGCCAAACAGACACCCTATTTCACTGCCACCGAACAAGCACCATATTTGCTGGCAATTCGCCAAAATTTGGCCGGTGTTCCCCGCGGTTTGGGCCCTGCTGTCTGAGTGACCTTCTGATTCTCTTCTTTTCCAGGTCCTCGTGTTTCTCCTGAGTCTGGGCTGCGAAATAACACGCTTTGATCCGTGTTTCAGGCCCCATCGTGGCGGCTCTCCATGGCGGCCACACTCTGCTTCAACAAGGTAAAGTCCCTAAATCTGTATAAACAACTTTTCTATAGAGATGCAGAGTTTGTAAAGTAATTCTATAAGCTTTATTAACACAATTAAATGACAAACAATGCAATGAAGATCCCAGGGCAATATCAGCTGACGGAGTTACACGAATGTGAGCCGTATCCTCATATTTACTGGATGTGCATTTATATATATCTATATATTTTACACTAGCACTCAGAATATGATATGACCTCACTCGATGCAACAAACCTGCTGTAATATATGCTCATACAATTAGAACAGCAATCATGAAAAATTAAAAGCCACATAAACGCTATTCTAAACCCTTGTAGAGGTAACAGTAGCCGGACCGATGGGTACCTTTTCTCTGCCGTGGTTTCCTAATTTGCTCTGAGAACTCTTGGTATATTTTATTCCTTTTGGTTTATTGGGTTTACATAAATATGTTGCATTTCTATATACTGAGGGAGGAGCAGCTCTGATCAGAGTCACATGTCCACGGACTGCGAGCGGCTCCTCCGTATCATCCCGCGAGTTTATTAGGCTTGGAATTATGTACACTTTGTTACCGTCCTCGGTGCCGCTTGGAATCCCTTTAATTTATTACTTTCAGAGTTTTGCATCAAGATTGATTATAAAACTGGAGCAGTTACCATGGAAACACTCAAAGAGTTGCTGCTTATTTAGGACTTTATAAAAGAAAGATGTGCTGGAGTTGGCGCTTAGTGATACTAACAGGACAAGAAGCGCCAACTCCAGCACATCTTTCTTTTATACTGACTTACAAAGGTGCAAAAAGGATATACCACCAAGTGGTCTGGAGAGGCAGCTGACTCCATAAATACCAGATACTGTATGACTTTTATTTTTTATTCTTCCCTCAACTGATTATTATTAAGACTTTCACAATCATTAAGACTTTTACAACCCGGAGTATACAGGATAAGACTGTAAATGTCACATTACTTTGTTTTATCCTATTTGCACCATTTTACTTCCATTGTATTTTATTTGATTGTATTGAGGTTGTTTATTTGCCATCACCACCTTGTGGCGCCAGTGGCACAGATTATCATCATTTTTACATTGATTTAGGACTTTGCCCCAAATCCCTCGTTATACAGAGCTTGTTGTTAATGAATCGTTTGTGTGAGCAGAGAGTGAATTCACAAACAACTGCCTAAATGATTCATGGCAGAAAAAAGGTGAATCTGGGCACCAGCAGCATTAGCACAGCTTTTATTGCATGAGTGCAGTTTTTACTGTGTGATCGCAGCTTTTACTGTATGAGCACAGCTTTTATTACATGAGCCCAGTGTTTACTGTATGAGTGCAGCTTATACTGTGTGAGCACAGCTTTTACTGTATGAGTGCAGCATTTATTGCATGAGCGCAGCTTTTACTGTATGAGTGCAGTTTATACTGTGTGAACGCAGATTTTACTGTATGAGCGCAGCTTTTATTACATGAGCGCAGTGTTTACTGTATGAGTGCAGCTTATACTGTGTGAGCACAGCTTTTACTGTATGAGTGCAGCATTTATTGCATGAGCGCAGCTTTTACTGTATGAGTGCAGCTTATACTGTGTGAGCGCAGCTTTTACTGTATGAGCGCAGCTTTTATTGCATGAGCACATCTTTTACTGTATGAGCGCAGCTTTTATTGCATGAGCACATCTTTTACTGTATGAGCGCAGCTTTTATTGCATGAGCACATCTTTTACTGTATGAGCGCAGCTTTTACTGTATGAGCGTAGCTGTTACTGCATGAGCACAGCTTTTACTGTATGAGCGCAGCTTTTATTGCATGAGCACATCTTTTACTGTATGAGCGCAGCTTTTACTGTATGAGCGTAGCTGTTACTGCATGAGCACAGCTTTTACTGTATGAGCGCAGCTTTTACTGTATGAGCGTAGCTGTTACTGCATGAGCACAGCTTTTACTGTATGAGAGCAGCTGTTACTGCATGGACCCCTTGCTTGATGTGCCTAGAGGGGTGTCAGCTATACCCCCCTGACGAGGCCCAAGAAGGCCAAAACGATCGTCGGGGGTTGCTGCACCTCTCGTGCAGGGATGACGTCCTTGGCAATCAGCACTGGCCACCCTTTCTGGGTGAGAGCGTCTGATTTGCATATGGAAAATTCATCCCTGTAATGGCACAAGCAAGCTAAAACCTTGTTTGTGAGACCTGAGCGGCCGCACCCACCGTAGAGCAGGCCATTGTGCTGTTGCTCGTTCTCAGGACCCTCACAAACACCCCTCTTGTTTCTCACTGTTACTGTATGAGCGCAGCTTTTACTGTATGAGCGCAGCTGTTACTGCATGAGCGCAGCTTTTACTGTATTAGTGCTGCTTTTACTGTATGATCAAAGTTTATACTGTGTGAGCGCAGCTTTTATTGCATGTGTGCAGATTTTACTGTATGAGCGCAGCTGTTATTGCATGTGCACAGATTTTACTGTGTGACCACAGCTTTTATTGCATGAGAGCAGGTTTTACTGTATGAACCCAGTGTTTACTATATGAGCACAGCTTTTAGTGCATGAGCCCAGTGTTTACTGTATGAGCACAGCTTTTATTGCATGAGCGAAGGTTTTACTGTATGAAGGCAGATTTTACTGTATGAGCGCAAATTCTACTCTGATCCCAGTGTTTACTGTGTGAGCGCAGCTTTTACTGTATGAGGGCAGATTTCACTGTGCAAGCGCAGTTTTTTTTGCATGGGAGCAGGTTTTACTGTATGAGCTCAACTTTTATTGCATGAGCACAGCTTTTATTGCATGAGCGCAGGTTTTACTGTATGAGCCCAGTGTTTACTGTATGAGCACAGCTTTTATTGCATGAGCGAAGGTTTTACTGTATGAGGGCAGATTTTACTGTATGAGTGCAAATTCTACTCTGAGCCCAGCGTTTACTGTGTGAGCGCAGCTTTTACTGTATGAGGGCAGATTTCACTGTGCGAGCGCAGCTTTTACTGTATGAGCTCAGCTTTTACTGTGTGAGCTCAGCTTTTACTGTATGAGCGCAGCTTTTATTGCAAAATAGCATCTTTTACTGTATGAGCTCAGCTTTTACTGTGTGAGCTCAGCTTTTATTGCAAAATAGCATCTTTTACTGTATGAGCTCAGCTTTTACTGTATGAGCTCATCTTTTACTGTGTGAGCTCAGCTTTTACTGTATGAGCGCAGCTTTTACTGTGTGAGCGCAGCTTTTACTGTATGAGGGCAGATTTTATTGCAAAAGAGCAGCTTTTACTGTATGAGCTCAGCTTTTACTGTATGAGCGCAGCTTTTACTGTATGGGCACAGCTTTTACTGTGTGAGCGCAGCTTTTACTGTATGAGCACAGCTTTTACTGTGTGAGCGCAGCTTTTACTGTATGTGCATCGGTACGATGGCTACGTTACGGCCAAGAATGGCCTTTGTCAAACCCAAATACACCGCCTACGCCATGGTCACATCAGTGCATTGATTCCGTCCGTCCTCCTTCCTGCGTCCGTCGCAGCTTTCTGACGGCTCAAAGGGGAGGGGGCACATGGGGTAACCTTCATAATAAATGCATGTTGCACCAGCGCCACCTAATGTGGAAAATGTAGATGTGTTTGCTAGCACTATGGAGAACTGCACACCATCACGCAGTACAAATCTTAAAATATAAAAGATACTGGAGAAAGAAACCAATAAGTGCAGCGCTCTATTGGCATAGATTACCTTTTCTATACACTCAGTAGTCCTATATTCAGTCAATATTGATGGTATCACCTCTAAAAGAGACACAATGACATTTCTTTTTAGTGCAACACTGGTTTGTCAAACTTTCTATCTAGAGAAAGGTGCAAAAAAACCTGACAAACAGAGAGTCACCCTGGCTCCATTATGAAAGTAGGTGGACTCTTAAGAATTATACCCTTATCCTCTTCTTACAGCTTCTCCCATGTAAGTTACCTTCTTAAACCTACTAACCCCCCAAGACGCCCCCCACTCGCCCTGACCCCCCTCCCTTTTCCTGTAAATGAAAACACAACAAAGTATTGGCATTTTGGAAAGGTCACGTCTTTTATTACTTAAGGCCAAATTCTTTGCCTCTAAGGCAGAATTATTATTATCGATCCTCGTATGCCAAATACGCTACACCAGATAACACTGGCAACTGCAATGCACCACAAGCATTGCCCAGAAATAGCGCCCCACGTGGCTAAGCAGGATGACCACACGTCTGCTCAGTGTATTTTTATGGCAGATAGCAGGCCGAGAGGATCTGCAAACCAGGAAGGCACCTGAGCTTGGCCGTATGAAACCATACTCACCCCGTACCCTGCAGACCCTCCTCCCACTATCGCCCTCCACGTGCCAGGCCGCCTATTTCACCGCCACCAAAAACGAGGACCCTCTTTTTACTGCCACCAATAAAAACCCGTGACCTTTCCTCTTACCCCACAAAAGGCTCCTTATCGCGCCTTCAATGAAGAGTGTGTTCCCAGCCTTATCACTCCTTCAATGAACTCCTCACTTCTTGCTCCTATTTCGGGGTGCTCCAAAACCATTGCCAGATAACATCGGCAAATGCAATGCACCACACATATTGCCCAGAAATAGCGGCCCCACGTGGCTAAGTAGCGTGACCACGCGTCTACTCAGGGGTCTCTTTATATCGCAAATAGCAGGCCGAGAGGATCTGCAAACCAGGAAGGCACCTGAGCTTGGCCGTACGAAACCACACTCACCCCGTACCCTGCAGACCCTCCCCCTACCATTGCATCCCCACGTGCCAGGCCGCTATTTCACCGCTCACAATACCTATCTCTTCTCTAGCTGTCCCCTAAATGTAGTACCATAATATCTGGCTTACCCCTCTTTCTCCTGGATGTCTTTGCTATTCCCAATAACTGCCCCACCCCCTACCTTGCTTCCCTATCCATCTAATCCCTACTTCAATTACGCTGCACCCCGGGGTCGCTCCTCTCTTGGTGCCAGCAGCATGACTCTCCATCCATTGCACATAGGAGTGCTCCAGGATCCGCACTCTCATTGCACGTCCTGCAAATAACCAAAATGTAAACTATTAACTGTAATGCACAGACACACACAGTGTACCCGAACTGAAAAGAAACCAAAAGAAACAAGGAAACAAATTATTATTATTAAAACAAAACAATTGTTCCCCATAAGTTTTCCCTTCATTTCTTTAATGACCTCACATATCTCCTATACATTTCCCATTTCCATCTCCCCATCTTTTTAATTCGGTCCTTTGGGTAACCCAATCTGCCTCAGTACCAGCAGCTCCTATCCTGAAAGAATGGGGACAAATATAACTCCCCTTTCAACCAAGCCCCTCCGTGGCCTGCTGCGGAACCATTTGAATTGATACCCGGACAAGTTAGTACCCCCCTTGTGCCCCCAGAACATGCAACTGTTTGAAGGAGTCGCCTCCAAGTATCCCCTGATACATACCACTGGGCATACTTCCCCACCATGGGCACCTAGAGCAATTGTTTCCTCAATCCTTAGGGCAGCTGAAAAAACGAAAACAAATGCTGCCCTACAAAGATTGTTATCAGCTCCATCTTATCTCCTACTTGTACTCTGCTGTCAAGATCTTCCTCACCACGAATTGTTTAGCCCAGTCCTCCTCTTCCTTTAACTGAGCAAAGTATGAAATACCACTAAATAGTTCCAAGCTGTCCTTTCTTTATTGACTTACCGCTGAACTTCAGTAGCTATTTTGAAAACAACATTCTGCCCTACCTCCTCTGTCCCTTTAAAACTCGATCCAACCCTTTCACTGCTTGCTCTACGGTGCCCATGTCTTCTGCAACAACAATCTCCTCACCAAATCATTGATGCCCTCTAACTGCTCCCCATCTGGCAAAGAAACGGAGGGCAGTCTTCACCCTGGAAATTGTTTTTTTTTTTTTATTATTATTGTTTATTTATTTATTTTTATTATTATTATTATAATTTTTTTTTCCTTCTTTCCTCCTCCCCCTCCCGGTGCCAAATGTCGGAACACATTCCACCTGAAACTGGACAATGTATCCGCCACCACCTTCCTTACCCCCGGTATGTGATTTGCCGTGAAATTAATATTGCTTTTCAACATATCAACACCAAATACCTGACATAGGCTACAACCTGCGGTGATGATGCAGACATGTTATTCAGCACTTGCACCACACCTTGAATATCAGACCCAAAAAAAGGGGGGGAGGGATGTTATTTTTTATTTTAATTTATTTATTTTTTTTTTAATTCTATCCCCCACAGTTGTATTGCCCCGATGATTGGAAAATAAAAAAATTCCAGAAACACCAAGCTTTGCACCCATCCATTAAATCCACTCCTGGGCCATTTCCCTGCTCACCATTTGAAATTACACTAGACCATTTGATCTTAATGTCTGGCCATTCCCCCCCAAACCACCTACAATTCTCCCCGATCAACTAAACTTATATTGTTACCCCCCCACCCTACCTCATTCTCCAGTCCCTTTGGAACCCGTTACGATGAAATCGTCCAAGTAATGTACTATACGTCTCCTCCCCGCTCTCTTCTCCACTAAGCAATGCAAAAAAGTAGGAAGCCTTTAAAAAGGGAGCATGGGATATTGTCCACCCCAATGGGTAAACATATATCTATGTAAAATTACCCATCAAATTTACACCCCATTAAAAGAAAACCCCCTGGACACAGCGGTATGGCCTGAAGGCTGACTCTAGATCAAGCTTAGCTAACTCTGTCCCCTCGCCAGCTACCCTTACCAAAATCACCACCTGATTGAATGAACGGTAGCTAACAGAAACTTCTTCCCTACTTATTGCCTCTGCAAAGAAACGGCCGTCCCAATGTTTATTTGTATGTATTTTCCTTACATTCCCTTGCTCTGTGTATCATGTAGAGTATTGTATTCCCTCTGTATAGCGTAACCTCTATATTACGATCCAGTCTTTGTATAGTCTACACCCCCCTGTAAGTAATGAATTCCTTTTGTTTTCACATGCTTCCATCAGCCCCTCCCCTCCTCCCAGCAACTAAGGTCACCAGCTCACTGTTATCTGATCCATTGTTCCCATCTGAGAGTGACTCTATTGTTTGTGCACCTTCCCCCTCTGTATGTGTGTGTCCCCTTGCGAAATGTAAATAACGCCATCTCCATTTTGAGTTGAGAAAGAGCAAGGATTTTCTGTACATTAGTGGCTGCATTGTCCTCCATTTTATGAGTCCTCAGCCCTGGAATCCTTTATCAATAGAACCAAGCTGTACATGTGAAAGTCTTTAACCTCCTTCCACAATGAAACTAATTCTTGCTTAGTATATTAATCTATAGACCCGAAGTTAAATCAACCAAACTAACCTAATGACACAGCATTTGCTAACATACAAAATCACTGTTTAGTTGATAAGCCTCTTCAGAAATTCTAACAGACACATTTAGATGTGTAATTGTTATATATTCATAAATCTGGCAGAAACAATCTGGATTAATTTAGTTGCACAAATGTAAACTTAAACAGATTGTACAGTTACTGCTGCAGCACTTCCTCATTGGCAGCAGAACATGTGACTTTTTGAGGTTTAAGATGGCTGCCAGCCATGCGGTCACTGACTACCTATGTTTATAAGATCATATAGACTATACAAATAATAAGGTTTGATCAAGTATTACAAAGTGAAGCAAATATCAACAAGCATATTCTAGCTAACAATGCAAATCACTATAACGGATAAATTAGCGCATATTTTAACCCAATAGATTACACACACACACGCATATAGTATATTATCAACATAGCTTCAAATTCACCAAATTAATACACTTAATACTTATCCACTCCCAGGCTTTATTATGATGATGGTACAAGTGTGAAATAAGAGTGAGTTACTGCTCATGCTTCCTCTATTCCTGAAATAAGTCTCCCCTCTCCCTCAATAAAGACAAAGTTACCGTTCTAAATAATTATTTACTCAACTGTAGCAAGTGCGCAAAACAAAAGATTGTACATTGCTGCTGTGTCACTTTAAAAATTGCAACAATTAGAATAGTGAACTTAAATACAGTATACAAATTAATTTGTTCATCAACGTATTGCTTAGCCCTTGGGGTTACTCCAACATTATTTAAAACACACAGCTCTTTGAAATAACCCTGTAAATCATAACCCACATAAAAGGCCAGCATGTGAAGCTGCTTGAGAATCCACTAAAGGTGTTACTCAGCAATGCACGTATGGTGCTTTTCTCATTCGGCAAACTATAGAGTTATAGTGACTAATGTCCAGTGATTCAGTCTGTTATATCAAGTTCCTATGTGTGATTACATTCCCTTTGTGTTGTCTCCGTGTGCTATGGCTAGGTCCGGCTAGGTCCTTGTCGGATCTCCGTGTGCTATGGCTAGGTTTCTGTGTGTTTCTATTGTGTGATTACGGCGTGTTATAGCAAGTTTTTATTTTATTTTTATGTTCATATTCAATTTATATATATTTTTATTATTTATTTATTTTTATTTTTTATTTATTCTACATTAGTGATTTCAGTGTGTTATAGAGAGGAATTTCGTGATTTCAGGGTGTATGATAGCTACATCATTAGCGTGACTTTGTGTGTTATACCGAGGTCCTACGTGTGATTTCACTATGTATAGTGAGTTCCTTCTGTGTGTATGGTGAGGGCACCTGTGTGTATAGGTAGGCCCTGTGTTTGATTACGGTGTTTATATGGGTTGCTCATTATGATTTTGGCTGCAGCCATGGATGATACTAAAATTGGACAGTCAGTCATGCGCTATACTGAGCACATAAACTAATAAGGCACAGCAGTCCACAGACAGCCAAAGCAAAATTACTGGAAACCCCAATGCCCCTAATAACATACAAAACAACAAATCACTGAATTCTGGCAGAGTTATCCCAGAACAACACCCATTAGAAATTACTATCACGCAGCTCTACACCAAATGAACAAGGAATACAGTATTGCAAATTGAAACAAATATAAACAAGCATCCACTAAATAAAAGCTACAAATCCATACAATGAGAAACCCACACCTATCCTTCCAATAAATAATGGAACTAGGAATATATATGTAGCAGACTTATGATAATAGAGTATACATAACAGATTGATACAGCAATTATTACTCATCCAGTCATTGGTTTTCATACGATGATGGTGATGGCAAAATGGAGCTCGCCGCCGCTGTGCCTCTGAAGCTTCTAGTAAAAGAAAAAATTACTGCAATACCAAAAATGTCCCCCGCCCAGCCTTTTGTACCCTCCCTTCCCCCTCCTTTTCCATTGTTTATCTCCCCATTGTACCCAATCACAAAGAGCCATGCTTCAGCTCATAAAACAAAGGCGCCCATGCCTGATCCCATAGAACAAAGGGAACTCACTCCCTTTCACTCTTGTGTAATACAGGGATAATTCTTAAACCTCACTTCATTCCTAATTAGTCTTTCTCTCGAATTTACGGCCGTCCTCAGCCCTTTCCCTAACAGTATGTTCGTGATGATTTATTTAAAAGACAAATATCGACATGGTGTTGGTTGAATAAACCACAAGAGCTATAAATTACATATGGATTCACTCACGTGGTTCTGAGCCTATGGGAGGCTCTCCTTATTCAGCATGCGGTCGTTTGTACGGTACAACCAAAACCCCAATAGAAAACTGGAAGGCAGGCGTTTTCTGGAAAAAGATTTATTAAAAATAACACCGAGACGCGTTTCGGTAGTAACACAGACCACCTTTTTCAATCGGTTGCAATCAGTTCACTTTTTTCCCACGCTCAGTAGTGGATGTAGGTATCAGAATCGGGTTTACACATCCATTACGGTTTTACCTGCTCTCCGTTCTCAGTAATGGTTGTAAATCCCATCTGTGGGGTTTATAATCACATATTGCCAGTCGATATCTGGTGGGTCAGTGCTGTGTGCTGGGAGACGGGTCGTTGCTGTGTGCCAGGAAACGGGTCGTTGCTGTGTGCCAGGAGACGGGTCGGTGCTGTGTGCTGGGAGACGGGTCAGTGCTATGTGCCGGGAAATGGGTCGGTGCTGTGTGCTGGGAGACGGGTCAGTGCTGTGTGCTGGGAGACGGGTCGGGGCTGTGTGCCAGGAGACGGGTCGTTGCTGTGTGCCAAGAGACGGGTCGGTGCTATGTGCCGGGAGACGGGTCGGTGCTGGGTGCTGGGAGACGGGTCGGGGCTGTGTGCCAGGAGACGAGTCGTTGCTGTGTGCCAGGAGACGGGTCGGTGCTGTGTGCCAAGAGACGGGTCGGTACTATGTGCCGGGAGACGGGTCGGGGCTGTGTGCCAGGAGGACGGGTCGTTGCTGTGTGCCAGGAGACGGGTCGGTGCTGTGTGCCAGGAGACGGGTCGGTTCTGAGTACCAGAACTGTGGGCTTGAGCGGCTGTTTCACCGCGATTCGGCCGTGATGTTGCAGTAACGAGCCGCGTGAAGTTTTATTTGCCGGCTTGTCATGTGTCAGATTTACTGTCGGCTCTTGAGGAACGTCCGGAGCGATTTATTGGACGTAACTGGCAAATCCAGCGCAGGGACCCGCAATGAATTCTGATGCGAGGACGCCGCTCAGCCACCCGTCCTGCCATACGTCCATCTGTTCAGGGCCACGGGAGGCCCCGTCGTGATGCGCCACCACTTATCGTATCACACCATAAATCACACTGCGCTTTGTGCACACGCGCCGGCCGGCTGAACCGAGGCACCTTGCCATGTCCGCATAGTACACAACCTTCTCCCAATCGCTCTGTGCCCGGAATGGAGCGGAACGTGACAAAATGATGCCATTTGCCAGATTTTTCCATGTTTCACAGCAGAAAGGCAGACGTGCCCCCTCATCACAACCCCCCTCCCCCGGCCTTCTCCTGCCATCCTCAGATTTTTGGGTGGTTTAAATTCAACATAACTCACCGTTTAGCAGATCAACCCCCTATCCCAAATTCTTAGGGATTAGATCAATCGTCAGAGCAAGCGAGGAGGAAGTGATTTGGCTTCAGCAGAAAAAGGGGATAAATTGTAAAAGCCAGCATTTTAATGCATATTAAGCTGTTTTTTGGGGGATTTCTGCCCTTTCTCCCCAAATATCTTACAGAGTGATTCCCGTCACCGCACGCCAGCCTCACCACCAGAATTCTGCGCTGTGAGCGGACGCGGCTTCACAACTGCCAATAATTGGATTATTTATTTACAGGAATAAAAATAAAGCATAGAAAGTGAGGTCCGGGTCAGGGGGGAGCGCACGGGGAGCGCGCGGCGTCCAGACCCCAATAAACGCAGAGAAACCCTCTCTATCTGAGCCTGAACATCCATCAGGAGGATTTAATGGAAGGGAGTCTCATAAAGCCGCCAGCCGGCCCTGCTCGCCGTTATACGAGCCGCTGAATGGCGTTTCCTGCCGGCGCTGAAATACGGCGCCCTCTGATATACAAGGTGGCCGTAAAACCCGTAATCTCAGACACTTTGCGTTAAAGGGAGCGCTTACCTCGTGCACCCAGGGACGTCAATCCGTCATGACCGTCTACCGGGGTGTTAAACGTCCTTTACAGACCTTCACGCGCAACCAAAACCTCTAACTTTATCCCCAAATTTATCCGCACAATACAGAGCAGTGCCGTCTCATCTGACGCAAGGGGAGGAGCGCAGGATGGGGCGAATCAGAACCCCGTGACCCTACGATAATGGAGTTTTATGGGTGTGTGCAGCTGCCAAGGTGAGCCATGTCAGGTTAATCCTGATTAGCAGGACGGGTCTGTGTATAAAGCTGATTATTAGCACTTTATATGGGGTGAGCGTTTCCTTCGTGAATAATGGACTCCAGGCGCCGCGCTCAGGACTCGTGTGATCCAGCAGCGAGGTGAGGGCCCTCGGGCTCCGTGCGGCACCTGTCATGTTGTCACGTTGTTGTTCTCTTTCTCTGCATGTGTGTATGACTGATATGTGACTGAGCATCATGGGACATGTAGTCCTGATTCATCATGGGGGGCAGGGGTATCCATCACATTAAAACACACAGAGTGAAACAGGGGCCCCTTGTTTTTCTCAGCCGCTAAATGGTAAAGTCGATGTCAGCCGTTAACCCTTAGCGTCTCGCTCGTATTAGATCAGCTATGTTTAAACACTGTCTGAAGCCGATAATGAGGGCCCTGGATTCGTTGGTTCCTCTGCAGCCGCCTCTGAGCAAAGTATACAAAGTATAGGAGGTGTTAGGCTAGGGTCAGACTAACGCATTTTTCACGTTGTCCGTGAAAATGTGCGTTCGAAGAATGGACGCATTTTTTCACAGAATACGTGATAGTGGTCATACGATGCGCAGTTTCATCCGTGATTTTGTACGGATCATCAATAAAACACTTCTTGCATCTGGACGTTATGTTGGCCGGACATTAGCAGCGTCTGATGTCTCCAATTCACGCAAACACGCCGCTAGCGGACGCAGCGCACTCTGTACGTCAGTACTAGTGGTTTAACGTTCTCGAAAAAATGCGTTCACTTTCCACTTGCGTTGCGCAGCCGGACTTTTGTGCGACCGTACTTCGTATATTGGCCGTCATTGCCTGGCATCTGCTGCTACTACGGCCGTGATTAAGTGCGCCAGAACGCGCGTTCGCACTGCCTCAGTCTGACCCTAGCCTTAACGTTACAGTAACCGGCCGAATGTTTGTGGCTTTGGGGAAATCGCCTCTGAGTCGTTAACGGGCTGCAGGTAAGTCGTGTCGGACCCAAGATGTGACTCACGCTCATTTTCACCTGTTGGTGGCAGCGTAGATCTTCCTTTAACCTTGGCTGCCCAAGGGGTCAGTAACCTCGGCCGCCCCAGGGGTCAGTAACCTCGGCCACCCCAGGGGTCAGTAACCTCGGCCACCCCAGGGGTCAGTAACCTCGGCTCCCCCAGGGGTCCGTAACCTTGGCTGCCCCAGGGGTCAGTAACCTCGGGCGCCCCAGGGGTCAGTAACCTCGGCTGTCCCAGGGGTCAGTAACCTCGGGCGCCCCAGGGGTCAGTAACCTCGGCTGCCCCAGGGGTCAGTAACCTCGGCTGCCCCAGGGGTCAGTAACCTTGGCCGCCCAAGGGGTCAGTAACCTCGGCTCCCCCAGGGGTCAGTAACCTCGGCTGCCCCAGGGGTCAGTAACCTCAGCCGCCCGATATAAAGTGACGTCATGGGAAACTGCGGTGTCAGTGGTGTGAGCGGATTGTTTTCATAGAGCGATATTAACGCGTCTCCTCACTTTGCCAGCATAAATATCTGCGTATCTCTGCATCCTGGTGAGTGTCCGCCTGATGTTTGTAGGGCTGTTTGTTTGTCTATATATCCGTGTCTGCCTATCTGTCAATGTTTGCCTGTATATCTGTGTATCTGTGTTTGCCTGTGTATCTGTGTTTGCCTGTCTATCTGTGTATCTGTGTTTGCCTGTCTATCTGTGTATCTGTGTTTGCCTGTCTATCTGTGTATCTGTGTTTGCCTGTATATCTGTCTATCTGTGTTTGCCTGTCTATCTGTCTATCTGTGTTTGCCTGTCTATCTGTCTATCTGTGTTTGCCTGCATATCTGTCTATCTGCATTTGCCTGTCTATCGGTGTATCTGCATTTGCCTGTCTATTGGTGTATCTTTGTTTGCCTGTCTGTGTATCTATGTTTCCCTGTCTATCGGTGTATCTGCGTTTGCCTGTGTATCGGTGTATCTGTGTTTGCCTGTCTGTGTATCTATGTTTGCCTGTCTATCGGTGTATCTGCGTTTGCCTGTCTATCTGTGTATCTGTGTTTGCCTGTCTGTGTATATATGTTTGCCTGTATATCTGTCTATCTGTGTTTGCCTGCATATCTGTGTATCTGCGTTTGCCTGTCTATCTCTGTTTGTCTGTGTATCTGTGTTTGCTGACTCTGTGCCTATCTGTGTTTGCTTGTTGCTGTGCCTGTCTATGTGTCTGTGTTTGCTTGTCTGTCTGTCTGTGTCTACCTATCTGTGTATGTCTGTTTCCTTCATTGTCTGCATATCCGTCTGTGTTTGCATGTCTATATGTGTGTCTGTTTGCTTGTCTGTGTCTCTGTGTCTGATGGTTTGTGTATCTTCCCCCTGGGATCATGGTGTAGATGCTGCTGTTCACGCTGGTTCTGGATCTGGAGGGCTTCTGTATATGTTTGTGGCTTCTCACCTGTATGTAGAGATATATCTTCTAGACTCGTCCAGACACACCAGGAGAGACGCTGCTATCTGAGATCCCACCTGCGGCCCCCGGCATTACGCGTGTCCTGGTTGTATGACGGCTGTCACTGCGTTGCGCACTTTGTATCGGCTCATGAGATACAGGAATCGTGGGTGGATTGAGGCAAAAGTCAAGGAGGCCCATTGGGTTCCCGTGCATAAATAATGGCCTGGCCGGATTTTAAGGATGTGCTGCTGTTTCTATGGTGACACTCCCCGTTTGTATCATTTTCTTGTGTTGTCTTGTTACCAGTGACCCATACAGCATTCCATCATAACCTCCGCAAACAGCACAATGATGGCCTCCCCCCCTCCACACCGCGGGCGCCGGGCCGTATCCGTGAAGTGTTTTGTATCAGGAAACATCCAATCATTGATCGAGGCGCGATTGATGAGAGAAATATTTCACTCCAGCTCGGTGAGATAATTATGCGTGAACGCCGGCGGTTATTGTCCCATTAATCATACATGCCCCATCTGCCGATAGGTCCTGCCGGGGGAGACATCCTGATCTCTCTATTGCACAAGCTGCATCTAATAAAGCTATTTATTCCGTATCCGCGGTCACCGCGCCGAGCCGGCTGATGTCACTGCGGGGTTATCGACCCTGACGTCAGCGCGGAACCATTCCTGGATGATCCTGTGATCCGCGGCATCCGATGGAAATTCTGCAACAAAACTGGTGAATTAATGCTGTGTATGGTAACGTCTGTGAGTCTCATTGAAGCGGCACGGCGACACAACGACCTCCATCAGTAACAATATATAATGTGCGAACCACGGAGACGCAAGCCGCAGAGACATGAGCCACGGAGATGCGAACCAGGGAGACTTGAACCACGGAAACGTGAGCCACGGAGACGAGAACCAGGGAGACTCGAACCACAGAGACTTGAACCACGGAGACGCGAGCCACAGAGATTCGAACCATGGAGACGCGAGCCACGGAGACGCGAACCACAGAGACTCGATCCACAGAGACTCGATCCACAGAGACACGAACCATGGAGACGCGAACCATGGAGACTTGAACCACGGAGACGCAAGCCGCAGAGACGTGAGCCACGGAGACACGAACCAGGGAGACTCGAACCACAGAAACGTGAGCCACGGAGACGAGAACCAGGGAGACTCGAACCACAGAGACTTGAACCACGGAGACGCAAACACAAACAATGCAGACAAGAAACAGCATCGACAATATGTGGTGCCGGTACAGGTAACATGTACAGTATGCGGTGCCGGCACAACTAACATTTACAGTATGTGGTGCCGGCACAAGTATCATGTACAATATGAGGTGCCGGTTCAAGTAACATGTACAGTATGAGGTGCCGGTGTGTGCATCTTTCAGAATATGTAGTACCGGTATCATGTGTATAATGCAGTGCCAGTATCATGTGTATAATGCAGTGCTGGTACACATTGGGCCACATTACATCCCTGACCCTGACGTTAACGTTAACATTCACTTGCGTGAGCATTAACGTTAGCCGCGGTGTTTACCGTATATTACAATCCAAATGCAAACGGGTCAAGTAACGCGTTTGCGGTTGGTACCTTGCGCTCCTCTGCGTGAGGTCACTTGTGCTTCCTATACTTAACATGGGGAGCGCAAAGTGTTAATCAGCGCTGGATTACAAAGTCCCAGCGCTGATTAACGTCCGGCTCTGGTCAGCGGAAAGTTAACCAGAGCCAGGACTTGGTGTTAACGGATTCCGCTTCTGCACAATCCTTTAACACCAGCCTAAAAAAACAAAATAAAGGAATCCTATACTCACCCTCTGTCTCGCGGTGAGGACCGCGGCTCTGTTCGCCTCCTCCATCTGGCGGGAGCAGGGAAAGACTTGGGGAAAAAGTCCCCCAGTCTCTCCCTGCGTATCACTACACCGACCGGCCGGATCTTGCGAGGTGAGATCCGGCTGGTCATGTTACCGACAGGGAGAGCTCAATGGAGTCCTATGGACTCCATCGTCATCCTGGGGGTTACCGTGTGGTATCAATACAGGCAGCATTTTTGGGCCTGCATTGTAATCCTGCGTTAAAATGCGGGCACGGTTTTTCCTCCCTTGCGCCCGCGTTTTAACGCTAGGATTGTAATTTGGCCCATTAACGGCAGAGATGATCCAAAGGTTATTCTTGTGGCGGCTAATGAAAATAATTGTTAGCAGCAAGAAATGTGACCGGGCGTCCTGAGCCGGGCTGGACTGGACTTCATCCAGACCGGCCCAAACACGCAGGACCGGCTCAAGATCTCTGTGGGCCGGATTAAGATCTATGTGGGCCGGATTAAGATCTATGTGGGCCGGATTAAGATCTCTGTGGGCCGGATTAAGATCTCTGTGGGCCGGATTAAGATCTATGTGGGCCGGATTAAGATCTATGTGGGCCGGAATAAAATCTCTATGGGCCGGATTAAGATCTCTATGGGCCGAAATAAGATCTCTATGGGCTGGATTAAGATCTATGTGGGCCGAAATAAAATCTCTATGGGCCGGATTAAGAGCTATATGGGCCGGATTAAGATCTCTGTGGGCCGGATTAAGATCTCTGTGGCCGGATTAAGATCTATGTGGGCCGGAATAAAATCTCTATGGGCCGGATTAAGATCTCTATGGGCCGAAATAAGATCTCTATGGGCTGGATTAAGATCTATGTGGGCCGAAATAAAATCTCTATGGGCCGGATTAAGAGCTATATGGGCCGGATTAAGATCTCTGTGGGCCGGATTAAGATCTCTGTGGGCCGGATTAAGATCTATGTGGGCGGAGCTAAATGTTTTTTTTGGATTTTTTGGCATTTATTGAAACAAAACCTATTTTATGTTATTTTAAATTGCGTGCTATTTTGCTGCTTTGTGTTTCGCCGCATTTCACCAATCTCTTCAGTGATTCCATTTCGCTGAAAATGCAGTGAATTCACCATTTAATGAGTGTTCAACGTCGGCAAAAATCACAGAATTGCTCCAATAGCAGCTGAATTGGCATCAAAATATTCCCCGAACTGAAAATAAATAATGATTCCTATTCTCCTAATAGGAGCTTAAATCCATAAAATTGTCTAAATAATAAAATAAGGTCCATTAAAAAATAATAAAAATATCTTTTATAAAATTAAAAAATCTTTTAAGAATAAACAATACAAAAAAAATTACAAAATAAAAGGTGTGTTTTCAAAATATAAAAAAAAAAGTGTTAAACAACAGTCATCCCCAAGCTTGGCCCGGCAGGCAGGCCCAGGTAATAGCCAGGCTCAGCCGGCAACCCGGCCCACTGAGCCTAAGGCCTCCTGGGAATCTCCCTGGTAGTCGCGATGGCTAGTACATGCCTGGCCCGGAGCCTCCAAGCCGCTAACATAAGAAGTCGCTTCTAACACAGCCGCTAATAGGGAGATACAAACTATTTTTTAGCTCTTGCCGGCTTTTCTGTTACCGGCTGTTACCGGATCGGCCGCAGTAGGACTAATTATTGCAAGAAGTTTCCCCCCTCCATTTACCAGAGTGATCCCATTCCGTGCACTAATACCTGCTGCGAGCCGCCTCTTACCCTGCGCCCCACTGTCAAGAACGGGTTATCTTTTTATTTCCAGTTTTGCAGCACCCATACTGTTTAACCCTTTGATTACTGGCAGCCAGTCCATCTTTGTGTCACGGCAGCAGCATTTGTCTCCCAGAGGCCGAGATTCGCCACCTCCATCGCACTGCGACCCCAATCACCAAGGGACCATTTTCAGGGTGACCTTGACGCCCGGCTCCTTTCCCAGGCTTAGTTTTCATTCTAATGATGGTGATCTGGTCGGCAGCCGCCTCCCTCAGCCTTTATTAAGATTAGGGATGAGCCAAACTCTCCCGTGTTCGGTTCGACTTCAAACTCGAACAATTTCAAATCCGAACTCAATGCAAGTCAATGGGACTCAAACTTTCGATTTTTAGAGTGCCCTCCAAGAGGGCATATGCAAGATATTTTCCATAAAAGGTGTATGGGGTTCCGGGTAGTGCCCTGGGGGAATAGGGAAACAAGGACAAAAAGTTTTTTTTTTAAAAAAAAAATTAAATTTTCCATGAAATAAAGGTTAAGAATAAAAACGAAAAATTCCTTCAAATATCGTGCCTAGGAGGTCCCCATAACCTGCCTGTGAAGTGGCGGATTTGTAGGAAGTATAGAAACATTTAAAAACAAAAAAATGACGTTTCAAATGACGGTAAATGGTTTTCCTTTAACCTATTCGTAACCAACTGCTTGGGGCGGCAGCCTGTATGAAAAGAGGATACATTTTAGGACACACAGAACAAGTTTAGTGATTTTTTTTGCCTAAATTATGGTGAAACCTATACAGGCTTTGGATGAAAGTAACAACAGGTGCATTAAAATTGGGCCTTTAGTGTCGGCAACAGTGCCGTCACACCATAACCCCTCTGTGGTATTGTGGAAGAGTGCAGTGGTGGACCCTACGGTCCAATATTAAAATGATATGAATCTGGTACAGGCGTCAGTGCACCCAAATAGTTTGCCTTTGGTGGCAGCAAGTGCCTTCACACCGTAACCCCTCTGAGGTATTGTGGAAGATTGCAGTGGTGGATGTTTTGGTAATGCAGAAGAGATCCACGATCTATTCAGTTACATCAGCAGCTATAACAAAACCGGGTCAGCAATGTTTAGGCACTTGTACTGCGCTACTGTATATAGTGAGAATCGGCGCACAACAGTAGCAACAGGAAACAAACAGAAGAGGCAGGGAATACACAGAGAGAATAGTCAAATGGCAGGCAAAGTCAGCAAGAGATCGGGTCCTCAGAACAAGCAGGGTCAGTTACAAGTACACAAACTGATGGGTGGCATGTGGACAATTTCAACTAAATGCGCCCACCCATTTGGCTGATCCCTCCAGAAGAAATGTTGAACCCGACAGAGGAGAGAATATATATATTATTCTCTGCTCTATCGGGTTTAACATTTCTTCTGGAGGGATCAGCCAAATTGGGGGGGGATTAGTTGCCAAAATGTGTGTGTAATACAAGTCTGAATATATATATATATATATATATAAGAATATAGATATATATCATATATATATATATATATCTCATACCTGCCCTTACCTTCTCCTATAAATTTGCTAAAAATATACACACAAAAAATACAAACCACTGCCTGAGACCCTGCACAGTCCACATGCCACCCCCTCTACCTGGCTGACTGTATCTAATATATATAATTAAATACATTCAGCCAGGTAGAGAAAGAAAAAAAAAGTTTTATTTTATGTTCCCGGGGACAGTTAAAAATGTCCTCAAATTTTTTTTTTCTTTAGAAATGTGTTGCCTTACCTTAGCCTGGTGGTCAGTGGGGGCTCCCTGGATCCTGGTTGTGGGGGTGGGGGGGTCTGCCGTGGCCGCAGGTGCAGTGGCTCCCTCCCCGGGCGGCTAGCCCGCACAGTCGCAGCTCTGTCATTCGGCGGCCGCATGCTCCTCAAGGGGATACTTGGGAGGCCCCGGCAGGCTGCCCTCTACAGTGCCTGATTAGAGGGCCGTGTCTGCCTGTTGTTTTAGCAACAAGAATGTTTTATCCCATAGGCTTCAATGTTAAAAATATTCCCGTTTTAATTCAATATCTAATAAACCGTTCATTATAAAATTCTGCAGTAAAGAGTCTCTTTATTTATAGATTTTTTTGTATTTTTTAAGCATTTTTTATACTTTTTTCAATTTTTTTTTAACTTTTGGCGAACGTCCCAAAAAAGTTCTAAGTTCGCCAACTTTCGAACAGCCAATGTTCGATTCGAACTCCGAACAGATCCGAACCAAACGATCACACCGACACAAATTACACATTTCTTTTTGCTCAGAATCTTATCTCCCAGTCAGTTCGACGCCTTGATCCGCCGCCTTCACCTGCTCCTGTGTCAGTCCATACTTTTAGCCTTCATGGATTTTTCCTGCATGTTTTCTGTTCGCCCGCTTAGGCCGGCGGCACATGAGCGTTTTGAGAGAGAGGAAGGAACGTCCGAGAGAGTGGGTGTTCCTTCCACTCTCTGCGCTCAGCGTACAAAGCGCGATCTGCCGATGAAGGATCACGCTTTGTGTCCCTGTCAGCGTCCGTTTAGCTTTTTGATGGGGAGGGCTTTTTCACGTCCGGTGGTCGACCGTCCCCGTCAAAAACGCACGGACGCAGGTAAGTGCAGTAAATCCGCTCGTGTGCCGGCAGCCTTAGAGTCACGTTTCTGATGCAAGTCTGGTTTATCCCGAATCATTTCCATAAACCTGTCTAGAAGCCGATGGATCAGTCCCCGGCGAGTGTGTGATCTCAGCACACCGGGAACAAATAGTGAATAAACGTTTATACGTCTGCCTGATTTTCCTGAAATCAGACGATTCACAGTGAATAACGAGAGGAATAAATCCATGGAAACGCTGAGCTTCCCCGCGACAAGTGATCCATCACCGAACCAATAGAAAGATCAACTCACCTGTCTGCAGGGCGGCACCATCTTGGTGATAGAACTGTCACAGCTGCCCGTCTCATGAGATCATAAGAGCCGGCCTATAGGAGACAGGCAATGGCAGCGCCTGGTGGTGAGCGTGACAGTGCCTGGTGGTGAGCGTGACGGCGCCTGGTGGTGAGCGTGACAGCACATGGTGGTAAGCGTGATGGCGCCTTGTGGTGAGCGTGACGGCACCTGGTGGTGAGCGTGACCGCACCTGGTGGTGAGCGTGACAACGCCTGGTGGTGAGCGTGACGGCGCCTGGTGGTGAGCGTGACGGCGCCTGGTGGTGAGCGTGACGGCACCTGGTGGTGAGCGTGACGGCACCTGGTGGTGAGCGTGACAACACCTGGTGGTGAGCGTGACGGCGCATGGTGGTGAGCGTGACAACGCCTGGTGGTGAGCGTGACAGCGCATGGTGGTGAGCGTGACAGCGCCTGGTGGTGAGCGTGACGGCACATGGTGGTAAGCGTGACGGCGCCTGGTGGTGAGCGTGACGGCGCCTGGTGGTGAGCGTTACGGCGCCTGGTAGTGAGCGTGACGGCGCCTGGTGGTGAGCGTGACGGCGCCTGGTGGTGAGCGTGACAGCGCCTGGTGGTGAGCGTGACGGCGCCTGGTGGTGAGCGTGACGGCACCTGGTGGTGAGCGTGACGGCGCCTGGTAGTGAGTGTGACGGCACCTGGTGGTGAGTGACGGCGCCTGGTGGTGAGTGACGGCGCCTGGTGGTGAGGGTGACAGCGCCTGGTGGTGAGTGACGGCGCCTGGTGGTGAGGGTGACGGCGCCTGGTGGTGAGTGACGGCGCCTGGTGGTGAGTGACGGCGCCTGTTGGTGAGGGTGACAGCAGGCTTTAACAAAATGTAAGTGAGATGTAAGAAACTCCAGAAAACTTAATGTATCTCAGCACAGATTGTTTTTTTAGACGATTTTCTGCAGATTATTAACAATGTCTGTAACTTCTCTAACGAGTCATTAGCCTCACACAGCGAAGCCAACACAAGAGGCGACAGCCTTCATTAATGTGTGTTATTGATATCAGCCGGTCTTCTCTTGGTCTTAACCTTTTCACTGATATATATATATATATATATATATATATATATATTATTGTCACAGACCCATTGTGCTGCTCCCCTGTTTAAAGCCCAAACAGATTTTTATTCCTTTTGTTTTACTATGTGAACTCGTGTAATGCAGCCGTTACCCCCCCCCCCCCCGGCCCCTTCCCTGTTTTGGAGCCCACTCCCCATAACACAGACTGTTTCCCTGTGACATGTGTCATTTGAGCTTGGGGTGCATGGACATGGAAATGTGTTTAGATTTAGGGTGCAGGCCTCTCTTTTGTGCAGAATGTTTGTGTAATCTGTGATTATGTAAGAATGCTATTGTCTATCTATTGTCTGGTCCATATGTATCTGTTTATCTGCTGCATGTTTGAGGAGTTGTAAATCTGCCTTGTCAGGCAAACAGTGTCCTTTTATCTGATTCTTGTTAAAACGTTTTTTGTAAATTACTGTGTGGTCACTGATTGCTAATTTGTGTGACTTCACTCGGTTATCTAATATATTCGGACCAATCCGAATCGAGCCTGTTTCAAGACTTCATCTGCATAAACCCAGTGGGCGTAAGTGGAGCCAGGCTGGACTTGAAACCAGCCAATGGGAACTGTTGGGGTGGGCGGGAAGTTTGAATGTTGTTACCATAAATACCTGTGTCCCCCCCGCCAATAAATCAGATCTCCTGTTTGAACCTACATACAGCCTGCCCGGTGTTTGTACAACCAGCTGGATCCGAGCGGCACCTAGCGGCCCTTCGGATCCGTTCGGAACATTGGAAGAGCTGCGGATCGGGAGATCAAATTGAAAGGGCGTATTGGTCGCTCGAGGCATCGGAGAGCGATTCGGAGGCCGGGCCGATCGCAGTGTGTGGGTGTCTGGAGAGCCGGACAGGCGGACAAGAGGGTCCATTACAATATATTTAAAACCTAGGACATGCAGTTAATGTTGGTTTCATTGTTGATTTATCTTGTACAGAAATCTTGCGGGGATGAAAAGCTATAAACTCTAGCTGGTGTCCCTTATCTGGCACAATGTCACATGGGGTCTGCATTGGCAGCATACAGGCACATATAATAAAAATGGTGAGATATCCTGCTTACACGGGGTCTGCATTATCAGCATACAGGCAGATGCAGCAAATGTGCTGAAGACAGATAATAAAATGGTGAGATCTCCTGCTTATGGTGACCCCCAGTGAACCCTCCTATTGCACGTATCACCCCCTTTTCACTCACAGTGCACCCCACTATTAAAGGGTCTATTCACAGAGCAGTTTCGGTGCTTTGCTTTTTTGTCCACTTTGCTGAATTCACTATTTATCGAGTGGTCGCTGTATTTTGCCAAAATTACCGAAGCAGTTATTGGATGTCGGCAAATTCCACTGAACTGGGAAAAAAAAGCGGACGTCTCGTATTCTCCTAATAGACGGATAAATCAATAAGAAATGTGTTTATTTATATCCTGCAAATGCAGATTAAAAATGTGTCTAAATAATAAAGTCAGTTCAAAAAATGGGTTTTTGCCAAAAATAATTATCGTTTAAAAAATTAAAGATATTCTATTTATTCATTGAATTCTATGGGATTCGTCTGTTTAAAGCTGTCGAATTGAAACACCGAAAATCAGGACATTTCACCCCAATTTGGCATTCTGTGAATAGAGACACAATAGTCTCCTATGGGACAATTTCGTCAAACTGTGGTGAATTGCACCACATTTCACGGTCAATTTGGCAAGTTGCACCAGTTGTGAAATTCACTGTTTGTTGCAATTGTGAGGTGAGGAATTAACCCTTTAATGTCACTAGCTCCAGTACACAGGGTGACATTACAATGAGCACTCATTAGGAAGTCACAGGCAGGTCAGTGCAGTAATGGAAGCTTTGGGGTTTATATCTGTGGAACATTTACCGTTTAATAATGGATGTGATGAGGAGGACACGTTCAGCGTCTGGTCCTGGGACAGTCTGATCGTTATATATTTTATCTGTCCGTCTGCGTTTTCTGGATTTTATTCCAGGAGGACATGGAAGTGATGAAGCTGGAAGACCTGCTAACACCATCTATTATTTATATTCTCTATTTTAATGAAAAAGCAGATTTTTAGTTTATTATTACACACCGGGCTCTATTACAATCCTAGCGTTAAAAGGTGGGCGCAAGGGAGGGAAAACTGCGCCTGCATTATTACCGCACGGTAACCCCCGCGATGCTCACGGCAGCGCTGAGCGCAGCCGCGAGCATCCACTTGATGGAGTCCATAGGACTCCATTGAGTTCCCCCCTGCCGGTAACATGAGCAGCCGGATCTCGACTCGCGAGATCCGGCTGGTCGGCGTAGTGATACGCAGGGAGAGACTGGGGGAACTTTTTCCCCCAGTCTTTCCCTGCTCCCGCCGGATGGAGGAGGCGAACAGAGCTGCGGGACAGGAGGTGAGTATCTGATTCATTTTTTTTTATTTTTCAGCCTGACGTTAACGGATTCTTCAGAAGCGAAATCCGTTAACACCAGGTCCTGGCTCTGGTTAACTTTTCGCTGACCAGAGCCGGACGTTAATCAGCGCCTGTAAATTGTAATCCAGCGCTGATTAACACTTTGTGCTCCCCATGTTAAGTATAGGAAGCACAAAGTACAGTGACCTCATGCAGAGGAGCGCAAGGTACCAAACGCTAACGGCTTTTTTAACCCGTTTGCGTTTGGATTGCAATATGCGGTAAATACCGCGGCAAACGTTAATGCTCGCGCAAGTGAACGCTAATGTTAACATGAAGATTGTAATGTGGCCCATAGTGTTTTATTTTGTCATGACGAGTCGCCGTGGTTGCTGATTTATCTTATATGGGACCGTTATGAGTTAGAGGGTCCTAAGCCATTTTCTGGGTTTCATAATCCGCTGTCCAGTGCTTGTGCATTTTAGGATTGTGGGAGTTGTAGTCCTGGAGGGGTTCATGTGGTGTGACGGCCGCACAGTTCATTCCCTAGGAAGGCGTTAACTTGGCGAGTACTTTTGGTGCTATACGGCCAAGCAATTACAGGATTGTCACAGGATGTAAATTCCGCAATGAGCGAGCGCGGCACAGGATTTATCCAGAGCGGGTGAGCGCTGGCACGACCGCCCCGTGTAAAGTAATGCCACATAAAACCTCTATCTCCCTCTAGGTTCATTGTTTTTCTAAGTGTCTGTCCTCATTCACCGGCATAAAACTGCCTCCCGGGCACTTACGGCACATAATTAGATGGCGGCCGCCTCAGGTAGAGGCTTCTGTACAACAGTCACAGGACTCGCCTTTTATGATCGCTGCTGTCCCATGGCACCGTCCTGCAGACACCATGAAATGGTGTGCGAGCGGTGTGTCTCACTCTACAAAGTCACCGTCACATCGTTCAACCTCTCTGAGCCAGTAAGTCAGTGCCTGGTCAATCTCTGTCATGCTCTTCATGAGTTACCTCCTCAATCTCTGTCATGCTCTTCATGAGTTACCTCCTCAAGCTCTATCATGCTCTTCATGAATTACCTCCTCAATCTCTGTCATGCTCTTCATGAATTACCTCCTCAATCTCTGTCATGCTCTTCATGAATTACCTCCTCAATCTCTGTCATGCTCTTCATGAATTACCTCCTCAAGCTCTATCATGCTCTTCATGAATTACCTCCTCAAGCTCTATCATGCTCTTCATGAATTACCTCCTCAAGTTCTATCATGCTCTTCATGAGTTACCTCCTCAAGCTCTATCATGCTCTTCATGATTACCTCCTCAAGTTCTATCATGCTCTTCATGAGTTACCTCCTCAAGCTCTATCATGCTCTTCATGAATTACATCCTCAATCTCTGTCATGCTCTTCATGAATTACCTCCTCAAGTTCTATCATGCTCTTCATGAGTTACCTCCTCAAGCTCTATCATGCTCTTCATGAATTACCTCCTCAATCTCTGTCATGCTCTTCATGAATTACCTCCTCAAGTTCTATCATGCTCTTCATGAGTTACCTCCTCAAGCTCTATCATGCTCTTCATGAATTACCTCCTCAATCTCTGTCATGCTCTTCATGAATTACCTCCTCAATCTCTGTCATGCTCTTCATGAATTACCTCCTCAATCTCTGTCATGCTCTTCATGAATTACCTCCTCAAGCTCTATCATGCTCTTCATGAATTACCTCCTCAAGTTCTATCATGCTCTTCATGAGTTACCTCCTCAAGCTCTATCATGCTCTTCATGAATTACCTCCTCAATCTCTGTCATGCTCTTCATGAATTACCTCCTCAAGTTCTATCATGCTCTTCATGAGTTACCTCCTCAAGCTCTATCATGCTCTTCATGAATTACCTCCTCTTTCTATTCATCCTTCATGAGTTACTCCGTCACGGATCCCCCTGATTACCAAGATGGTGGTCCCTATTACGCAGACGCTCACTACCCTTCCGATCCTTAGAATGGTCGGCACGTCTAGACAGATACAGAATACGTAAAGATAGGTAGACACAAAGAACGATACTAGGAGGGTACACAAGACCTAGAATGGTTGGCTCTTCCCAAGACCTAAACAATAGAAGAGGTAGTCTGATGCGTGCTTAGGATGCCACACAGACTGACCCCAAAACCAATATAGAAGAGTAAACGCCAATACCAGGAGTGTTGCACAGAATAGTTAATAAGCCAATGCCAGGGGTCGGTACACAGAATGGTTCGTTTGCCAATGCCAGGGGTCGGTACACAGAATGGTCAGTTTGCCAATGCCAGGGGTCGGTACACAGAATGGTCAGTTGCCAATGCCAGGGCGGTACACAGAATGGTTCAGTTTGCCAATGCCAGGGGTCGGTACACAGAATGGTCAGTTTGCCAATGCCAGGGGTCGGTACACAGAATGGTCAGTTTGCCAATGCCAGGTCGGTACACAGAATAGCAAAAATATACAATAGAATGCAAGAGCTCTGCGGGAAGTAACTACCACGTCAGGGCGCCGGTTGTTCTGCGAGTCTGGGCTTTAAACCCGGCGGGTCCGCGTCAGCCCGCCAGGCCCCGCCCCCGGGTCCCCACGTGTGCGGAAGCGACCGCAATATCACTCGGCGCCTGGCTAGCGAGCAGCGAGGAAGCTGCTGCCAGGCGCCGGGGGTACGGGGAGCCACCGTGACAGAACCCCCCCCTCTACGGGCGCCACTGGACGACCCCCAGGGGCACGGGGATGAGCCAAATAGAAAGCCCTCACCAATCGAGGAGCATGAACCTCAGTAGCCGGAAGCCAAGAGCGATCCTCCGGGCCGTAGCCCACCCAGTCAACCAAGTACTGAAGGACTCCCCTAGACACCCTGGCGCCCAGAATGGCCTTGACTTCAAACTCCTCCTCGCCCTCCACAGAGACAGGAGGAGGAGGGACACGGGCCCTGGTGTACCGATTACACAAGAGTGGCTTCAACAGACTCACGTGGAACACATTGTGTATCCTGATATGGGAGGTAGTGCCAAAGCATAGGAGACCGGATTGATGCGCCGCAGAATCTTATAGGGCCCTATGTATCTGGTGCCAGTTTCATAGAGGGTACTAAAAGCTTGATGTTCCGTGAAGAAAGCCAAACCCTGTCCCCAACTTGATAACGGGT
Organism: Leptobrachium leishanense; assembly: GCA_009667805.1. Taxonomy (NCBI): domain Eukaryota; kingdom Metazoa; phylum Chordata; class Amphibia; order Anura; family Megophryidae; genus Leptobrachium; species Leptobrachium leishanense. The sequence goes on from CM019070.1 coordinate 6,214,240, forward strand.
GCCGGCTCCTGTGACTGTCTGCTTTGATTTTCTGGATAACGCTACTTTCCTCCAGTGCCCGTTTAACCCTTCCCAAGTTTCTTTCAAAGACACTAAATGCTCATCCAGAGCAGGAATCGCGGTATCAGGAAACGTAGCAGGGAGCACGGGAGGATCAAAACCGTAAACAGTGAAGAAAGGTGAATGTCCTGTGGATTCGCTCACTGCATTGTTCAAAGCATACTCTGCCCATGGTAGAAGATCAGACCAGTTGTCCTGTTTGTCAGATATAAAACATCTTAGATACTTTTCTATATTCTGATTAGCGCGTTCTGCTGCTCCGTTGGTCTGGGGGTGATAGGCCGAGGAGAAAGATAAGTCTATCCCCACATTCTTACAAAAACCCTTCCAGAATCTAGAGACGAATTGGGTACCCCTATCGGAGATAATCCCAAGAGGAATACCGTGTATGCGGACCACATTGTTTATGAATATGGGCACCAGTTCGAGTGCCGAAGGTAGTTTACGAAGAGGAACATAGTGGCCCATCTTGGAGAACCGATCTATGACCGTGAGTATTACAGTATTACCTCTTGACTCGGGTAACTCTACTATAAAATCCATGGCTAAATGCGACCATGGTCGTTCGGGGATTGGCAGAGCTGGAGTAAACCAATGGGCGCTGTTTGGACTTTTATGTCTTGTGCACACCTCGCACACCGTTATGTAATCTCTAACATCACGGCGCACCGTGGCCACCAGAGGAGCTTACGTATACTAGACAGTGTTTTGGTGATCCCCATATGCCCAGAGGTTTTGTTATCATGATACAGTTTTAATACTTCTTCCCTTTCGTTCTCAGGTACAAAGAGTTTCGCAGGAGGTCTCCCCCAGGAGCTGTACCCTGGGCGGTCTGCAATCTTAACATTAGAGGAGACGAGACACTAATCGTGGTGAGAGCTATAATTCTTTCCTGGGTACAATGGGATGCTGATCTTGGATGTTATGTTCGTAGGATTCGTACTGTCTTGACAATGCGTCTGCTTTAATTTCTTGACCCAGGTCTATATGTGAGGACGAAATTAAAGCTTGAAAGAAACAATGACCATCTCGCTTGTCTGGCATTCAACCGTTTGGCGTCACCAATGTACGTGAGATTCTTATGATCGGTAATGATGACAATGGGGTCCCTAGACCCCTCCAATAAGTATCTCCACTCCGTCAAGGCTGCGATAACTGCTAACAACTCTCTATTTCCGATATCATAGTTCCTCTCTGCCGGGGACAACTTTCGGGAATAGAAGCCGCATGGATGCAAGGTTTGTCGGGTGCCTCCCTTTGGGACAAGACTGCACCAAGACCTAGCTCGGAGCGTCAACTTCAACTTGGAAAGGCAGAGCCGGATCAGGATGTCGGAGAACAGGGGCAGTCGTGAATGCCTGTTTGAGGGCCTCGAAGGCTTGCCTGGCCTGGGGTGTCCATTTCTGATTTCCCACCCCTTTCTTAGTCATGGCCGTGAGAGGAGCTACCAAGGCCGAAAATTTAATGAACCTTCGATAATAGTTGTAAAACCTAGAAACCTCTGGATGGCTTTAAGCCCTTGGGTAGGGCCAGTCGAGGATTGCCGACAATTTACCAGGATCCATCTGAAACCCCTCAGGGGTTATGATATACCCAAGGAAGTGCACCATCTCTATCAAAGAGGCACTTTTCTAATTTGCAGTATAAGCCGGCCTTCAATAGTCTCCTTAACACTTGTTGCACATGGGTGTGATGGGTCTCCTTATCTGGAGAGTATATCAGGATGTCATCGAGATACACTATGACGAATGTTTGCAGAAAGTCCCTTAGAGTGTCATTTATGAGATCCTGAAACACAGCTGGCGCACATAACCCAAAGGGCATTACCAGGTATTCGTAATGCCCGCTACGCGTATTAAAAGCCGTCTTCCACTCGTGCCCCTTTTTCACCCTTATCAGATTGTAGGCCCGCGTAAATCGAGCTTCGTGTATATACGGGCCCTTTCAGTCGGTCGAACAACTCTGTTATAAGGGGAATAGGATATGCATTTCTTATGTTATTCTGTTTAACCCTCTATAATCAATGCATGTCGCAAGTCTCCCTCTTTCTTGGAGACGAAAAAGAAAACCAGCTCCTGCTGGGGAGGAGGACCGTCTAATGAATCCACGCTCAAGATTCTCTTATATATTCCTCCATAATATCGTTCTCCTTTTGCGACAAGGGGTATACATGTCCTCCATGTCTGGGACTCAGGCATGGTACGGGGAGTAACTCTATGGCACAGTCATACGGGCGATGGGGGTAAAACCTCAGTCCTGGCTTTCGAAAAAAACCTCCTTTAATGCCTGATAACAGTCAGGGACTACTGTGGATAAAGGAGGTGCTGTGGCGATATTAAGGCTACCAATAACAGTGACTCTGCCCATGCATTTCAACTGGCAACTGGGCCCCAGCATTTTATGTCTCTCTGGACCCAATCAATCACCGGGTTATGCTCAGTCAACCATGGAAACCCCAGGACGACGGGGCATGAGGGAGAGTCAATAATCTGGAATCGTATGGTTTCCTGGTGCAAAACCCCTGTTTTCATGCATACCTCTATAGTGTCGTGGTGATGTGGGGACATGACAAGGGTTTCCCGTCTATGGCCTCCACCATTAGGGGTCTTTCTTTGAGAACTAGAGGCATGAGTTCTTAGAGGCAAACACTCTATCCATAAAGTTACCTGAGGCTCCAGAGTCTAGGAACGCCTCAGTCTTGAGGTGCACCCCCTCCCAGGTTAAGGAGATGGGCACCAGAATCCGGGTTTTTTTTTTTTTCGTTATCAACAAAGGGGCATAGAGTGAACCGATTACCTGGCTAGTAGGTGTTCTCTGGCCCGGTTTGCCAGTGTCACCCCTGCCACCCCTGGGTCTGAGGACATTGAAGACGAAAATGCCCTGCCCCGGCCAAGTAAAAACAGAGCCCCTTTCCCTTCTGTAAGTTCTCTCAGCCTCTGAAATACCTGTTCTACCTATCTGCATAGGTTCCACGACCGGTAGATCGGTTCTTACTGGCTCTGGAGTACCTGACGTATGGTGTGTCTGGGTACCAAGGGTAAAGGAGGCAGAAGCCTTCTGGGTCTGTCTCGAGAATGCCTCCTGTCCCTAATTTGGTCGTCCATGGCAATACAGAAATCAACCAAATGATCCAGATGTTCTGGCAACTTCAAGGGAGCCAGCTCAAACATCAAGGCCTCGTTCAGGCCTTCGGTAAACGCCAAGGTTAAAACGTCGTTAGGCCAGTGTACCTCAGAAGTCAAGGTCTTAAATCTATGGCATAGTCGGGAGACTCTCCTATTGCCTTGCTTAATGTGGAGTAAGGACCTGCCTGCATTGGTGGCCCTTCTAGAGGGATCAAACGTACGTTTTAGTTCAGAGGTAAAGCCCTCATAGTCATATATGATAGGTTTTTTGTTTCCCACAATGGCGTGGCCCACAGTAACGCTTTATCAGTTAAATGATTAGTTAGGTAGCCTACTTTGGCTTTATCGGATACACAGGACCCTGGATTGTTCTCGAATAGAATCTCCAGTTGGGTCAAAAACCCCGACACAGGTTAGGCGTACCATCATAGCGTACGGGTGCCTTCATACTGAGCCTACACCCCTCGGGTGAGGCCGAACTGGCCCTAGGCACTACTGGTTCTGGAGGACTTGCAGCACCAGTAGTGGATCGATTCAACAGGGTTTGCAGAGCAAGAGCAATTTGGTCCATCCTGTGGTCCTGCTCTTCTTGTCGGGCTGCAATTCTTGTCAACTGAGATGAGAGGTCTGCGGGATCCATTGGCCCTGACGTAATGTCACGGATCCCCCTGATTACCAAGATGGTGGTCCCTATTACGCAGACCGCTCACTACCCTTCCGATCCTTTAGAATGGTCGGCACGTCTAGACAGATACAGAATACGTAAAGATAGGTAGACACAAAGAACGATACTAGGAGGGTACACAAGACCTAGAATGGTTGGCTCTTCCCAAGACCTAAACAATAGAAGAGGTAGTCTGATGCGTGCTTAGGATGCCACACAGACTGACCCCAAAACCAATATAGAAGAGTAAACGCCAATACCAGGAGTGTTGCACAGAATAGTTAATAAGCCAATGCCAGGGGTCGGTACACAGAATGGTTCGTTTGCCAATGCCAGGGGTCGGTACACAGAATGGTCAGTTTGCCAATGCCAGGGGTCGGTACACAGAATGGTCAGTTTGCCAATGCCAGGGGTCGGTACACAGAATGGTTCGTTTGCCAATGCCAGGGGTCGGTACACAGAATGGTCAGTTTGCCAATGCCAGGGGTCGGTACACAGAATGGTCAGTTTGCCAATGCCAGGGGTCGGTACACAGAATAGCCAAAAATATACAATAGAATGCAAGAGCTCTGCGGGAAGTAACTACCACGTCAGGGCGCCGGTTGTTCTGCGAGTCTGGCTTTAAACCCGGCGGGTCCGCGTCAGCCCGCCAGGCCCCGCCCCCCGGCGTCCCCACGTGTGCGGAAGCGACCGCAATATCACTCGGCGCCTGGCTAGCGAGCAGCGAGGAAGCTGCTGCCAGGCGCCGGGGGGTACGGGGAGCCACCGTGACACCTCCTCAAGCTCTATTATGCTCTTCATGAATTACCTCCTCAATCTCTGTCATGCTCTTCATGAATTACCTCCTCAATCTCTGTCATGCTCTTCATGAATTACCTCCTCAATCTCTGTCATGCTCTTCATGAATTACCTCCTCAAGCTCTATCATGCTCTTCATGAATTACCTCCTCAAGCTCTATCATGCTCTTCGTGAATTACCTCCTCAAGCTCTATCATGCTCTTCGTGAGTTACCTCCTCAAGCTCTATCATGCTCTTCATGAATTACCTCCTCAAGCTCTATCATGCTCTTCGTGAGTTACCTCCTCAAGCTCTATCATGCTCTTCATGAGTTACCTCCTCAAGCTCTATCATGCTCTTTGTGAGTTACCTCCTCAAGCTCTATCATGCTGTTCATGTTCACCATATGGTCAAGCTCCATCATGGTCTTTGTAAGTCACTGTCTAGTGCCATTCCAACCAAGTCCCCTTCAAATCACGTTTTGAGGGCCAATTTCAGACTCCTTGTGTCGCAGCCGTGCCAATCCCCATCAGATAGTCCAGTGGCCGGCAAATGTATGTATGGAGGCAAGTACACTGCAGAATGACTAACCGGCTTTGCCGTGGGATTTGGTGCATTCGGTTTGGATGGCACAACAGATTCTCAGTATTTTATGGCAAACTTCAGAGGAAGAAACAAATTCAATTTCTCAGTGGCCCAAATTCTGCAGGTGATTCTGGTAACGTGAATATTGGCATCTTTCCGTTCGGTGTTTTGGGATCTTTCAGCATGTTCTGGTTGAGGTCAATGGTCCGGCTGAATGGGTTCTCCATGGTGACTTGCAGATTTGTTTTTTTTGTGGCCGCCCAGTATGGACATTTAATTGGTCACCATCATATGAGCATTCACCTCTCAGTAGCCCCAGCTATAGGGGGGTCACATATATTGTGTTTTTGACACCTTGCATTAGGCAAGGAGAGAAGATAGGCTTTGCATTTTTGGTCACAGAGTGTATTGGCCCCAGATGACAGCAGGTCAGGGTTTTTAGAGGTCGAGAAGATGAGCTATGTCAGGGCTCATGGAGAGTGACTGCGGCTACGACACTAACCAAAGCATTCGGGGAGGACTCCTCTGCTGGACATCTGATATTTTCTCTCCGAAGCGTCTCTCCACACCTCCCGGCCACCAAATAAACACTGTTACGTCTGTCAAAGTGAAGGAGACTTTGAGTGTCTCTCCTGAGCTCCAGGAGGAGAATCATTGGCACTTGACGTGTTTGTGAAACCCCTTAATCCGAGAAAGGACTTTCTAAATCCTGTTTGTTTTGTGAGGCGAAATCACGGCTCGGCGCTGTGGAACTCCCCAAATGATCCGTGGATGGAATCATCACAAACCTCCCGGTAACTTCTCGGCACGGTTTCCATGAACGCTCTCTAATCCCAGAGAAAGGTCCCAGTGAGCCATAACCCCCCCCCCCCCGTGCCTGGTCACCGGCACACGAGCAGCGCTTCTGGCATCGGGATTAGGAGCGAGTCGTGTCCGTCAGCGTTTCCGCCTCGCTCCTCCTTTACAATGATTTCATTTTAACGTGCGTGTCCAGGAACGATTAAAACCTGTCCATTAGAAGAACCGGAGGGGGGGGGGCTGCATTAATAAGATTAAACCTGAGCTTCCTGCAGGAAATCTCTGGACTTTACAGTCCCTGCAGGAAATCTCTGGACTTTGCAGCACCTGCAGGAAATCTCTGAACTTTGCAGCCCCTGCAGGAAATCTCTGGACTTTGCAGCCCCTGCAGGAAATCTCTGGACTTTGCAGCACCTGCAGGAAGTCTCTGAACTTTGCAGCCCCTGCAGGAAATCTCTGGACTTTGCAGCCCCTGCAGGAAATCTCTGGACTTTGCAGCCCCTGCAGGAAATCTCTGGGCTTTGCAGCCCCTGCAGGAAGTGACTCAACCCCGATGCATGTTACTAATCCAACCCTCGCAGAGCTGTCACTGGTTCCAACGTTACCAAGACCAAAGCGCTGCAAGGTGAATAATGGAGCGCGGACACCGTGGGGTCTATTCACAAAGCGACACAATTTAACACCGTTTCCATTCTTTGCATTTTGGCCCATTTCAGCGATTTTGTTTTGCAGAAAAGTCAATGAATTCACTATTTGTCGAATAGTCGCCGTATCTCGATGAAATTGGAGTCGCTGAAGCAGTTATTTGACGTCTGCAAAAAACGCCGAATTGGCCTCAACAAATTCCACCAATTCTTGTAACAGGAGAATAAATCAATAAAAATGTCTGAATAATAAAAAAGCAAAAATAAAAAGAGTTTGAAAATAAATGATCTTAAAATAAACTAGATATTTTATTACATTAAAAGCTTTTAAATGAACCTGTCAAATTGAAATCACCGAGATCAGGTCATTTTGCTGAAATTCCGGTGCAGTTTGGCGTTCGGTGAATATATGAATCAATAGATTCTAAAGGACAATCTTGGTTCCGCCAAATTGCAGTGATTCGCCCGTATTCCTGTCCGTCTCCGGTATTTGGTAAATTGACAGCTTTGGAAATAAACAAATTGCCCCAAAATTGCAGATACGTTGAAATTTACCGTTCGGTGCCATTCGTCAGCAGCTTCAGAGGTTAGTGATTAACCCATATGTGATGCTGTGATGTGTCCATGGGACGATCCCCAATACCACGGGACCCCCCCTAATCTGCTGACTATCCCTGAAATCGAGATACATACCGTGGAATGTGCCGGAGCTGGACAATGCACACTATACACAGAGATGATGTAACGATACAGTGTTACTCCAGGCGATATTGTCTCCCCGTGGCCGCTCTCTGATCGCATGATCCCCGTGGCCGCTCTCTGATCGCATGATCCCCGCGGCCGCTCTCTGATCTCATGATCCCCGCGGATCATTTTTAAATTCTTATATCATTATTTATATATTTATGAACACTTTACACAGTCAGAGGGTGATCCTACCGAAAATCTCACATAGTATTACATAGAACGCAGGTCCCACAGTACCCATGGATCCTCCGATGGTGCCCCCAACTCTAGAAGTCGCGTTGCTATTTGTTCATACGTACGAAACGTAGACACGGTATCCGTCACATCTTTTAACTCCGGTACCATAAGTGACTTCCAGTTACGTGCTACTAACAACATAGTTGTGGTAATTACATGATATAACACCGTTTTGTGTTTTCGACCTAGCCGTTGAGGGATCGCCCCCAATAACATTGCATCGGGGTAAATGGAAGGACTATGCCCAATACTTTTTCAAGAAGGGAGTGAATTTGTTTCCATAGCGAATACAACGGAGGGCAGTTCCACCACACATGGATATAGTCTCCCACCCCACCTTGGCATCTCCAACACTTCTCAGTATTATTTGGCAGAAATTTGGCCAATCTAGCTGGCGTTAAGTACCATCGGTATAAGAATTTTCATCTCGTCTCAACTAAGGTCACATTTCTTGTTGCTTTAAGATCAAACCAGTAAATTTGGGTCCATTGTGACTGTGTCAAAGTTAAATTAAGGTCTTTATCCCAAGTTTTTTGATGGGAGAATGTAGATGGGGACATATCTGTCATCAGTGTCATATAGCTAGTTGAAATTAGTCCGGACGGTGGTCCATTCCAAGTCGTAAGAGATTCCACCCCAGACAATTGAGCTTTATCTACCGAGTAGTGTGGTAAAATTCCCACCGCCCGCATCCAATGTTGAATTTGTAAATAGGAGAACAAGAACCCCCCTGGAAGTTTGTATAAAGTCTGTAGTTGCGCAAACGAATGCATACCAGTCTTAGAGAAAAAGTCTCGGATATGTTTAACCCCATGTAATTCCCATTTAGACACCGGGAAGGTTAGTAATACTCTTTTCAACACCTGGATAGGAGTAACCAATGAATATTGGACAAATCTTGAAATCTTACCTATTGATTTATCCCAGACACACAGTGCTTGTGACGTAAGGGGGGTGGTGACTATCAACTCAGGTCTACAGTGTCTCGGGGTCCAGAGCAGCGTTGCAATATCGTGGAGATAAGAAGCGGACAATTCTATGGAGACCCAGCATGGGGGGGCTAAATCTTGAAAAAAGGAGATGGTGGAGGCAAGAGTAGATGCTGCATAATATATTGGAAACTATGGGAGATTAACCCCCTCACCCCCTATCCCACCTACAGCGTAGAAGTGATGTCCCCACTCTTGGTCGCTTGTCTAACCATAAATATTTATGTACTATTTTTTGTATCTCTTGAATTAATGATTTCGGAACAGCTATTGGGAGAGCTCTAAATAAATACAGCCATTTAGGTAGTAAAGTCATTCGAACCGCAGAGATCCTCCCAAACCAGGAAAGGCGCACCTTTCTCCATTTATAAAGCATATGTTTAGTAGCGGTTAGAAGGGGGGTGTAGTTCAAGTTCACTAAGTCGGGTATGAACAAGGCTAATTTAATCCCCAAGTATGTTATTGATTTGGTACACCATTGATATCTATAAGTAATTTTCAGTTTAAGAAGATCCTCATCTATTAGGTGAATTGGAAACGCTTGTGTTTTCGGGACGTTAATCTTGTGATAGGACACTGAGCTATAGTCCTGTAATAGTGAGTGCAACGCAGGAAGAGAGGTTAAAGGGGAGGAGATGATTAGCATAATGTCATCTGCAAATAAGCTTATTTTATGCATTTGTGGACCTACAGGTACTCCCACTACATCATCTGATTGTCTGATCGCTTGCGCTAAGGGTTAACATAGAAACATAGAAAAATGTCGGCAGATAAGAACCTTTCGGCCCATCTAGTCGCCCAATTACATGGATACTTTACCTGGATTTATCTTTTGTTTAGGATAGCCTTATGCCTATCCCATGCTTGCTTAAATTCAATTACTGTTTTGGCCTCTACCACTTCTACTGGAAGGCTGTTCCATGTATCCACCACCCTCTCAGTAACATAATGCTTCCTGATGTTACTTTTAAACCTTTGCCCCTCTAATCTAAGACTATGTCCTCTTGTTTTGCTACTTTGTTTCCTTTTAAATATACTCCCTTCCTCTACCTTGTGGATTCCCTTTATGTATTTAAATGTTTCTATCATATCTCCTCTGTCTCGTCTTTTTTCCAAGCTGTACATGTTAAGATCATTAAGCCTTTCCTGGTAACTTTTCTCCTTCAAGCCGTACACCATTTTAGTAGCCCTTCTCTGAACTCTCTCTAAGATGTCTATATCCTTCTGGAGATACGGTCTCCAGTACTGCACACAGTACTCCAAGTGAGGTCTCACCAGTGCTCTGTACAGTGGCATGAGCACTTCCCTTTTCCTACTGCTAATACCTCTCCCTACACAACCAAGCATTCTGCCAGCATTTCCTGCTGCTCTATTACATTGACTACTTACCTTTAGATCCTCTGCAATAATAACCCCTAAATCCCTAATGGTTCTAATGCTAATGCGTATAGTAAAGGAGAGAGGGGACATCCCTGTCTAGTTCCATTGAGTATTGTGAAGGATCTCGACAGGAAGCCTGCCGTCAGCACTTTAGCAGTCGGTAGATTATAGAGCGCAAAAAAAGACTTACACGCCTCCTCCGGTACCCCAAATTTACGCAAAACCATTTGTAAGAAAAGCCAGTGAACCCTGTCAAATGCTTTTTCAGCATCAAGAGACAATATCACCCCCGGGATCTGACTAGTTGTCATCAAGTGGGTAAAGCTTAATAACTTTTTTGTGTTATCTGGACCCTGACGATGGTGAATAAAACCCACCTGATCATCACATATCAGAAAGGGAAGAATCTCCGCTAGTCTAATAGCCATTATTTTAGAGTATATCTTAACATCTAAATTTATAAGGGAAATAGGGCGATAATTAGCGCAAACTTCCATCGATTTTCCCGGTTTTGGTATTGTCACCACAGTAGCCTCAAGCATATCCTGGTCAAAGGTGCCGCTAGATTGGGCCTGTAAGAACACTGCTCCCAAGTGAGGTGTCAACTCTTCTACAAAAGATTTATAATATTTTGATGTAAACCCGTCCGGTCCTGGGGCCTTCCCCTCTGGCATTCCTTTTATAACCTTTTTGATCTCCAATAGAGAGATATCGCGCATTAGATCAGACATTTGATCGTCTGAAAGTACTGGGAGGTGTATGTCCGCCAGATATTTCTCTGTTTTTTGAGCAGTGGGTTGTGGGGTAGCAGAGTCACTCGATAAGTCATAGAGGGAGCTATAGTAATCAGCGAAAGCGTTAGCTATTTCCTCAGGTTGATAAACCTCCGTCCCAGTAGGTAGTCTGAGTTTCGCTATTTTCGTGGGGGGCACTGGGGGTCTAAGCTTACGAGCCAATGAGGTCCCTGATTTATTAGCGGTCATATACAGTCGAGATTTAAGTCTACGGAGAGCGAAAAAATAACTATCTCTTTCCATCTTAAACAATTAATCATAGGCAGCTTTCAATTGGTTGGTTATGTCAGGGGAGGGTCCTCTCTCTTGCGTCTCGTAGGGGAGTCTATCTTGGTTAATATCTGAATTCTTCCTGTTACATAAATTTTCTTGAAATGAGAGGCCCATTTTATACAAACTCCCTCGAAGGACCGCTTTATGAGCGCGCCAACACAGAGACGGTGATACTTCAGGGATGGCATTATATTGAAAGTAGGTCTGCAAATTTTCTGATATATCTTTAACCACTAGGGGATCTGCAAGCAGTTTGTCGTTCAATCTCCACGGTGATTTACCATAATTACAATATGCCTCGCTTATAGATAGCGTTATTGGCGCATGATCTGACCATGTCCTTGTATGAATTGTACAGTCAACTACAGACGGCAATAGAGGTCCAGGAGCAAAGAAATGATCAATACGAGTGTACGAGTCATGAGGTGGAGAATAAAACGTATAATCTCGTTCGTTTGGGTGCATTAGTCTCCAAACATCATATAAACCATTTCGCGATAAGAGCTCGTCAAGCTTTTGCGCCCGTCGAAACACCGCTCTTCCATCTTGACGTGTGAGTACCGAGGAATGGTCTAAGGAGGGGTTGGTACCCATATTAAAGTCACCACAGTAAAGAACAAGTCCCGTCTGGACAATAGACACCTTACCACACATATTATTTAGGAATTGGACCTGGTTGGTGTTAGGGCAATATGCGTTTATCAAAGTGTAGGGCTTCTGATTTATTGTGCAGACTAGAATCAAGTAGTGGCCCATCGGGTCCACTATCTTCCTGTGCAACACAAAATAACCCTATTATGTATCAACACTGTGACTCCCTTTGCTTTGGTAGGACCTACCGCATGAAACGGATTTTGATATTGTGGGCAAAAAAGACGGGGGTGATTAAGCCTTTTAAAGTGCGTAAGCATTTTACCCTTATTTCTCTTCCACCATTACCTTTCTCTTAAGTTACCTTTACTTCCCTTCAACCCCCCAAACCATCCCCCCACCCCCGCTCTCCCCATAAATAAAAACACATGACAAAAGTATTGGCGGTTTGAAAAGGTCACGTCTTTTATTTATAATCAAGGCCAAAAATCATTGCCTTTGTGGCAGAATTATCAGCGATCCTCGCTTTCTTGGAATAGGTAACACCAGATAACACTGGTACCATAGATCCAGCCAGATAACACTGGCAACCGCAATGAACCACCAGCATTGCCCAGAAATAGCGACCGGCCCCACGTGGCTAAGCTAGCGCGACCACACGCTGCTCTCTTTATAGCAGATAGCAGGCCAGGAGGATCTTCAAACCAGGAGGCTACCTGTGTTTGGCCGCACAAACCACCACACAGACCCCCATATCCTCCCCCTCTATTGCCTCTCCACGTGCCAGGGCCGCATATTTCACCGCTATAGATCCAGCCAGATAACACTGGCAAACGCAATGAACCACCAGCATTGCCCAGAAATAGCGGCCAGCCCCACGTGGCTGAGCTAGCGCGACCACACGCTGCTCTCTTTATAGCAGATAGCAGGCCCGGGATGATCTTCAAACCAGGAGGCACCTGTGTTTGGCCGCACAAACCACCACACAGACCCCCAGATCCTCCCCCTCTATCGCCTCTCCACATGCCAGGGCCGCATATTTCACCATTTGAAGTAACTGTCCATGTAATCCCATCAGCTTTGGCCGCACAAACCACCAGCTGGCTTTGTGTAACGTGGTGAAATGATCTGACTGCACCTCAACTAACCTTGTCTTTACTGAAAAAACAATCCCCCAGCTTTGGCCGCACAAACCACCAGCTGGCTTCATGTAACATGGTGAAATTACCTGACTGCACCTCAACTAACCATGCCCATATCTAAAGCAATCCACTGGCTTTGGCCGCACAAACCACCAACCGGCTTCCTGCGACATGGTATGACTCCATATGGGAACCCACGGGCAATCTTGAAATGACTGGCGGAATCACCACTTCATTAGCCCCTATCCGTGGTCAATGCTGCTATCTGACGACGTGACCTTTTCGACTCGGTAAACAGGCAGTAACCTAAAAACAGGGTGGGTAGGGTGGGAAAAAGACAAAGGTTAGACTGATTTCATCTGTCCTTTGCTTACCCTTTTCTATTACCCCTGGCCCTCCCCTTTCTGTTATCTGCCCCCGAGACCCAATCCCAGCGATAATCCTGAAACAAAAGGGGAACCATTGTAACTCCTCCCAACTTTCTACTCTTTTCTTTAAACAGGGAACATGCTTAAGCCTCTTCGTTTCCATTCAGTCTCTCATCAGTACTTTCCTGCAGACAAACAATATCCACATTAAATGTACGCAATTCCGCATATGGAGAGTGGCGTTTCACCGGTAAATTTAGGCCTTTCACATTATAAGACAATACCTTCAAAGACATTTAAGTAAAGCAACAACCAAGCATAATGGCAGAACAGGTAACCCAATTAACTCGAGGCGGGGGGGCAGAGTAACGTGTCGTGAAATATACTGCGCAATTTTCAGCCATGAATTCAATTGTGCCGAAATAAAAACAAAAAGAGGAAGCAGATAAAGAAAAACATGAATAACAAAAAGCAACCGACCTCCAACGAACCGTCAAAGCTCGATGCCCTCGCGAAGAGGAGGAGGGAGGTGGAGCACTCTGAGAAAGCAGACTCTCTACGATGGAGTTAGAGAGCTATCGTGACCGAAGGCTCGTGGTAAAAGTCTCGATAATCAATAACACTGGCTATAGGCAAGCAGGACTAGCAACAACTGGCCCCTTCAGGGCGATGTCTGTCATTGTTAGTCAGGGAGGTAAAACAACCCAAATCTGGAACGGTAGTAAACAACTTATAGTGTATGAAGCTGGTCGATCTTGAGAACAGGAACAACATCTCAATAACGAGGGTCTTCATACCTCCGCAAGGATCAGAAAATCAACAAAAGGCGTTGAGGGAAACCCAGGTCTTCTTCCATTCCACCGACAATCTGACAGGAGATGAGACCTTAGGATCCACTGGGGGATTTGCCCGTGGTAAATTCCATTGTCTCAACAAAAGATTACCATTTTCCACACTGGAGATGTTATAGAGCTTGTCGTCACGATGGATCTGGATGCGGGTAGAGAAGCCCCCGTAAAACAGCTGTAATCGTAGATAACGCTTTACGTTGCATCAATGTCGCCCTGGAGAGGTCTGGAAAAACTGTAATGTGCTTAAAGTCTGGGCTCAGGGCCTCTGGACCTCGCAGCGCTTTCAATAAAAGTTCCTTCGGCTTGTAATAATGGAGTCTGAGAAGTACATCACGCGGTGCTTTTTGCGGGGCTGCTGCTGGTTTGGGAATGCGATGTATACGGTCAAATAATAGTAGTTCCTCACTGATGTCCGGTAAGAGATGTACAAAAATATCCGTCACATAGGATACCAGTTTATGATTAGGGATCGTTTCAGGTAACCCCCTAACCTTAAGGTTTTGGCGTCCAGATCGATCCTCCAAATCAACAATTTTATTGGAGCATTGCTGCACTAATTCCTCTAGGTGTTCCACTTGTGAGGCCATTGAATTATGGGCAGATGCAAATTCGTCCATTTTCTCCTCAATCTTGGACGTTCTTTCCCCCAATTCTCGGACCTCCTTTTTAATATCTGCCGCTAGACTGTCAAACTTGTTCGAGAGCGTGGTTTTAAGGTCAGTTAGCATGGTTTCCATATGTTCTGTAATGCGACTGAAACCTTCCGAGTCTGCAGCGTTCCCTGACAGTTCCGGGGCCTCAGCGCCATCTTGGATGGAGGGGGGTGAGGACAAAACTCGGTCTGTGCGGGGACCAAAAAAGTATTTTTTGTCCGTTTTTGGAGCCTGTCTAGTCTGGGCTGTGTTGGTCGTCTTACCCGGCATGTTTGACGCCAAAACGAGGGGTACAAAGCTTCAATTGAACAGTTGCTTGCCTGCCTTCGGTCGGAGCTCCCTCAAAGCGCGTCTCACGCGGTCGACATCCGGCCACGCCCCTCCAGGTCTTCTTTTTAATGCAGGTTTGGGTGACGGCCGCCCCGGCCGGACAGATTGTTACAATGGCAGAGGAAAGGAAAATCTCGGCAATATCGGTACATTGGCCACCGGTTAACCCTTTCTGTGCTGTCACTGTATTAAACCCCGTTTTCGTTTCCGGTGTCCGGCGACGTGCGCCGTGTCTCTCTGCTTCTTCCCGTTATGCTGGCGCAGGCCTCACGTGCTTTAAATACGCTCCATAGAAATGTAATTTGTAGCTTCTCGAGAAAACACAGCGAGTGCGTCGCGCTGATAATTGCTTCAGGGATAAGAGGCTCCGGCTTTAATTTAATTTTCAGGACTCAGGTGTCTGTCCGGCTAAAAAAAGCTCTTGTCACCTGCAGGTTCGCCGCATGATCGCTCTGCGTGCAACCAAAGCTTCTCATGGTAACTCCTTCATGACACCTCCGCGTCATCTGAAACGCCTGGATACGTAAAGCTGAGAGACCCCAGAGACGTGCGTCATGGACCCCCTGTGATATATACAGCTAAGAGACCCCAGAGACGTGCGTCATGGACCCCCTGTGATATATACAGCTGAGAGACCCCAGAGACGTGCGTCATGGACCCCCTGTGATATATACAGCTGAGAGACCCCAGAGACGTGCGTCATGGACCCCCTGTGATATATACAGCTGAGAGACCCCAGAGACGTGCGTCATGGACCCCCTGTGATATACACAGCTGAGAGACCCCAGAGACGTGCGTCATGGACCCCCTGTGGTATACACAGCTGAGAGACCCCAGAGACGTGCGTCATGGACCCCCTGTGATATATACAGCTTAGAGACCCCAGAGACGTGCGTCATGGACCCCCTGTGATATATACAGCTGAGAGACCCCAGAGACGTGCGTCATGGACCCCCTGTGATATACACAGCTGAGAGACCCCATAGTCGTGCGTCATGGACCCCCTGTGATTTTTAAAGCTAATGTTCCTGTGATATGTATAAAAATATGGGTCCCATGTAATATGTGAAGGTCTCTGGTATATGAGGGTCCCCGTGATCTGTGAGGGTCCCGGCTGGGTGGAGTAGAGGTAACATCACTGCTCTGCGTGGAGAGAGCCTGTGGAGACATGGGTTTGATCCCAGCAAGAGCACCTCTCCAGTAAGTGTCCTTGGGCAAGACACCTATCAGTACATACTCGCCACCCAGGACATACTGAAAACCAGAGAAATCTCAATGTATTCTTCCTGGGAAAACACTTTTTTTAAAAAAAAAAATCTTTGAGGGTCCCTGTGATCTGTGAGGGTCCCCGTGACATGTGAGGGTCCCTGTGATCTGTGAGGGTCCCCGTGATATGTGAGGATCCATGCAATCTGTGAGGGTCCCTGCGATCTGTGAGGGTCCCCTTGATATGTGAGGATCTTTGTGATTTGTGAGGGTCTGTGTGATTTGTGAGGGTCCCCGTGACAAGTGAGGGTCCCTGTGATCTGTGAGAGTCCCCGTGATCTGTGAGGGTCCCTGTGATCTGTGAGGGTCCCTGTGATATGCGAGGGTCCCTGTGATCTGTGAGGGTCCCCGTGATATGTGAGGGTCCCTGTGATTGGTGAGGGTCCCTGTGATATGTGAGGGTCCCCGTGATCTGTGAGGGTCCCTGTGATATGTGAGGGTCCCTGTGATCTGCGAGGGTCCCCTTGATATGTGAGGATCCCTGTGATTTGTGAGGGTCTGTGTGATTTGTGAGGGTCCCCGTGACAAGTGAGGGTCCCTGTGATCTGTGAGGGTCCCCGTGGTATGTGAGGGTCCCCGTGATATGTGAGGGTCCCTGTGATCTGTGAGGGTCCCTGTGATTGGTGAGGGTCCCTGTGATATGTGAGGGTCCCTGTGATCTGTGAGGGTCCCTGTGATTGGTGAGGGTCCCTGTGATATGTGAGGGTCCCCGTGATCTGTGAGGGTCCCTGTGATATGTATTGGTCCCTGTGATCTGTGAGGGTCCCCGTGATATGTGAGGGTCCCTGTGATCTGTGAGGGTCCCTGTGATCTGTGAGGGTCCCCGTGATATGTGAGGGTCCCTGTGATCTGTGAGGGTCCCTGTGATATGTGAGGGTCCCTGTGATCTGTGAGGGTCCCCGTGATATGTGAGGGTCCCTGTGATTGGTGAGGGTCCCCGTGATCTGTGAGGGTCCCTGTGATATGTGAGGGTCCCTGTGATCTGCGAGGGTCCCCTTGATATGTGAGGATCCCTGTGATTTGTGAGGGTCTGTGTGATTTGTGAGGGTCCCCGTGACAAGTGAGGTTCCCTGTGATCTGTGAGGGTCCCCGTGGTATGTGAGGGTCCCCGTGATATGTGAGGGTCCCTGTGATCTGTGAGGGTCCCTGTGATTGGTGAGGGTCCCTGTGATATGTGAGGGTCCCCTTGATCTGTGAGGGTCCCTGCTATATGTATTGGTCCCTGTGATCTGTGAGGGTCCCCGTGATATGTGAGGGTCCCTGTGATCTATGAGGGTCCCTGTGATATGTGAGGGTCCCTGTGATCTGTGAGGGTCCCCGTCATATGTGAGGGTCCCTGTGATTGGTGAGGGTCCCCGTGATATGTGAGGGTCCCCGTGATCTGTGAGGGTCCCTGTGATATGTGAGGGTCCCCGTGATCTGTGAGGGTCCCTGTGATATGTGAGGGTCCCCGTGAATGATATGTGAGGGTCCCTGTGATCTGTGAGGGTCCCCGTGGTGGTTTGTTTCAGTAAACGTTAGGATAATAAACACGCCTGGTTTCTCCTTCAAAGACACCGAATCTCGTGACCCTGAGAGATGACATTATGTAACGCGCGCTCTGGTTCGCCTTTCCCTGGATGAGATGTTAAGGGGGGACGTTCTCCTGTGGGGTCGACTCTGCGAATGTGTCTGCTCTGAGATTTACTAACTATCACTGTTTGTGCAGTAATTTATTATTAACGCACCGTATTAATTAGTGACAAGCCGCCGGGACTCGTGGATGGCGAGCGGCGCTGATCATCGTAACAATCACTGTCATCGGATGAGAAACGCCATCATGGCGCCTCAAACGTGATCCCTTATTTTGACAACACTATGTTTCCCGTCTCCAGAACCAATAATCAATGGTAAGAATACGCGGCACACGGTAATTACCCGGCCCTGTCACTCGCCCGTCCTGGAGTGCGGCAGACGCAGAAATGGCAGCCGTGACAAATTGCTGGGATATCAGAAATTGCATCTGTCGGAAGGGTCAGGCAGCGGGTGGCGGCGGGGGGGCGACTCCGTGATCACATTGACTTGTAGCTCTGTATAAACACACGGCAGCGAGAGACGCGGCATCGGCGAAGGGCGACTCCGTCCAATCATTCTGATAAGTCAGATTCACTAATTCACTTCACTCCGCGCCTCTAATTACTAAATAGTCACTTAGCAGCGCCTTTTATTATCCCTGATCTCAGACGGAGGGTCCCGGCGCAGAGCTGCCGGAATAAAAGCATCTGCCGCCGGAGTTTCTAATAACAGGTCTTGGTGGCGAGGTTAACGCGATGGGTGGCTCCTGCCAGCGGCCGCATTGATTGCGCCTGGAATGGAGCGTTTCTGATTAGTAATTACTGTTTGCCTTCTCTCTGATGACACTTCAGGTAGCGGCCGCGACCAGCTGGAGGCCTTTAATTGCCAGCAGATAATTATTCACCACATTCCATGTATTATCCTGCCTCGGCCTTACCAAAGCTCTGCATAAAGCCGTTTGTGGCGTCCAGATATCGAGTTTGACATTAACTAGAGGATATAATACAGCACAGGAAAATACCGTCTCGGGCGATTCCACGAGTAACGGAATCCGCTTTTTACACTTAATATAATTAAACACTAATGTAAATAAATCATTGTAATCCAACAGCTCACAAACAAACCCATATAAAACTAGAGATGTAAAATTTCTGGAAATTTTGAAGCCATGGAAAAAAAAAAATCCAGTTTTTTTTTTCTCTGCAAAAAATTTAAATTTTTGAAAAAAATGTAAATATGCACCTCCCCATAATGTGCAGCAGCCTCTGAAGAGCACTGTATGCTGCAATGAATATATGACAACATAGGCCGGCTGTGTATTGTGGGAGGAGTTGTATGATCGTGGGGCAGTCAGTGCTCCTCAGGGGCTGGCTGTGTATTGTGGGAGGAGTTGTATGATCGTGGGGCAGTCAGTGCTCCTCAGGGGCTGGCTGTGTATTGTGGGAGGAGTTGTATGGTTATTGCAGTGATCTCCTCACTGGTGTCATGATCCACCTGGGTTACTGTCAGGGATCACATATTTTAACCCTGGCAGCCCCTTTTAACCATGCGTTCCACAGGTTCCCATGGGATTGGCTGTAACCTGTGCTCAGAGACTACAGGTTCTCCTGCTTTTTGTTAATGAGGCCTCCTTAAAAGGAGGTCACACCCTCTGATCTAGACTTCCTCATTTGAAGTCAGAACCTTGCACCAGGCTGACCTGTTTCTGGAAAGCTCCTTGTTTTTGGATCCACTGAACCCCTATCTGTTTTCCCCCTGGACCATCATCAGAGAACCCTATTGACTACCTCTGCTATACCGGTAACCCCCCAAGTTCCTCCATTGGATTTTCGTGTATGACCCCCCTGGCTATGGACTTCTGATATATCTATGATCTGTATCCCACGACTTCTGCTTGAAAACCTGACTACGAGACTGCCTTACCCTATACCTGGATACCTTGCCATGGACATTATCATTTCTCTGTCTAGTTTATATTCTGTTTTCTATTCAGTATCTGCCCCCCCCCCCTATTTATTTAGTTATACGTATTTTTAGTTTCCTCCTGTGTCTCCTAGTTTTCATCCTGTTTAATCCTTTTTCCTTTTCGTTCTGCTCTTTACCTCCCTCTATCTTCGCCGTCCATCTTTATTCATTTACTTCTGCTGATTTGTTTATTATAATAAATATCTTGTTTGAACCCCTCAACCTGCATACTTCATTATGGCTCACACCCGCAATCCATGCAGGGTTCACATGACAACTGGCTGGCTGTGCATTGTGGGGAGGAGTGGCCTGATCATTGTGGCAATCTGTACTACTCGGGGGTTGTGCACCATGGGGAGGAGTTGTATAATCGGGGCAGCAGTCTGTGCTCCTTGGGGGCTGGCTGTGCATTGTGGGGAGGAGTTGTATGATCCGGGCGGCAGTCTGTGCTCCTCATGGGCTGGCTGTGTATTGTGGGGAGGAGTTGTATGATCGGGGGTAGGTAGTGCTCCTCAGGGGCTGGCTGTGCATTGTGGGGAGGAGTTGTATGATCGTGGGGCAGTCAGTGCTCCTCAGGGGCTGGCTGTGCACCATGGGGAGGAGTTGTATGATGGGGGCAGTCAGTGCTCCTCAGGGGCTGGCTGTGTATCGTGGGGAGGAGTTGTATGATCGGGGGTAGGTAGTGCTCCTCAGGGGCTGGCTGTGCATTGTAGGGAGGAGTTGTGTGGTCGTGGGGCAGTCAGTGCTCCTCAGGGGCTGGCTGTGTATCGTGGGGAGGAGTTGTATGATCGGGGTAGGTAGTGCTCCTCAGGGGCTGGCTGTGCATTGTGGGGAGGAGTTGTATGATCGTGGGGCAGTCAGTGCTCCTCAGGGGCTGGCTGTGCACCATGGGGAGGAGTTGTATGATGGGGGCAGTCAGTGCTCCTCAGGGGCTGGCTGTGTATAGTGGGGAGGAGTTGTATGATCGGGGGTAGGTAGTGCTCCTCAGGGGCTGGCTGTGCATTGTGGAGAGGAGTTGTATGATCGTGGGGCAGTCAGTGCTCTTCAGGGGCTGGCTGTGTATCGTGGGGAGGAGTTGTATGATGGGGGCAGTCAGTGCTCCTCAGGGGCTGGCTGTGCATTGTAGGGAGGAGTTGTGTGGTCGTGGGGCAGTCAGTGCTCTTCAGGGGCTGGCTGTGCATTGTGGGGAGGAGTTGTATGATCGTGGGGCAGTCAGTGCTCTTCAGGGGCTGGCTGTGTATCGTGGGGAGGAGTTGTATGATGGGGGCAGTCAGTGCTCCTCAGGGGCTGGCTGTGCATTGTAGGGAGGAGTTGTGTGGTCGGGGGCAGTCAGTGCTCCTCATGGGCTGGCTGTGTATCGTGGGGAGAGTTGTATGATCGGGGGTAGGTAGTGCTCTTCAGGGGCTGGCTGTGCACCATGGGGAGGAGTTGTATGATGGGGCAGTCAGTGCTCCTCAGGGGCTGGCTGTGCACCATGGGGAGGAGTTGTGTGGTCGGGGGCAGTCAGTGCTCCTCAGGGGCTGGCTGTGTATTGTGGGGAGGAGTTGTGTGGTCGGGGGCAGTCAGTGCTCCTCAGGGGCTGGCTGTGCACCATGGGGAGGAGTTGTATGATGGGGGCAGTCAGTGCTCCTCAGGGGCTGGCTGTGTATTGTGGGGAGGAGTTGTATGATCACTGCTTGTTTTTTCCAGTTTTACTGGTGTGCACTGCCCCAATTGCCTCTAAATGAAGGAGGCTGATCCATATCCGTAAACGTGATGAGATAAAACAGATTGGGCCAATATCTCAGACGTCTCTTATCACCGTCCACTAATACTTCATAAAGGTCAGGGGTCCCCAAGAACCTGTGCCCAGGGGCAGGAGACCCGATGTAGAGACCCCGGGATTCACACGTAGTGATATGTTTGGGTTTATGTCTGTGTCCTGTGACCCGGTAACTGTTTGAATCCATCTGAGCTTTTTAATAGAGGAACCAGATCCCCCCCCCCCCCCCCCCGTTTTTGTCCCTGTCGCGGCTCCTTTGCGCAGTGCGAGGCTTTTACTATTACTTACTTAATAATAACATCTTATTCCGGGAGATTTACTCCACGTTTTAACCAATCAGTGATTTCATTATATACATTTTATCCAAATATCTTCACTTTGAAATTATCTGTCACTTTGCAGAGAAAGTAAACGCATTTAGCGCCGCGCGCGTGTGATTATAAAGACGCTTTTCCTGCTGGAAATGTGATTTAACTCCGTAACAATAATCGCTGCTGATTTTGTAGAAGTTGAATGAATCTCTTTTTTCTCCCCCCCCCCATTCCATGTGCTGTGTTTTGGGATGCGCCGCTGCTCACGTTGTACCGCCAGCCTTTGATCGCCTGCAGGAGACATGACTAAAGGCTTTTAATTAAAATAACAGGGGGATTAGGAAAGTAATACATTGGGGCACATTAACATCCGAGTCACAGCACACGGAAACGTCCCAGGAGTCAAAACCCAGAAAAAAAAAAGGTTTGCCAGACGCTTCCCGGAGCATGACATGGGGTCGCACCTCCGAAACGAGGACTAAGGCTAGGGTCAGACGAACGCATTTTTCACGTGCGTTTAACCGCACGAAATCACGGCCGTGCTAGCAGCAAATGACGTCCAATGCCGGGGAACATACGACAAATGGCCACACGAAAGTTCGTCCGCGCAACGCAAGTGGCAAACGAACGCATTTTTTCGAGAACGTCAAACTGCTACTACTGACGTACAGAGTGCGCTGCGTCCGCTAGCGGCGTGTGTGCGTGATTAGGAGACGTCAGACGCTGCTAATGTCCGGCCAACATAACGTCCAGACGCAAAAAGGGTTTTATTGATGATCCGTACAAATCACGTATGAAAATGCGCATCGTATGACCGCTATCGCGTATTCCGGGAAAAAATACGTCCATTCGTTCGAACGCACTTTTTCACGGACAACGTGAAAAATGCGTTCGTCTGACCCTAGCCTAAGGTGTGCTGGATAGGAAAGGGTTAAATTTTATTCACGGCTGTAAAAAGCAGATATCCAGCCAATCACATGGCGGGGTGACTGAAATGCCAGCGTTCTGCCCAATAACATCATTTATCTAAAATAATAGAGAAGCTGCTGAATCTCTCGTGTTTCGCAGCTGAATTCGCTCACTTTGTTTCACTCCGTAACCTGATATCCATCCCTTGCGCAGAACAGCAGATACTCCCCACCCCCTAATGTGATGCAGGAATATGAGGGGCAGGAAGCGGAGTCCGTGGTATGCTGGAGCCAGCTGGAGAAACAGGATTAACTCCATGAAGCCTGAAAATAATTAAATGGCTTCCATTGCTAAAACTCTTCTTTTACCAGACAGATCTATTGAAGCAGACGTTACCTTAGCGCCTCATTTAAACTTCAGCATCCTCTTAGGCTAGGGTCAGACTGAGGCAGTGCGAACGCGCGTTCTGGCGCACTTAATCACGGCCGTGCTAGCAGCAGATGCCGGGCAATGACGGCCAATATACGAAGTACGGTCGCACAAAAGTGCGGCCGCGCAACGCAAGCGGCAAACAAACGCATTTTTTCGAGAACGTGAAACCACTAGTACTGACGTACAGAGTGCGCTGCGTCCGCTAGCGGCGTGTGTGCGTGATTAGGAGACGTCAGACGCTGCTAATGTCCGGCCAACATAACGTCCAGACCCAAAAAGTGTTTTATTGATGATCCGTACAAAATCACGGATGAAACTGCGCATAGTATGACCGCTATCGCGTATTCCGTGAAAAAATGCGTCCATTCGTTCGAACGCACTTTTTCACGGACAACGTGAAAAATGCGTTAGTCTGACCCTAGCCTTAGAGGGAACTATTCCTCAACCTCTGGATTGCAAGGGGTTAAATGTGTTTTTCATGTAACTGGCTGGACCGTGGCTCTTTGCTCTCCTTCTGTCACGGCGCATTCCGTAGTAATATTACAGAGAATTAATTCTTCATTCATTGCTCTGGATGTTGTGCTTCAGCGTGGGATCCGTGTGGACGTTGCAGGCCGCGTGACGCTCCTCTGGTCTCCTGCACATAAAGTGTTAGGGTGACCTGTCTCTGTATGGAGCCGTCACTTATGTATTTATTGCAACATGTTTACCTGCAGCCACTGGAGCAATCGCCATGGAAACCAGCGAGACGTTCTGTCTGATTGCGCAGAGTTGCTTGTAGAAACAGGCGACTTCCAAGACGAGGAGCGACATATTGACCAGGGAGATAAAACACGCGATAATCCAGATACTTTGCACATAGAGAAGGAAACAAAGTATCAGTGGGTAGAACGTTCACCCAGGCCGGCGCGAGAATTTACACCCAGAATTAAGAGTATAGGCGGAAAATCAGAACACAGGGCGAAATCATCAATATATAGACTAGGGCGGCCATGTTTTCCTG
The DNA here is from genome assembly GCA_009667805.1 of Leptobrachium leishanense. Classification (NCBI taxonomy): domain Eukaryota; kingdom Metazoa; phylum Chordata; class Amphibia; order Anura; family Megophryidae; genus Leptobrachium; species Leptobrachium leishanense. The sequence continues at coordinate 6,238,451 of CM019070.1, forward strand.
GATACATATTATTTATTCATGCTGATGGGCAGTGCATGAAAAATGGCACCCCATAGCATGTATAATCCATACACCGCAGGTAAGAGATCACAAAGGAATCCCAGGTGACCTGCTTTGATTTCCTTCCTGCAGCATATGAACTATACATGTTGCAGGGCAGCACTTTTCCCTGTGCTCCCCCTCTGTATGAAATAATAACATATGTCCAGGAAAACATGGCCGACCTGACGACTCTAATATAGACTGGCTAGAAAAGGGGCTCAGCTGCCTTGGCACCCAAATGGTTTGAAACTCCATTTCCCATAATGCTCAGACACTCAGAGGCGGAGCCATGTAAACATCTGGGGTGTTTAAGGTTTCTCACCCACATTAGAGAAGGATTCTGCGCTTCCCATTCTTTCTCTGTTTTATAATGTGGCTGCGACATTGACACATTGCTGTTACCATGGCAATATCATGGCTTGAGTGACCTGGGCTCATAAAACATCCTTCTTCATCTCACACGCTTTTCCCTCCAAGATCTGATGCCGGACGCTGAGCGCAGCCGCCAATATTCTACGCTTTATATTGTCATAATTAGAAGTGGCAAAAAACTGGTTTAAATTCCTTTCTATCCCAAAGCCATTTTTTTTGCTTCTTCCAGAAAAAAATGTAAAAACCAAAAAAGTGTGTAATAAGTTCTTTTCCAATGATCAATAATAATATGGAATTAAATCTATAGAACATTAGGAGCTTAATGAAAGACGCCTGAGACTTTAAAGTGTTAAATCATTACAAGTTCTCTCGGCTGAAAACGAGTACCGTATATACTCGGGTATAAGCCGACCCCCCCCCCTACTTTTTTCCAAAAAAACTGTGAAGGCTTATACGCGAGTCAATAAGTTTAAGTGGGATATTGCCCCAGCTCATGGATTTGCCCCAGCTCATGGATACTGTCCCCAGCTCATGGATACTGCCCCAGCTCATGGATACTGCCCCCCAGCTCATGGATACTGCCCCCCAGCTCATGGATACTGTCCCCAGCTCATGGATTTGCCCCAGCTCATGGATACTGTCCCCAGCTCATGGATAATGCCCCCCAGCTCATGGATACTGCCCCCCAGCTCATGGATACTGTCCCCAGCTCATGGATACTGCCCCAGCTCATGGATACTGCCCCCAGCTCATGGATACTGCCCCCAGCTCATGGATACTGCCCCCCAGCTCATGGATACTGTCCCCAGCTCATGGATACTGCCCCCCAGCTCATGGATACTGCCCCCCAGCTCATGGATACTGCCCCAGCTCATGGATACTGTCCCAGCTCATGGATACTGCCCCCCAGCTCATGGATAATGCCCCCCAGCTCATGGATACTGTCCCCAGCTCATGGATACTGTCCCCAGCTCATGGATACTGCCCCCAGCTCATGGATACTGTCCCCAGCTCATGGATTTGCCCCAGCTCATGGATACTGTCCCCAGCTCATGGATAATGCCCCCCAGCTCATGGATACTGCCCCCAGCTCATGGATACTGTCCCCAGCTCATGGATACTGCCCCAGCTCATGGATACTGTCCCCAGCTCATGGATACTGCCCCCCAGCTCATGGATAATGCCCCCCAGCTCATGGATACTGTCCCCAGCTCATGGATACTGTCCCCAGCTCATGGATACTGCCCCCCAGCTCATGGATACTGCCCCAGCTCATGGATACTGCCCCCCAGCTCATGGATACTGCCCCCCAGCTCATGGATAATGCCCCCAGCTCATGGATACTGCCCCAGCTCATGGATACTGTCCCCAGCTCATGGATACTGCCCCAGCTCATGGATACTGCCCCCCAGCTCATGGATACTGCCCCAGCTCATGGATACTGCCCCCCAGCTCATGGATATGCCCCAGCTCTCACCTGGATATTGCCCCAGCGGCAGCCAGCTCTCACATGGATACTTGCCTCAGCTCTCACCTGGATATTGCCCCAGCTCCGGATCCAGCAGGGGTTGAGGGGGCCCAGATGCCGGGCAGCGGGAGTGCCTGCCCGGTCCTGAACAGCGTGAGTCCGTCCGTGTTGAAGGGGATGCGGCTGCGTGCGTGCGCAGGTCACGCGGTCCGGCCAGTCAGGTGGTACAGAGACTCAGTACCACCTGATTAGCCGGACAATGTGACCGGCTGTGCCTGCACGCAGCCGCCTCCCCTTCAACACGGACGGACTCACGCTGTTCAGGACCTTGACTCGCGTATAAGCCGAATCACGTTTTTTTTACTCAAAATCTGAGTCAAAAAACTCGGCTTATACGCGAGTATATACGGTAAATCCTGGAATACGATAAAACGTCTCAAACAACAAAAATCTCCATTTCAGCCTCTAGGGGGCGCTGCAGGGAAAAGGCATCCGTTTAGCTTGATTGGCAGCTCCATCTTGTACCTCCTTACAGTGCTTGTTGGGATATAGTTGATAGTTTCTGTCTTTTCAGGCCTTAATTGACAGGTAAGAGGTTAAATTTGTCCTTATTTGATCCCTGTTAATGTTCTCTCAGCACAGTCTGGGATTCTGCAAATCATATCCCTCCTGCAACACGGTGACAAGGTCTCTGCACAACACAACCTCTGACCCCTCCTGCAACACGGTGACAAGGTCTCTGCACAACACGACCTCTGACCCCTCCTGCAACACGGTGACAAGGTCTCTGCACAACACGACCTCTGACCCCTCCTGCAACACGGTGACAAGGTCTCTGCACAACACGACCTCTGACCCCTCCTGCAACACGGTGACAAGGTCTCTGCACAACACGACCTCTGACCCCTCCTGCAACACGGTGACAAGGTCTCTGCACAACACAACCTCTGACCCCTCCTGCAACACGGTGACAAGGTCTCTGCACAACACGACCTCTGACCCCTCCTGCAACACGGTGACAAGGTCTCTGCACAGCACGACCTCTGACCCCTCCTGCAACACGGTGACAAGGTCTCTGCACAGCACGACCTCTGACCCCTCCTGCAACACGGTGACAAGGTCTCTGCACAGCACGACCTCTGACCCCTCCTGCAACACTGTGACAAGGTCTCTGCACAACACGACCTCTGACCCCTCCTGCAACACGGTGACAAGGTCTCTGCACAGCACGACCTCTGACCCCTCCTGCAACACTGTGACAAGGTCTCTGCACAACACGACCTCTGACCCCTCCTGCAACACGGTGACAAGCAGAGAGTCGATCTGGCCCCGAAATGGAACCCAACACTGAATTTCAGCGAACGGCGACGTTTCGGGGCCATTCGGCTATTCAGAGAGCAGGCAAATTGCCTGCACGTACGGTGCCTGTTCGGCAGCAGTGAAATACGGTGCCTGTTCGGCGGCAGTGAAATACGGTGCTGTTCGGTGGCAGAAAAATCCCCCATAGAGAAGCAATGGTTAATCTATTCACATTGAACAGCAGAGAAATGTCAGTGAAATGCCCTGATATTCAGTGGTTTAATTTGGCAGGTTTATTCAGGCGAATCCCATGGGTTTCAATGATAAAAATATTCCTGTTTTTATCCGATTTCTAATAAACCGTTTATTTTAATCTGCAGCAAAAGTCTTTGTTTATAGATTTTGGTTAGGATTTTTTGGGTATTTTTTTTGTCAATTTTTTTTTTTTTTTTAACTCTGCGAAAACACACAGCACCCCCAGCCACCTGTCCTCTGCTACAACACACAGCACCCCCAGCCACCTGTCCTCTGCTACAACACACAGCACCCCCAGCCACCTGTCCTCTGCTACAACACACAGCACCCCCAGCCACCTGTCCTCTGCTACAACACACAGCACCCCAGCCACCTGTCCTCTGCTACAACACACAGCACCCCAGCCACCTGTCCTCTGCTACAACACACACAGCACCCCCAGCCACCTGTCCTCTGCTACAACACACAGCATCCCCAGCCACCTGTCCTCTGCTACAACACACAGCATCCCCAGCCACTGTCCTCTGCTACAACACACAGCATCCCCAGCCACCTGTCCTCTGCTACAACACACAGCATCCCCAGCCACCTGTCCTCTGCTACAACACACAGCACCCCCAGCCACCTGTCCTCTGCTACAACACACAGCACCCCCAGCCACCTGTCCTCTGCTACAACACACAGCACCCCCAGCCACCTGTCCTCTGCTACAACACACAGCATCCCCAGCCACCTGTCCTCTGCTACAACACACAGCATCCCCAGCCACCTGTCCTCTGCTACAACACACAGCATCCCCAGCCACCTGTCCTCTGCTACAACACACAGCACCCCCAGCCACCTGTCCTCTGCTACAACACACAGCACCCCCAGCCACCTGTCCTCTGCTACAACACACAGCACACCCCAGCCACCTGTCCTCTGCTACAACACACAGCACCCCAGCCACCTGTCCTCTGCTAACAACACACAGCACCCCCAGCCACCTGTCCTCTGCTACAACACACAGCACCCCCAGCCACCTGTTCCTCTGCTACAACACACATCACCCCCAGACACCTGTCCTCTGCTACAACACACAGCAACCCCCAGCCACCTGTCCTCTGCTACAACACACAGCACCCCAGCCACCTGTCCTCTGCTACAACACACAGCACCCCCAGCCACCTGTCCTCTGCTAACAACACACAGCACCCCCAGCCACCTGTCCTCTGCTACAACACACAGCACCCCCAGCCACCTGTCCTCTGCTACACAACACACAGCACCCCCAGCCACCTGTCCTCTGCTACAACACACAGCACCCCCAGCCACCTGTCCTCTGCTACAACACACAGCACCCCCAGCCACCTGTCCTCTGCTACAACACACAGCACCCCCAGCCACCTGTCAACTGCTACAACACACCGTATCCCCAGCCATCACCACCATCTGTCCTCTGCCTTCCTACTTACCCCATCCTCCTCCTCCTCCTCATTTTCTAGCTCCCCGTTTCCGTTGCGCTCACATCTCAGTGACTTTTTGAAGCACAGCTTCTGCTCCCACGTCCCTTAATTCCATTAGATTGTAAGCTCACGGGGTGTCTGGCTCTGGATACCATTCTGGATTTGCAGGAGGGATATACGACAGGCAGGGCTATCTGTCCTTCATGTACCGGGATGCCTCATGTTTGTATTCCCTAACTCTACAGCGCTACAGAATCTGTTGGTGATATATAAATACCGAGTAACTTCTTGCCCTTCTCCAGGTTCTCCTGCCTTTTATCTTCTTGGTCAGAGCACAGTGAGATGGAAGAGTCAGGACTGACCTGCCACATGCGGGTTGGTTGATTTGAGGGATCATGGGAAATGTAGTTGATGGTTTTTCCAGTCACTCCACGTGTTAATAGGCTGCAGGAGCGAGTACATGCAATTAATTCAGAGGGGCCGCCACGCGTGATCTACTGATTTGTGTGACATGTGTCACTGTGACCGTTTCTGGAGACATGAAGGACAGACGGGTTCGCCTACAGCGACAAACCTATGTGTTAGCAATTACCGGGGAGTAAAGGGTTACTCCGGCCCCACGAGTCTCCCACAATGCGGTTTAACGGTCGCAGCCCCCGGGAGTCCGTTTTCCAGTGTCCTTAATGCGACCTTGCAGAAAAAGGCTCCTGTAAAAATGAAAATCCTCAGCGTCCTCTGAGCGGGGGCCTGGGGGCATATTCACTAAACTGTGCAGTGGAGGGGGAGAGGTTTATTAAAATTCCTCCTATTACTGGTCCGTCCTCCCGCAGGTCCCACAATCCTCTTATTGCTTCACTTGCATTTCATGTATTTCTCTTATATTGTGGATATAACCAATCCCAACCGCGGGAACGGGATCCCCCTCCGATCCGGCTGTAGCAGAGAGGCTTATTCACTAAATGGCCACTTAACGTCTGGGTCACAGAATCCAGCGGCTTATTAAATGCTCGGTATCTGACGCGGTTATTAAAATGCTCGGTATCTGACAGTTATTATTGCTGCGGTTATTATTGGCGCGTTATCTGACGTGGTTATTAAAGGCGTGATTATTATTGTCTCGTTGACTTTTGGCGCGGTATCTGATGCGTTATTAATGGCGGGATTATTTTTGTTGTGGTTATTATTGGCGCAGTATCTGACGTGATTAATAAAGGCCCAGTTATTTTTGCTGCGGTTATTATTGGGACGGTACCTGACATGGTTATTAAAGGTGTGATTATTATTGTCGCGGTTACTTTTGGCGCGGTATCTGATGCGTTATTATTGGCACGGTTATTTTTGTTGTGGTTTTTATTGGTGCGGTATCTGACGTGGTTATTAAAGGCGTGATTATTATTGTCGCGGTTACTTTTGGCGCGGTATCTGATGCGTTATTATTGGCACGGTTATTTTTGTTGTGGTTTTTATTGGCGCGGTATCTGATGCGGTTATTTTCTTGACGGATGGGATTGCTGGGAATTGATGTGAGATCTGAAGATTTTGCTGCACAATGTCCATAGTGTAAGGGCTTCCTGCTCGGTAGTTTAGACCCGGCCGCTCGTCTGGTCTGGTGAGACGGTATAGACGGACGTGTGGTCTGTGCAGTTAAGGTTTATTCATACGGTTTCACGCCTCATTTTATTAGTGGGGGTTAAACAGAGGCACTTTATTTACCGGCGTCAGGCGTGCGGGTTCTATTCCCTGCTGAATTGGTGCAAACATTCGCCGCCTGGATGCTGTGATCCGGCTCCCCTGCTGCTACACGGTGTGGAAAGACTGAAGTCAGAGTTCACTGTTCCCCGTCACTCCCTGCAGGAGGCGCCGCGTTCATGCACTGACTCTGATTCATTATGTACAAAATAACTCCAAGAATACAAAACTACAAAGTGAATGTGGAAGCCGTGCGAGGACTTGTGGGGCAGCATCTGGACATCACCGGACTGGATCTGAACATCACCGGACTGGATCTGGACATCACCGGACTGGATCTGGACATCACCGGACTGGATCTGGACATCACCGGACTGGATCTGGACATCACCGGACTGGATCTGAACATCACCGGACTGGATCTGGACATCACCGGACTGGATCTGGACATCACCGGACTGGATCTGGACATCACCGGACTGGATCTGAACATCACCGGACTGGATCTGGACATCACCGGACTGGATCTGGACATCACCGGACTGGATCTGGACATCACCGGACTGGATCTGAACATCACCGGACTGGATCTGGACATCACCGGACTGGATCTGGACATCACCGGACTGGATCTGAACATCACCGGACTGGATCTGGACATCACCGGACTGGATCTGAACATCACCGGACTGGATCTGAACATCACATGACTGGATCTGAACATCACCGGACTGGATCTGAACATCACCGGACTGGATCTGAACATCACCGGACTGGATCTGAACATCACATGACTGGATCTGAACATCACCGGACTGGATCTGGACATCACCGGACTGGATCTGAACATCACCGGACTGGATCTGAACACCACATCACCGGACTGGATCTGAACATCACAGGACTGGATCTGAACATCACCGGACTGGATCTGAACATCACATGACTGGATCTGAACATCACCGGACTGGATCTGGACATCACCGGACTGGATCTGAACATCACCGGACTGGATCTGGACATCACCGGACTGGATCTGAACATCACCGGACTGGATCTGAACACCACATCACCGGACTGGATCTGAACATCACCGGACTAGATCTGAACATCACCGGACTAGATCTGAACATCACCGGACTAGATCTGAACATCACCGGACTAGATCTGAACATCACCGGACTAGATCTGAACATCACCGGACTGGATCTGAACATCACCGGACTGGATCTGAACATCACCGGACTGGATCTGAACATCACAGGACTGGATCTGAACATCACAGGACTGGATCTGAACATCACAGGACTGGATCTGAACATCACAGGACTGGATCTGAACATCACAGGTCTGGATCTGAGTGTTGTGAAGCTGTATCTGGATGTCCCAAGGTGGATCTGTGTGTGGGGCTGTATCCATATGTCCTGTGCTTGGATCTGGACGTCGTGGGGCTGGGGCTGCGTGTCGTGGGGCTGTATCTGGTCATCCTGGGGCTGGGTGTTGTGGGGCTATATCTGATGTCACAGGGCTAGGTGTTGGGCTATAGCAGGACGGGATGTTGTGAGTTTGGATCTGAATATTGCTGGGCTGGACGTTGTGAGTTTGGATCTGGACGTCATGGGGCTAGGTGTTGTAGGGCTGGATCAGGACATTGCTGGGCTGGAGATTTGGGGGCTGGATCTGAACATTGCATGTGTTGTTACTGGATGTCGTGGGTTCATATCTGGAAGTCACTAGGCTGGTTCTGGACATTGCGGGGCTATATCTGGATGTCACGGGCCTGGGGCTGGTTGCTGTTGGGCTGGATCTGGACATTGTGGGGCTGGGGCTGGTTGGTGTTGGGCTGGATCTGGACATTGAGTGTCAGAGGCTAGGTGTTGGGCTTGATCTGGATCTCGAGATGGGGCTGCGTGTTGCATGGCTATATCTGGATGTCACTGGGCTATATCTGGATGTCGCGGGGGCTGGATGTGGAGGTCGCGGGGGCTGGATGTGGACACTGCGGGGGCTGGCGGTTGGGTGTTGCTGGACGTCGCAGTGTTGGGGATGGATGTCACTGCTCTTGTGGGTTTTTCACTCGTCTGTCCATATTTGCGAGGAGCCTGTGAGTCTCTGGATCGATCTCCCGGACTTTGCAATGTCTCAGCGTTTAAGTGTTTATGGAGGTTTAATGTGCGTTTTCCACATCCAGCTGTTTGCTTGTCACAAACGTAACCTCTTGGTGAATGTCACGTCTTCATGTAAAAGTCGCCCGGAGATTCTGCATTCGCTATTGGTTAGTTGTGTGTCGCTTCGTCCCCTGTGGTATTGGGGGTTGAGGTTCGGCGGCACCGGTCCCTGTGGTATTGGGGCTGAGGTTCGGCGGCGCCAGCTCCTGTGGTATTGGGGCTGAGGTTCGGCGGCACCGGCCCCTGTGGTATTGGGGCTGAGGTTCGGCGGCACCGGCCCCTGTGGTATTGGGGACTGAGGTTCGGAGGCGCCGGCCCCTGTGGTATTGGGGGCTGAGGTTCGGAGGTGCCGGCCCCTGTGGTATTGGGGGCTGAGGTTCGGAGGCGCCGGCCCCTGTGGTATTGGGGGCTGAGGTTCGGAGGTGCCGGCCCCTGTGGTATTGGGGGCTGAGGTTCGGAGGTGCCGGCCCCTGTGGTATTGGGGCTGAGGTTCGGCGGCGCCAGCTCCTGTGGTATTGGGGGCTGAGGTTCGGAGGTGCCGGCCCCTGTGGTATTGGGGGCTGAGGTTCGGAGGTGCCGGCCCCTGTGGTATTGGGGGCTGAGGTTCGGAGGTGCCGGCCCCTGTGGTATTGGGGGCTGAGGTTCGGAGGCGCCGGCCCCTGTGGTATTGGGGGCTGAGGTTCGGAGTGCCGGCCCCTGTGGTATTGGGGGCTGAGGTTCGGAGGTGCCGGCCCCTGTGGTATTGGGGCTGAGGTTCGGCGGCGCCAGCTCCTGTGGTATTGGGGCTGAGGTTCGGCAGGACCGGCCCCTGTGGTATTGGGGGCTGAGGTTCGGAGGTGCCGGCCCCTGTGGTATTGGGGGCTGAGGTTCGGAGGTGCCGGCCCCTGTGGTATTGGGGGCTGAGGTTCGGAGGTGCCGGCCCCTGTGGTATTGGGGGCTGAGGTTCGGAGGTGCTGGCCTTTTAAACCCGTGTCTCCCGGTGGTACTACCCGCACCGGCATGGAGAGGATGCCACATTTGCCCCTCAGACGGGCGTCCTGAATACCCCGTGTGACGAGATTTCTTCAGACTCTGCATCCGCCCGGCATTAGGAAGTAAATGTGACTAATGTTCCGGCTATCCGGGCCAGGATTATCGAGTGCGAACGTGTCAGGCAGCCTCAGTGTGGTTAATATAAGGTTTCACCGGCCGGTTTAGCCGCCAGATGGGCACTTTGTGTTAGGCGAGGTTTGTCCCTGCCGTAACGATGCTTTATCTGCTCTTTTATTGGCTGGATATTCTGCTGAAATATTCATAATGTGGAAGCCTTAAACCTACCTTTTATTGCGTCGTTCTAAGCCGAGCACTCACCTTCCCCGCCCCCCCCCCCTAATACACTTTACATAATTTATGGCTAATGGCATTGATTGGTTTGGGCTGAAAGCCGCGCGCCGTGAAACTACCAGGAAATCACTTCTGTCTTCATCATTTATTGTGTCAGTCCTCGTCGCGGAGGAGCGGTGATACACGGAGGAAGCTTTACACTCACTCGCCCAACGGAGACTAATGGGGGGTACACTCACTCGCCCAACAGAGACTAATGGGGGGTACACTCACTCGCCCAACAGAGACTAATGGGGGGTACACTCACTCGCCCAACAGAGACTAATGGGGGGTTACACTCACTCGCCCAACAGAGACTAATGGGGGGTTACCTGACCCCAAATCCTTGGAAATGGGATCAACAAAACAATGTATTGTGCCAGGATCCACAACGTAACCCGTCAGTAGCATAAATACTAGACATGTGCATTAGTTTTAGTACTAAAACGATTTAGTCAGAATTTTGGGATAATTTAGTTTTAGTATGACTCAAGAGATACGAAACTGCTCAGTACAAAAAACGAAAGAAACTAAAATAAAATGCACTACATTTTAGTTTCAGTCCTTTTTGTGATATTATATTGAGTGAAGGAGACCAGCATTGAGGAGCGCAACATCGCAAAGCTACAGAAAAGGTTTGTATACGTAATCCTTCCCGACCCCCTGCCCGAAAATCTGACAGTGATAGAGCTCCAGAATACTCACTCGCAGCACAGACAGCCAGCACAGGAGAGGAAACCTTTACTTAACCCTTGCATGTCTATGAGGCAGACAAGATGATAAAAGCAGCTGGAGAAGGAAAACATTCAAACAAATCACACTGAAAGCTAATGACAGAGGAGGGCTGGATAGTAAAAACCCTTTATAACAAGCAGCACTGGGAGAAAAGAGGGACTTTATAAAACGTGTGTTATCTCCCCTCCTGCTCTGCATAATAGGGGCTTAGGTCTGATACATTTTATATTATCCAGGAGCACTATCCCCCTTTCCTCATCTATAATACACGTTTTATATAAAGTCCCTCTCCTCTCCCAGTGCTGCTTGTTACAGAGTTTTCTTTTACGTCTGATACATTTAGTATCCAGCTCTCACAGTTACTCTGTCATTATGAGCCTTCAGTGTGATTTATTTGAATGTTTTCCCTAGATTTAAAGTGCTTTATTTTATTATAAAAATCAATTTGCACCAGTCATCTCTTCTCTGATCTTTCAGACCGATTTACGTTAATATTTTCCCTCTCCCCTGCTTTTATATTCCAAGTAAAAGTTCCCTCTCCTGTGCTAGATAAGCATTGCATTCCGAAGTTCTGCACCCTCCACATGCCAATGCAGTAGGATGTTCTATACAGAGAGGGACATTAATTAATACAGGTGGATGTTGTATACATTATACAAAGAGGGGTATTAATTAATGCAGGAGGATGTTCTATACATTATACACATAGGAACCTTTTTTTAGCCCTTTAAATCCAGTGTCTGTGAGCTGAGATCATCAGCATGTTATATTATCGCTCAGTACAATGTATCAGGCACAGTTGTTACAGTAAGGCTAGGGACAGATGAGCGCATTTTCTGCGGCCACCGTCAAAATGTACGTCGATGCGTGCGCACACATTTTTTCACGGAATACGCTTAAGTGGTCAGACGATGCGCAATTCTGGACGTATTTCATGACGGTGGGGTAAAAAGAAGTCTAGGGAAATCCGGCTGTTTGAACGTTATGTTGGCCGCACACTAGCAGCGTCTGACGTCTCCTAATCATGCACACACGCCGCTATGCGGCCGCAGCGCACTCTGTACGTCAGTACCAGCGGTTTAACGTTCTGATAAAAATGCGTTCATTTGCTGGTTGCGTGGTGTCGGCGCACTTTCGTACGCACGTACTGCGTATATTGGCCGTCATTGGCCGTTATGTGCTGCTACTGCCGCCGTGATTTAGTGCGCCTGCACGCGCGTTCCGACTGCCCCACTCTGACCCTAGCCTAACTGACTGTAACAGCGCTCAGCGTTTCAGTAAAACAAGGAAATAATATTGTTCTAACCTCTTAAATATAAAAATATTATTTACTAGTTTTACAGAAACTCTGAGCGCTGTGATGAGCAGCAGTCAGTTACTGTAACAGCTTTGCCAGACACATTGTGCTGAGAGTGAGAGATACTGTAACAAGCAGCGATCTCAGCCCTCTGAGGAGCCACTACAATAGTAATTGTATCCACTGGTTTTCAGATGAATGAAATTAGTTTTCATACTAAAGAACTGAAAATGAATTTCTTTAGCAACTAAATAAATTGCGTTTTAGGACTAATCCATTAGTTCAAATGAAATTTTGTGCTGTGCACATGTCTAGTTTATACCAATATGCATCAGTGTGCGGCCAACGTGTTCGATGATTAGGCAAATGAGGAGCGGCTGATCATGTCACAGCCAATCCTGCACTGTGTAATAATGTGTATTATGTCACTTAAGATGTGACTTTCATGTTTCACAGATTCTCATCGTCTCCATGACAACTGCACCTTCATAGAGCCTGACCACCACCGTATACCATGACCCACCCCATAACCTGACCCTTCCCACATCATGTCCTATACTTACCCACCCCTTTTATCCTTGCCCACACCATGCCCTGGCACTTCCCTGCACCCTTACCCACTCAATGCCATGACCTTTCCGTACACCATTACCCACCCAATGTCTTGACCCTTCCCCTACAACCTTACCCACCCTATACCCTGACCCTTTCCGTACACCGTTACCCACCCTATACCCTGACCCTTTCCGTACACCGTTACCCACCCCATACCATGACCCTTCCCGTACACCTTTACCCACCCCATACCATGACCCTTCCCGCACACCGTTACCCACCCTATACCCTGACCCTTTCCGTACACCGTTACCCACCCTATACCCTGACCCTTTCCGTACACCGTTACCCACCCCATACCATGACCCTTCCCGTACACCTTTACCCACCCCATACCCTGACCCTTCCCGTACAAGGTTACCCACCCTATACCCTGTCCCTTCCCGTACACCGTTACCCACCCCATACCCTGACCCTTCCCGTACACCTTTACCCACCCCATACCCTGACCCTTCCCGTACAAGGTTACCCACCCTATACCCTGTCCCTTCCTGTACACTGTTACCCACCCTATACCCTGACCCTTCCTGTACACTGTTACCCACCCTATACCCTGACCCTTCCTGTACACTGTTACCCACTCTATACCCTAACCCATACATTCTTGCTCTCTTTCTCAGTAAGCTGCCTGGGTGTAATCCTCAGTGTTTGCGTGAGGTTGTGAGCCGTCGCCCTCATTGTGATATTTTGTGGGTTTGTTTGTCCTGGAGACGCTCTGCAGACTCTATTTACCTTTTTCTCCGAGGGCTGAAATCAAACCCGTCAGATTAGTTTGTTCCTGCAGAATACAGACCTGCCGGGACCTGCCGTCGCTATTGTCTCACTGGCCGCCCCCCTGCGCTCTTTGTGAGACCTCGCACGCAGCTCCTGTCACACCATTACATGTCACAGGGAGTCTCAGAGCTCTGCTTGACGTGTTAGTGTTTGCCCAGTGCTGATGTCATGTTACCACACACGGCAGACTTTTGTTTACTCCATATAATGCTGGGTGGAACGTTACCAGACACGCATGGCCACCTCGCTGCAGGGATTACCAGACATGCATGCACCTCCCGGATACACGTTATCACACAGCACACTCCTCCTATATACACGTTATCACACAGCACACTCCTCCTATATACACGTTATCACACAGCACACTCCTCCTATATACACGTTATCACACAGCATACTCCTCCTATATACACGTTATCACACAGCATACTCCTCCTATATACACGTTATCACACAGCATACTCCTCCTATATACACGTTATCACACAGCATACTCCTCCTATATATACGTTATCACACAGCACACTCCTCCTATATACACATTATCACACAGCACACTCCTCCTATATACACACAGCATACTCCTCCTATATACACGTTATCACACAGCACACTCCTCCTATATACACGTTATCACACAGCACACTCCTCCTATATACACATTATCACACAGCACACTCCTCTTATATACACATTATCACACAGCATACTCCTCCTATATACACGTTATCACACAGCATACTCCTCATATATACGCATTATCACGCAGCATACTCCTCCTATATACACGTTATCACGCAGCATACTCCTCCTATATACACGTTATCACACAGCACACTCCTCCTATATACACATTATCACACAGCACACTCCTCTTATATACACATTATCACGCAGCATACTCCTCCTATATACACTATCACACAGCGCACTCCTCCTATATACACACAGCACACTCCTCCTATATACACATTATCACACAGCATACTCCTCTTATATACACATTATCACACAGCACACTCCTCCTATATACACACAGCACACTCCTCCTATATACACATTATCACACAGCATACTCCTCCTATATACACATTATCACACAGCATACTCCTCTTATATACACCTTATCACACAGCATACTCCTCCTATATACACCTTATCACACAGCATACTCCTCCTATATACACATTATCACACAGCATACTCCTCCTATATACACATTATCACACATCACACTCCTCCTATATACACCTTATCACACAGCATACTCCTCCTATATACACATTATCACACAGCACACTCCTCCTATATACACACAGCATACTCCTCCTATATACACCTTATCACACAGCATACTCCTCCTATATACACCTTATCACACAGCATACTCCTCCTATATACACCTTATCACACAGCATACTCCTCCTATATACACATTATCACACAGCATACTCCTCCTATATACACCTTATCACACAGCATACTCCTCCTATATACACATTATCACACAGCATACTCCTCCTATATACACATTATCACACAGCATACTCCTCCTATATACACATTATCACACAGCACACTCCTCCTATATACACACAGCATACTCCTCCTATATACACATTATCACACAGCATACTCCTCCTATATACACCTTATCACACAGCATACTCCTCCTATATACACATTATCACACAGCATACTCCTCCTATATACACCTTATCACACAGCATACTCCTCCTATACACATTATCACACAGCACACTCTTCCTATATACACACAACACACTCCTCCTATATACACATTATCACACAGCACACTCCTCCTATATACACATTATCACACAGCACACTCCTCCTATATACACATTATCACACAGCACACTCCTCCTATATACACACATTATCACACAGCAGCAATCCTCCTTTATACACATTATCACACAGCACACTCCTCCTATATACACATTATCACACAGCATACTCCTCCTATATACACATTATCACACAGCATACTCCTCCTATATACACATTATCACACAGCACACTCCTCCTATATACACATTATCACACAGCACACTCCTCCTATATACACATTATCACACAGCACACTCCTCCTTTATACACATTATCACACAGCACACTCCTCCTATATACACATTATCACACAGCACACTCCTCCTTTATACACATTATCACACAGCACACTCCTCCTATATACACATTATCACACAGCATACTCCTCCTATATACACATTATCACACAGCATACTCCTCCTATATACACATTATCACACAGCACACTCCTCCTATATACACATTATCACACAGCATAACTCCTCCTATATACACATTATCACACAGCATACTCCTCCTATATACACATTATCACACAGCACACTCCTCTATATACACATTATCACACAGCACACTCCTCCTATATACACATTATCACACAGCATACTCCTCCTATATACACATTATCACACAGCATACTCCTCCTATATACACATTATCACACAGCACACTCCTCCTATATACACATTATCACACAGCACACTCCTCCTATATACACATATCACACAGCACACTCCTCCTTTATACACATTATCACACACAGCACACTCCTCCTTATACACATTATCACACAGCACACTCCTCCTATATACACATTATCACACAGCATACTCCTCCTATATACACATTATCACACAGCACACTCCTCCTATATACACACAGCATACTCCTCCTATATACACATTATCACACAGCATACTCCTCCTATATACACATTATCACACAGCATACTCCTCCTATATACATTATCACACAGCACACTCCTCCTATATACACATTATCACACAGCACACTCCTCCTATATATACACATTATACACCAGCACACTCCTCCTATATACACATTATCACACAGCATACTCCTCCTATATACACATTATCACACAGCATACTCCTCCTATATACACCTTATCACACAGCATACTCCTCCTATACACATTATCACACAGCACACTCTTCCTATATACACACAACACACTCCTCCTATATACACATTATCACACAGCACACTCCTCCTATATACACATTATCACACAGCACACTCCTCCTATATACACATTATCACACAGCACACTCCTCCTATATACACATTATCACACAGCACAATCCTCCTTTATACACATTATCACACAGCACACTCCTCCTATATACACATTATCACACAGCATACTCCTCCTATATACACATTATCACACAGCATACTCCTCCTATATACACATTATCACACAGCACACTCCTCCTATATACACATTATCACACAGCACACTCCTCCATATACACATTATCACACAGCACACTCCTCCTTTATACACATTATCACACAGCACACTCCTCCTATATACACATTATCACACAGCACACTCCTCCTTTATACACATTATCACACAGCACACTCCTCCTAATACACATTATCACACAGCATACTCCTCCTATATACACATTATCACACAGCATACTCCTCCTATATACACATTATCACACAGCATACTCCTCCTATATACACATTATCACACAGCACACTCCTCCTATATACACATTATCACACAGCACACTCCTCCTATATACACATATCACACAGCACACTCCTCCTTTATACACATTATCACACAGCACACTCCTCCTATATACACATTATCACACAGCACACTCCTCCTATATACACATTATCACACAGCATACTCCTCCTATATACACATTATCACACAGCACACTCCTCCTATATACACACAGCATACTCCTCCTATATACACATTATCACACAGCATACTCCTCCTATATACACATTATCACACAGCATACTCCTCCTATATACACATTATCACACAGCACACTCCTCCTATATACACATTATCACACAGCACACTCCTCCTATATACACATTATCACACAGCACACTCCTCCTATATACACATTATCACACAGCATACTCCTCCTATATACACATTATCACACAGCACACTCCTCCTATATACACACAGCATACTCCTCCTATATACACATTATCACACAGCATACTCCTCCTATATACACATTATCACACAGCATACTCCTCCTATATACACATTATCACACAGCACACTCCTCCTATATACACATATATCACACAGCATACTCCTCCTATATACACATTATCACACAGCATACTCCTCCTATATACACATTATCACACAGCATACTCCTCCTATATACACATTATCACACAGCACACTCCTCCTATATACACATTATCACACAGCACACTCCTCCTATATACACGTTATCACACAGCACACTCCTCCTATATACACATTATCACACAGCGTACTCCTCCTATATACACATTATCACACAGCATACTCCTCCTTTATACACATTATCACACATCACACTCCTCCTATATACACATTATCACACAGCACACTCCTCCTATATACACATTATCACACAGCACACTCCTCCTATATACACGTTATCACACAGCATACTCCTCCTATATACACGTTATCACACAGCATACTCCTCCTATATACACATTATCACACAGCACACTCCTCCTATATACACATTATCACACAGCACACTCCTCCTATATACACGTTATCACACAGCATACTCCTCCTATATACACATTATCACACAGCACACTCCTCCTATATACACATTATCACACAGCACACTCCTCCTATATACACGTTATCACACAGCATACTCTCCTATATACACATTATCACACAGCACACTCCTCCTATATACACGTTATCACACAGCATACTCCTCCTATATACACGTTATCACACAGCATACTCCTCCTATATACACATTATCACACAGCACACTCCTCCTATATACACATTATCACACAGCACACTCCTCCTATATACACGTTATCACACAGCATACTCCTCCTATATACACATTATCACACAGCACACTCCTCCTATATACACATTATCACACAGCACACTCCTCCTATATACACATATCACACAGCACACTCCTCCTTTATACACATTATCACACAGCACACTCCTCCTATATACACATTATCACACAGCACACTCCTCCTATATACACATTATCACACAGCATACTCCTCCTATATACACATTATCACACAGCACACTCCTCCTATATACACACAGCATACTCCTCCTATATACACATTATCACACAGCATACTCCTCCTATATACACATTATCACACAGCATACTCCTCCTATATACACATTATCACACAGCACACTCCTCCTATATACACATTATCACACAGCACACTCCTCCTATATACACATTATCACACAGCACACTCCTCCTATATACACATTATCACACAGCATACTCCTCCTATATACACATTATCACACAGCACACTCCTCCTATATACACACAGCATACTCCTCCTATATACACATTATCACACAGCATACTCCTCCTATATACACATTATCACACAGCATACTCCTCCTATATACACATTATCACACAGCACACTCCTCCTATATACACATTATCACACAGCATACTCCTCCTATATACACATTATCACACAGCATACTCCTCCTATATACACATTATCACACAGCATACTCCTCCTATATACACATTATCACACAGCACACTCCTCCTATATACACATTATCACACAGCACACTCCTCCTATATAACACATTATCACACAGCACACTCCTCCTATATACACATTATCACACAGCGTACTCCTCCTATATACACATTATCACACAGCATACTCCTCCTTTATACACATTATCACACATCACACTCCTCCTATATACACATTATCACACAGCACACTCCTCCTATATACACATTATCACACAGCACACTCCTCCTATATACACGTTATCACACAGCATACTCCTCCTATATACACGTTATCACACAGCATACTCCTCCTATATACACATTATCACACAGCACACTCCTCCTATATACACATTATCACACAGCACACTCCTCCTATATACACGTTATCACACAGCATACTCCTCCTATATACACATTATCACACAGCACACTCCTCCTATATACACATTATCACACAGCACACTCCTCCTATATACACGTTATCACACAGCATACTCCTCCTATATACACATTATCACACAGCACACTCCTCCTATATACACATTATCACACAGCACACTCCTCCTATATACACACAGCATACTCCTCCTATATACACACAGCATACTCCTCCTATATACACACAGCATACTCCTCCTATATACACATTATCACACAGCATACTCCTCCTATATACACATTATCACACAGCACACATAGGTCCCCATAATCAGGAGATCTCACCATTTTATTATCTGCCTGCAGCACATTTACTGCATCTGCCTGTATGCTGATAATGCAGACCCCGTGTAAGCAGGAGATCTCACCATTTCATTATCTGCCTGCAGCACATTTACTGCACCTGCCTGTATGCTGATAATGCAGACCCCTGTGACATTGTGTCAGATAAGGGACACCATCTAGAATTTAAAACCTTTTATCCCAGCGATATTTCTGTGAAGGAAAAACCAATACATGAAAATTTAAAAATAAGTAAATTTACATTTTATTCACTATCTCTGTTTAAAAATCTCTTTGCTATAAATATATATATTATACAAATGTAGCCGGACGCTCTGTGGACAATTACAGGCGTTACTGTCTATTCGTTAAAAGAATAACATTGGCCGCCGTCACAGTTTCGGCGGTGGGGATTTTATCAGATGCTGGATCTCAGACGGCTTCTTCCAGATTTCATTTCATTTTTCAAGTAAACAAATAATATTTTGGCCTTAAAAGTCCCCGACTACATTTATATATGACCCATATCTGCACTGGCGCTCCACGGCGGGCGATACAGTTAACACTGGGAGTGCAGGGATACATATCCTGTATATTGTGTTCTTTTATTCTGTTTGCGTAATCATCTCATGCTTCATATAAAATAATCTTTTTCAACAGTAGTGTGTATGTGTGTGTGTATGTGTGTGTGTGTATGTGTGTGTGTGTGTGTGTGTGTGTGTGTATGTGTATGTGTGTTGTTAGTGCAGTAGTAAAGGTGTGTCAGAGCCGGTAAAGTCTTTGTACAAGTGAATCCCCTGCATTTCTCCAGTGAATTAAAGCATGGGTTGCACCGCGGCGCCCTGTGCCGGCGGGGGCCGGGGAGTCCCCAGGCTGGCATTTTATTAAATTATTGGCAGAGCGCCCTCCGCCCCCGGCAGAAGCTCCTTCCCCATTAATTGATAAGCGTGGAGAAGGCATCGCTCGCCTTCTTGGGAGAGCCGCGCCGAGATATTAAACGGCAACTGGAATTTAAACCTTGTTCTGCGCGTGATGGATGGCAGCTCCGCGGCCCCCGGGGACTCAGCTCCGCGTATAAAATCGCATGATGGCGTTTACGGAGTTCTGAGCGTCGAGTCACCCGGCACAAACCACGTGTCGTCGGTTACCGGCGTCTTCATAATGTGACACATGTATATGTTAAACACACAAATACATTGCATCAAAAGCATCAGCCACAAGCAACAGCGCATCAGCAACCGTATACACTACCAAGACATTAATCACTCTACTCCTGCATAGAGGAATACTTGTCACTGCGCCCATGAAAATCCGGTGTGGGGCTCTAACAACCTCAAGTTTTACGTGGCGTCAGCACCCACAGTAATGTGCCGTGTGTAAGCTCATATCACAGAGCTCCACAGCTATAAAACTCACGCTCCTACACAGCGCAGATTACTGTGAGTTTTATAGCTGTGGAGCTCTGTGATACGCTCATACACACCGCAGATTACTGTATCACAGAGCTCCACAGCTATAAAACTCACAGTAATCTGTGGTGTGTATGAGCGTATCACAAAGCACCACAGCTGTACACACCGCACATTACTGTGAGTTTAATTACTGTGGAGCTCTGTGATACGCTTATACCTCCTGCACATTACTGTATCACAGAGCTCCACAGCAATTAAACTCACATTAATGTGCGGTGTGTATAGCTGTGGAGCTCTGTAATACGCTCATACACACCACACATTACTGTGAGTTTTATAGCTGTGGAGCTCTGATATGCTCATGCACACTGCACATTACTGTGAGTTTTATTGCTGTAGAGCTCTGATACGCTCATACACGCCACACATTACTGTGTGTTTAATTGCTGTGGATTATGTGATACAGTAATGTGCAGTGTGTATGAACGTATCACAGAATCCACAGCAATTAAACTCACATTAATGTGCAGTGTGTATGAGTGTGAGTTTAATTGCTTTGGAGCTCTGTGATACACACCGCACATTACGGAGTTTAATTGCTGTGGATTATGTCATACACTCATACATACTGCAAATTACATCACATAATCCACAGCAATTAAACTCACAGTAATGTGCGGTGTGCATCACAGAGCTCCTCAGCAATTAAACTCACGCTCATACAAACCACACATTACTGTGAGTTTTATTGCTGTGGAGCTCTGTGATGCACTCATACACATCGCACATTACTGTATCACAGAATCCACAGCAATAAAACTCACAGTAATGTGCTGTCGGAGCTGTTGTTTGTCCGTCAGGAGGTTATTATGTTGTGGATGTGAGGTTCCCCTCCAGGTTTGCCCCCTGTGTGTGGGGCAGGTTTGGTAATGGCGGGTTTCTCTGCGCTGCTCTGTCCGTGTAGGCCGCTGTTCGCTCTCACGGCAGCCGGTGTACGTGCGAATTGGTGGCTGTAATTACAGTCTGCGGGGAGGCCGCTGGTTTATGTTTACGGGGCTGGACGTGTATGAGAGCATTATAGGTTTTTGGAGAGGCAGAGCGCGGAGCTGGTGTGCGGGGACGTGTCTGGCTTCTCAGCGGCGTATTAGTATGAGCAGCCGCTCGCGCCCCTCTCTCGTTGGCAGCGTAACCCTAAGAGCCAGAAACAAACGAGTTTAATTATTACAATTTATAGGGACTTGTTCCTGTGCGAGCGCCGGATCTGGATAATAACCTGCATGTTTTATCACCCGCAGCGCGCGACTTAGGAATGAACGCTCGCCCTGTGGATTGTACATTAAGGTAAACACCTCGCTGGTGGGGTCCCCCGCGCTCCCCGCGACTCGTAGCCGGCAGGCAAGGGACTCTCATTCTCTCCTACATGACATCTCTCCCTCTTTGTTTCCCCTTTATCCCTTTTAACCCTTTCTCTTTTTGGATCTCATGTTCTCTTTGACAGCAGACATGCATCCGCCTCTGTGTAACTCAGAGTATCACTCCCATGATCCCCACACGCCCCGGGGCTGGACAGTGGTGACTCGGATACACCGGGATGATAGGAGTTTTTGTCCCTCCTGAGCTGGCGATACAATGTAACCAGAAAAGCAAAATCAGGATGATGCGTCCACACACATAGACCTAACTCCATCACACGCAGAGTCCTCTCATCCCCCTCCTGCGCCGTCCTCACTCAGTCCTTTTCTTCACCTTCAGATTTGCCATTTTCCGGGTTTGGATTTTCTGCGCTCACTCGATGGAGTGATGGAATGTGCCAGATTCCACGGCAATATGTGGAAATAATAATAAATAAATAAAAATAACTGTATGCCGTGCGTAGCCTCGCGCTCACAGCCACGCGTTTCGCCCCACAGGTGTCTCGAGTCGAGCTTTTTTGCTGCTCTTGATATAAATGTTGTTTAATTCGTCTGATCGCTTTCTTATCTCCTGGTTTGTGGTTAAAGTCCTTGTCTTTTTCTCTTGGAGAATCCTGAGGCCTCATTTATTTTTCAGTGTAAAAGAAAGATGTGCTGGATTATCACTTTTTCTGTTTTATCACCTCTCATAAAACGGGACTGGCTCGCAAGACGGGTTAGATTTCCGTCATCGTCTCTTGGTTTTTGACGTCTCCCCGGTTTGTGCATCATGGTGATTGGATGGCGCTCAGTGGGAGTTCAGGCCCAGCATTTTTCCGTGTCGCCGGATAGTAACACGCGGTGTCGGGAGGTGTTATTATGTATCAGTGTGTGTGATCTCCCCCCCCCCCCCCAGTATTTTATGCTGGGGATTACTGCAAGATGAGAAATATAAAATCTCTCTCGTGTGTGAATAAAGGTCTTGTCTTTCCGCCGGGATCGGTGATACTGGTGGCGTCTCGCCGGTTTCACACGTCGGTATACAAGAGGAACAACGAACGTGTTACCGTCTCGTTTCAGTCACAACTAATGTCACAAATTCCATCCAGAGCCGCATCATCACAGCCCATTACGATGCGTCGCTCTGCGTGACGGCAAGGGGAGGGTTAACAGGAGCCTCTGTTTGGGATGAGGTAGGTTTATAATTTGATCGCGGAGTTACAGTCCTCTTCACTGGCGATTTCTGCGGCTTTTCTCTGTCCGAGGCCTCAATTTCAGCGTTTTCGCCGGATTTAAATCCGTCATCGATTTACAGACATTCCCTCACACTTTTACGGTGATTTCTGCAGATAATTCTAAGTCATAGGATCGTATGAAAAGGCTTAAACACGTCCCATAACACACATCTGTTACTCGCAACTTAACGGCGCATCATACCATCAACATGTGTGATTAAAATATGTGCCCCCAAACCCCATGAGGATACATATATCCCAGCCTGGGTACATGTATCCTGCCGCAACAAGTGAGCAGGCGAGCGGACACGCTGTGTGCCTGATATAAATGTGAGGGTATGATGTCATTGATTAGACGGATTCCGAGGCGTCTCGGGGGCCCGATCTCCAGATAGGGCAAAGTGAAACGCGTGTGTTTGGGTGGGAAGGGCCGGTTAAGCTGTTAATGCGGGTGAAATGCTGAGGGATGAGATGAGCGCAGGTTCGTGGTGATGTACACAGTCCTGTGTCTTATCTCCCGTGCGGTGCCGGATAATCTAACACGTCCTCTGCTTCACCTTTTCTCTTCACGTGTAAAAACCCCCAAACCTTTAAGAAATGGAATATTTAAGCGCCTCATTAATTACGCGGTTGCCAGAGGAGTGAAGTGCAGTGACTTCACACTCCGCGGCCGTCTGACAGTGTGAAGTGTGGACGAGTGTTAATGCTGCGGATTGTTACATTCTCCGGCTTTATTATGCGTGGCCTTTCTATCACCCTCGGCAGCATCTTGACGTGTCAGCCGGGAATGGAGGGAGTATGTAAATCTTACCGGCCCGTCGCGGAGCAGCGGACATGTCCCCACTGCAGCAAACACCACGGATAGGACCTGTGGAATATCAGGGAGGTATAAAACAATATGCACTTACTAAGCGAGCGAATCAGGAGAGAGCGACGGCGGCCATAGAAGTTGTGAGATCTGGGGTGCATGATGAGTTCTCGATACCTTGAATGGTGACTTGGCTGCAGAGAAAGACCTCTGACCACCCTTTTGGAGTGACAGCGTCTGATTTGCACATGTTTCAGCCTCCACTGTAATGACATCATTGAGCTAAATTCTTGTGAGACCTAAGCGGGTCCCACCATAGGACAGGCCACTAGTGCTGTTGCCCGTTCTCAGGGCCCTCACAAACCATATGACGTTGCCCGTTCTCAGCTCACTAAGGTACCCATCCCACAAGGAACAGAGTGTTATTGTAGCTGTACCCAAATCCAGGCACAAGACTCAATGTAAGTGTGAACACAGAATGAAGCTTTATTACGTGCTCTCTTTTAGGCATAGTTTTTTGGGGAAAATAAGCCACACTACGAGTGAGCACCACTGGTGCTACCCCGTCTCCAGCGTGCCTTCTCAACATTGCATCATCCTTTCCCGCTGTCCTTTAGCGGACCCTGAGGATGTAACCAAAATAGAATGACATGGCAGGGAACAAACCTTCATACATAACTGTATACAGTATTGAATAACTAAGTAATAACACACTGATGGACAGTAAGACAGGGCGTATCGACTAAGCGGCTGCTTCAGTTTGTCTTAGAATAAAGAAAACACAAATCAAAAGCAAACATTGACACAGCGCTCCATGGCAATGAGTTCATTCACTTTTCATGTATGAATATCCCTTATGACAGGGCTTGACAAAGCCAGGAGACTGGTAGCCACGGGCTCCTAGAATTTTACTCCTGGCTCCTAAATTTCCAGTTTATTTCACACCAATCTAAACGCAGTCTTTGGCATCTAAAAACATCTAGTGGCTTCAATGTTTTCTTCCTGTCTCCTACATATTAATGTAAATATATCCAGCCCTGGTATATGTATTTATATATGAGGTCTGTTGTGTGTGTGTGTGTGTGTGTGTCTGCAGGGGGTAAATATGGCGTCCAATGACAACAGAGCAAAGAAAATTAGTAAATAAATAAAACAATATCACAACGTCACAATGTACAGATGTTAACAACACAAATAATATAAAAAGTATATACATTATATACATTATATTGCCAAAAGTATTCTCTCACCTGCCTTGACTCACATATGAATTTAAGTGACATCACATTCCTAATCCATAGGGTTCAATATGACGTCGCTCCATCCTTTGCAGCTATAACAGCTTCATCTCTTCTGGGAAGGCTGTCCACAAGATTTAGGAGGGTGTTTATGGGAATTTTTCACCATTCTTCCAGAAGCACATTTGAGGTCACACACTGATGTTGGACGAGAAGGTCTGGCTCTCATTCTCCGCTCTAATTCATCCCAAAGGTGTTCTATCGGGTTGAGGTCAGGACTCTGTGCAGGCCAGTCAAGTTCATCCCCACCAGACTCTGTCATCCATGTCTTTATGGACCTTGCTTTGTGCACTGGTGCACAGTCATGTTGGAAGAGGAAGGGGCCAGCTCCAAACTGTCCCACAAAGGTGGGAGCATGGAATTGTCCAACATGTCTTGGTATGCTGAAGCATTCAGAGTTCCTTTCACTGGAACTAAGGGGCCAAGCCCAGCTCCTGAAAAACACCCCCACACCATAATCCCCCCTCCACAAAACTTTACACTTGGCACAATGCAGTCAGACAAGTACCGTTCTCCTGGCAACCGCCAAACCCAGACTCGTCCAGCAGATTGCCAGATGTAGAAGCATGATTTGTCACTCCAGAGAACGCGTCTCCACTGCTCTAGAGTCCAGTGGCGGCGTGCTTTACACCACTGCATCCGACGCTTTGCATTGCACTTGGTGATGTATTGCTTCAATGCAGCTGCTCGGCCATGGAAACCCATTCCATGAAGCTCTCTGCACACTGTTCTTGAGCTAATCTGAAGGCCACATGAAGTTTGGAGGTCTGTAGCGATTGACTCTGCAGAAAGTTGGTGACCTCTTCGCACTATGCGCCTCAGCATCCGCTGACCCCGCTCCGTCAGTTTATGTGGCCTACCACTTCGTGGCTGAGTTTCTGTCGTTCCCAAACACTTCCACGTTCTTATAATACAGCTGACAGTTGGCTGTGGAATATTTAGGAGCGAGGAAATGTCACGACTGGATTTGTTGCACAGGTGGCATCCTATCACAGCTCCACGCTGGAATTCACTGAGCTCCTGAGAGCGACCCATTCTTTCACAAATGTTTGTAAAAACAGTCTGTATGCCTAGGTGCTTGATTTTATATACCTGTGGCCATGGAAGTAATTGGAACACCGGATTCTGATTATTTGGATGGGTGAGCCAATACTTTTGGCAATATAGTATATATCAGAGCGGCCAAACTGATATTAGAAGCATCGCTCTACACGTCTAGGCTCAAAATGTAGCCACAAGACGAAATGCACAAAACATACCTAACAGCAAAAAGCACCAAGTAACAAAGTGATAAATACATAGAAGCAGCTAAAATCATTTCTTGGGTCAGAACAAACCAACTCGCAGAGGCAGCTTCCCAGCGTTTCGGCGAGGATTCACCTTTATCAAGGTGTACCTTTGATAAAGGCGGATCCTCGTGAAAGGTTGGATCCTAACTTTTGTAGCCGGCTCCTAGATTGAAAGCAAATTTGTCAAGCACTGTCTTATGAGGGGGGGCACTTATACACAGCTACACCCCCAATTCTAAGAGGGGGGCACTTATACACCGCTACACCCCCAATTCTAAGAGGGGGACACTTATACACCGCTACACCCCCAGTTATAAGAGGGGGACACTTATACACCGCTACACCCCCAGTTATAAGAGGGGGGCACTTATACACCGCTACACCCCCAGTTATAAGAGGGGGGCACTTATACACCGCTACACCCCCAGTTATAAGAGGGGGGCACTTATACACAGCTACACCCCCAATTCTAAGAGGGGGACACTTATACACCGCTACACCCCCAGTTATAAGAGGGGGGCACTTATACACCGCTACACCCCCAGTTATAAGAGGGGGACACTTATACACCGCTACACCCCCAGTTATAAGAGGGGGGCACTTATACACAGCTACACCCCCAATTCTAAGAGGGGGGCACTTATACACAGCTACACCCCCAGTTATAAGAGGGGGGCACTTATACACCGCTACACCCCCAGTTATAAGAGGGGGGCACTTATACACAGCTACACCCCCAGTTATAAGAGGGGGGCACTTATACACAGCTACACCCCCAGTTATAAGAGGGGGGCACTTATACACAGCTACACCCCCAGTTATAAGAGGGGGGCACTTATACACAGCTACACCCCCAGTTATAAGAGGGGGGCACTTATACACAGCTACACCCCCAGTTATAAGAGGGGGGCACTTTTACAATCAGATTATTATCCTTTATATAAAAGGTTTCAGGTCGTTTTTCGTTGAATTGTTCACTTTATTCGTCACATTAAAAGGGGAAAAAGTTCTGAAATGATTTCTTTGTCTCATTTTTTACATCACAGAAACCGGACATTATTACAGCGGGGGGGGGGTAGACTTTTTCTATCCACTGCATACATAGATACAGATACAGTGTATACAGGCCTCCAATGGGGGGATCAGGATTGCCTGATCCATCTCCGCTGCTTCTTATCCTGGAATCCAGTCCCATATCTTCTGCATCCGGTTAGTATGTTGAGCGTTTAGCGCGTTTTGTGCTGCTGTGAGTTTTTCCGGCCATCGCACATTAGAGGTGTTAGTGGAACATCCGTTAATGACTGTGCGTCATCTCCAGACTGATCAGACCTCAGGGACAGGAGAGCCGCGGCGCTGGGGAACACGTCTCCTGGATCTTCTGCTTCCTGTCCTTTTACAAAGACTTCCAGATCCCGCGGCCGGTTCGAAAATCTGCAAACGTCTCTGGTTTCCTTTGTGTCTGTTTGTCCCCTGATCTGCGGCTCTTGTTTTACGCGTGTGATGTAGAATGTTCCTTGTTTGACTGTAACACGTGTCATCTCACTCGTGATGTCATCACGATAAAGCCTTGTTTTGTTCTGTTTAATGTAATCCATTAAAACTGCAAATGTCGTGTCAGCTACTGGTATAAACCTCCCAGCGCTTCATGGTTCCCCCAATAACATGGTATAGGATGGTGTCAACGCTCCCTCCTCCTGTGTTCACACCATCTCGTTATATCTGTGGCCTCCATCGATGGGCGGCAGTTTTGTTTTTTTCCCATTATGTGTCAGAGTCTGTGATTCTTTCTCTACGGACTCGGTTTTCTGTGCAGAGCTCCTGGAATCTCAATCCGGCGCGTTTCGCTCTGCCGTATCCATTCCTTTGTCCGAGCGTTGAAGCATGGAAAAGGTTAAGGAGATTAGTCTTATCAGTGGTTCAGTAAAGTACCTCAGATGTCTCCTGCAGGAGCGAGAGGAGGTGGAGGAGACCTGGCTGTCAGATTGCAGCACTGAGGCACAGGCCCTCCAGATAAACTCTAACCCAGATTACCGCGTTCAGACCGATCTAAAGCCGAGAAAGAGAACGTCTCTACACCCCAACACGTCGCTACTGACATTCCTTTAGACAGGCTAGGACTTCACAGGTCTCAAAGACAATCTGACACATTTTCGTTTAGGCCCTGTGAGCGCACAGTCACCGTGTATTCCTGGCAAACAGACACCTGTCTCTCATGTAGATCTCAGCCACCAGTGGTCCAACAGACGCTCCACCAGACGCTCCACGCATCACCTGACACATCCAGCCCTGACATTCATCACGCGTCGATAAAACACTTCGGAAATGTAACACGTAACAGGAGGGTACCTTGTGCTGTATTTACAGTTGTGTTGATAAGTTTCCATCCCCTGCCGGCAGAGTTTGTGATTTATGGTGATCGGCCATTATTCAGAGAATACGAATGATAACACGGTTCCATTTCTTTCCCTCATGGTTAGTGTTTTGGCTGAAGCCATTTATTATCAATCAAGAGTGGTTACTCTCGATAAATCATAATGGCAACAGGAACTCCCCAAATCACCCTGATCAAAACGTTTACATTTCTTGGTGATTTTGGCCTTATAACATGCGCACAAGTTGACACAAACGGGTTTGAATGACTATTAAAGGTCACCATCCTCACATGTGATCTGTTTGCTTGTAATAAGTGTGTGTGTATAAAAGGTCATTGAGTTTCTGGACTCCTGACAGACCCTGCATCTTTCATCCAGTGCTGCACTGACGTTTCTGGACTCCTGACAGACCCTGCATCTTTCATCCAGTGCTGCACTGACGTGATGTTTTTCAGTGTTGGTTATACTTCACTCAATGTGTGTAAAGTGAGTAATGTTTTTCCTCTGTTTTGGGAATAAACACTTCATGTGTGTGGTTTTAATATTTTTACCATAATATTTTGTGGCCGTTCCCACTGCTCCTCGTTTTCTGTAGCCGCTCCCGCTGCTCCTCCTCGTTTTCCGTGGCCTCTCCTACTGCTCCTCCTTGTTTTCCGTGGCCGCTCTCGCTGCTCCTCCTTGTTTTCCGTGGCCACTCTCGCTGCTCCTCCTTGTTTTCCGTGGCCGCTCTCGCTGCTCCTCCTTGTTTTCTGTGGACGCTCTCGCTGCT
Source organism: Leptobrachium leishanense (assembly GCA_009667805.1). Lineage (NCBI taxonomy): Eukaryota > Metazoa > Chordata > Amphibia > Anura > Megophryidae > Leptobrachium > Leptobrachium leishanense. Next base: position 6,268,926 of record CM019070.1, read on the forward strand.
CCTCCTTGTTTTCTGTGGACGCTCTCGCTGCTCCTCATTTTCCGTGGATGCTCTCGCTGCTCCTCTTTTTCCGTGGCCGCTCTAGCTGCTCCTCCTTGTTTTCCGTGGCCGCTCTAGCTGCTCCTCCTTGTTTTCCGTGGCCGCTCTAGCTGCTCCTCCTTGTTTTCCGTGGCCGCTCTAGCTGCTCCTCCTTGTTTTCCGTGGCCGCTCTAGCTGCTCCTCCTTGTTTTCCGTGGCCGCTCTAGCTGCTCCTCCTTGTTTTCCGTGGCCGCTCTAGCTGCTCCTCCTTGTTTTCGTGGCCGCTCTAGCTGCTCCTCCTTGTTTTCCGTGGCCGCTCTAGCTGCTCCTCCTTGTTTTCCGTGGCCGCTCTAGCTGCTCCTCCTTGTTTTCCGTGGCCACTCTAGCTGCTCCTCCTTGTTTTCCGTGGCCGCTCTAGCTGCTCCTCCTTGTTTTCCGTGGCCGCTCTAGCTGCTCCTCCTCGTTATTGGGGTTGGAGATTTATTTACTAAATTGACAGAGGGAAAACGTTACTTTTGATAATCCGCCCGCCCATCGGTGACACCACTGGACAAACCTGGACCAGACGCTGGTGGGGTTACTGTATACTGATACAGAACCCGATGCTGGAAACTGCGGGCAAGACCTATAGAAATCTCAGCGCCAGCGTCTGTGTGTGTGTGGACATCACTTTATATGCACTGGTTACCGGATGGTAGAGACCCCAGAGCCGCCATGTTTCCCCGGCCGAGCACCACATGCTGTATGTAGGATTCAGCGCTGCAGGTGGGAGATCCGTTATGTCGCTGCCTGATCTTTAGAGATCCCTCCATGGTGCAGCGATGGGATCTTCTTCCTGGAGCGTGGGAAATTCCTCATCCTGCGGGGCAGCACTCTTCATATGCTTTCCATCGGCATGTAGGAACAATATGTGTCCAGGGAGACATGTCAGGTCTGGTGGCTTCATGCTGAAACTGATCACTGATTCCTGTTACGCAGAGGTGGGAACATGACGCATCTGACCCTGAATCCGGAAGAGGAAGTGACATCACAGGCGCAGCGGGCGGCATGAATAAGGCAGGTTGTTGCGTCCTGTATCGGCATGTTTTGTGTTTACCATCTCTGGCATTGAGGAGGAAACGTGAGGTTATAAATTATATTCATGGTGCCATGTCTTTGCCCGCCGCGACCCTCTGCTCCTCTCCACGCTCACAGTAATGGGATTATTTCCATGTGGTCCGTGATGAGCGCCCCCGTGGATTCCTACATGGAGCCGGCTCGCCGCGGACGCATCGTATGAAAATATGTGAGGAAACATGTTATTATGGGGCAGCGGTGGAGCGCGCAGGAAACGTAACCCAATAAGCAAGACGCGCGAGGAGGGGGAAGCGGATCAGAGCCTGTGAAGTGGCCGCGGCCTCGGAGAGCGCATTACAGGGCCTGCTGGGTAATTTCCTGCGCGTTTATTGATCCTGGACACGTACAGAGGGAATGTGAGCCGGTGTTTTACCTGCGCTCAGATACATCCAGCTCACTTATTATTTCTGCTTAAAAGCACAGTGTCCATCTCCGAAAAACCTGAATTAATGTGAGATACAGAGTAACGTCACTCCCAGGACCCGCAGCATCACTGAGCCGCACGGCTGCGGACTACAGCTCGGGGGACTACAGCTGGGACGCTCACAGGCCTCACTGCACTTTCTGGGCTAATCTCTCCTCTGTGTTTTCTCTGGATTTATTATTTAGATCCAGCATTTTACTTTAAGCTTCCACTTCTTTCCTGAACTCCCAGCATTCCCTGCTGCCTCCCGCACCCCAATTTATACATCATACCTGCCAAGCATCCCTATTTACGACTCATATTCACTATAGTGACCAAAATCCCTCTGTCTCCTTTTCTCCCCTAACATCCCTCTTTTTAGGGGTTCCTCCATATATTCAGGGTGTGCGGGTGTGTTTTTAGGGGCTCCTCCATATATTCAGGGTGTGCGGGTGTGTTTTTAGGGGATCCTCCATATATTCAGGGTGTGCGGGTGTGTTTTTAGGGGATCCTCCATATATTCAGGGTGTGCGGGTGTGTTTTTAGGGGCTCCTCCATATATTCAGGGTGTGGGGTGTGTTTTTTAGGGTTTCCATCCATATTCAGGGTGTGCGGGTGTGTTTTTAGGGGCTCCTCCATATATTCAGGTGTGCGGGTGTGTTTTTAGGGGCTCCTCCATATATTCAGGGTGTGCGGTGTGTTTTTAGGGGTTCCTCCATATATTCAGGGTGTGCGGGTGTGTTTTTAGGGGTTCCTCCATATATTCAGGGTGTGCGGGTGTGTTTTTAGGGGCTCCTCCATATATTCAGGGTGTGCGGGTGTGTTTTTAGGGGATCCTCTATATATTCAGGGTGTGCGGGTGTGTTTTTAGGGGATCCTCCATATATTCAGGGTGTGCGGGTGTGTTTTTAGGGGATCCTCCATATATTCAGGGCGTGCGGGTGCATTTTTTACCTATTGCTGTTGATCCAAAGAAGCAATAATCTCCAGTCTGAAGCGCTCACCAATATACACCGCACTGGGAAAAAACTCTTCCTTGCCCCTAGTTGCTGGATGGAGTAGAGGTAACATCACTGTTCTATAACTGTGGAGTCATGGGTTCGATCCCGGCTAGCGCTCCTCTCCAGTAAGTGTCCTTGGGCAAGACACCTAACGGTACAGACTCCCACTAGGGATGAGCTGTTCGGTTCGGACGGTTCGGAGTTCGCATCGAACATAGCCTGTTCGTTTGTTCGCGAACTCTGAACATTTCCGCGTGTTTGCCGCATTTTCGACCACAATGCACTTTCCCACTGCCTGAAGCTCATAATTGGCTACAGCCTTGCACCTGACCACAGGTCTGGTGCAAGACAGGTTCAACACTATGGGCAAATTTTGCCCAATCATGGGCTCACAGAGCTAAGTCCCGCAGCACGCTATATAAGGTTTCCACGCAGCGCTTCTGCACGCATTTGAGAGGAAATTTCATAGGAGATTGTTGTTGTGTGTTCTTATTGCCGGTCTGCTACGATACTGGGGGGGGGGTCTCATTTCTACCAAATATCTGGGAATTGAGGTGATCTGTGTCTTGTCACTGCCAGCACGTCTTTTGGGGGTCACTAATTTCTACAAAACATTTTGGAATTGAGGTGATATGTGTCTTGTCACACAGCCAGTGCCACACAGTATTTTGGGGGGTCACTATTTTTTTCTAAATATCTGGGAATTGAGGTGATCTGTCTCTTGTCACTGCCAGCAATTATTTTGGGGGTCACTAATTTCTACAAAATATTTGGGATTTGTTATAATCCGTGTGTTCTCACTGGCTGCCACCCATCAGGGGGTCTCACTGATTTATAGGAGGGAATTGTAATCTGTGTCTTGTCACTGGCTGCCATCAGCCATCAGCTATCAGGGTGTCTCACTGAGTTATACCAGAGTTCTGTAAATCTTTAATCTTTATACCAGAGTTGTATCAGAGTTCTGTATATATTTAATCTATATATCACTCACCATGTCAGAAAGACCAAAAAGGACAGGCAGACGCTCCCAGACACATAAGAGGGCAATCAGCCCCTGTGTCGGGAGGCTGTGCCTCTGGTCGTGGTGGACGTGGTGCATCCTCTGCAGGGGCACGCTTGTCCTTTCTAACTGGAGCTGGCCGTCTTCTTAAGCAGCAGCAACATAGATGATTTGGTGGATTGGCTAACCAGGCCATCCTCATCCTCAGTCCTCTGCCAGCCAGGCTTGTAGTGCTTTACAGTCCACCTCAGCTGCCAAAGCATCTAATGCAGCCTCCATGTCCACAGCTACTCCTGCCGTAGCCTCGCTATCACACACGGAGGAGTCAGCTGAATTGTTTGACTACAATGACAGTGACATGCTGCTGGAGGATGTGCAGCAAGTACAGTGCTCTGATTCAATCTCTGAGGTTGAGGAAGAGAGTATAATCAACCTAGAGGAAGGGGGTGCCAATGATGACACACAAATAACTGGCACTCACGTTGCCCCAGCAGCTGCAGCATACTGCCAAGTTGGCTCCAGTGACGAGGAGATAGGGGGTGAAGATGACATTGATGATGAGGTCACTGACTCCACCTGGGTGCCAGATCGACCAGAGGAATCAAGTGAGGAGGAGGGGGAGGAGGAGGCACAGCAAACACGAGGCACAACATCCTCTATGACCAACCGTAGCACTAGCCAGTTCAATGCATCAGATGTCAGAGCTGCTCCGGTGCAGAGCGCTGTTGTCTCAAAGCACACACGCATGAACTCTGCTGTCTGCTGGGAGTTCTTTAAGAAATGTGCAGCAGACCCCACCATTGCTATTTGTAATCTATGTCAGATGAGGCTTAAGCGTGGGAAAGACACCGGACACTTGGGTACCACGTGCTTGAGGCGACATATGACCTCCTGTCACACATCCCGTTGGCACAAAACTTTGCTTAGGTTCTCCTCCTCATCTGTCTCTACCCCCACTGTATGTCCTACCATGTCATTGCCTACAACCTCCACTGACAGGGATGATGCTACAGTAATGGATGTACCAGGTCCTTCCTCACAATGTGACAGCATCCCATCAGCTGAAGATTTACGCAGTCAGATTACGTTGCCCCAGCTGCTGCAGCGTAAGAAAAAATATAGTCCCAACCATCCCCAAGCACAGCGTCTAAATGCCAGCTTAGCAAAATTACTCGCATTGCAGCTGCTGCCTTTCCAGCTGGTGGACTCTGCTCCCTTCCGTGAATTTGCTGAATGTGCTGTACCACAGTGGCAGGTTCCAAAACGCCATTACTTTTCACGGAAGGCCATTCCAGCACGTGGAAGACAATGTTATCGAGTCATTGGGAAAGGCAGTCCGCAGCAAGGTGCATGTGACTTTAGACACGTGGTCCAGCAAGCATGGACAGGGCCGTTACATTTCCTTCACGGCACACTGGGTAACTCTGATTGCAGCTGGGAGGGATCCAAGACGGGGCTCTGTGCTGGAGCTTGTTCATCCACCACGCCTCCAAAAAGCTGCTTGTATGAGGTATGTCTGCTCCACCACCACCACCACCACCTCTCCCTCTTCCTCCTCCTCCTTCTGTGTCTCTGGCGAAGTGGCAGTTAAACCGACGCCTGACAGGGTCTACGCAATGGCTCAAGCAAAAATAAGCCATACTGTGCTTGAGCTGGTTTGTTTAGGGGGACAGGAGCCACACCGGGCCAGAAATTCTGTCGGCTCTTCAGGGCCAGGTGCAGAGATGGTTAACACCATGCCAGCTTCAGCTGGGAATGATCGTCTGTGATAATGGCAGCTGTAACGGATCACCGCTACCCTGCACGGGTAGATCCGCCGTCAGCGCCGAGCCTGTCTGGAAGTGTAGAGTCAGGGGTAGCGGGCTGTATGAATTCGGCAGTGATTAAGCGCTTTTGCACGATCCTTGAAGCGTCGCGGTTCCCCAAGCCCTGTTATCCCCAATTACTAGCCGAGGCAGGAGTAAAGGTTCAAACAGGTACCAGTTTATTTAACATGGGGGATACAGGGGTATTTATGGGGAATAAAACCATTGTTCTCCCCTGGCCCGCCCTCAGTCCTCCTGCGGTGATTTTTACCTTTGCCTCGAGCCCTTGCCCAATCTGCCTTGGTTAACCTGGGGGACCCCTGCTGTGCGCAGCCCTTATCTCGGATCTCGGCGCCAGCTCGTCTGTCCCCCCCTCTCAGAACCTCTCCCTGTCCGAGCAGCGCCCGGCCCCCCCTGTGGTGTGAGCGCTCCTCTGTCCTGGTGGCTCCCTGTGGCTTTCAGCCCGAGTTTGGGGTTTTACCAGGGATTTCGGGGTGATCCCCTGTAAGAACCTATTTTTAGGAGCCTACTGGCCAAGAAGCGCTCTTCTGCATGGTTTCCACGCTGTGGGGCAAGGCAGGCAAGTTTGGGCGGCTTGACATTCACAGACCAGGCGTCTTCCCGGGGCTGTGGACAGGCGGGGAACAGGTCAACAATGGGGAGAATTACAGGGGGAACTTATAAAAATACAACCTGAACAAATTCTTTAATACACCACACCGAATCAACATTTTAAGAATTTGTACCGCGCTACGGTATAGTGGCGGCCGTTCCGTCACAGCAGCAACCTTCTCTCCGCCCTACGCAAGGGTAAATTGACGCATGTACCATGCCTAGCACACGTCCTAAATCTAGTGGTACAGCGTTTCCTAACCAAGTACCCAGGGCTGGCAGAGCTTCTCAGCCAGGCCAGAAAAGTCTGCAGCCACTTCAGACGGTCATTCCCAGCAAGTGTTCACCTGGCAGAAATTCAAAGCGAATTTCACCTTCCCACAAACCGTCTGATCTGTGACATGCCCACCAGGTGGAACTCAACATTAGCAATGTTGCAGCGTCTGCACAAGCAGCAGAGGGCCATCAATGAGTACCTGTGTGAGTATGGCACAAGGACAGGTTCAGGTCAACTTGGTCCCCCCCCGCAGTGGCTGATGATCAAGGATGCATGCACTGTACTGTCACCATTTGAGGAGGCAACAAGCATGATGAGCAGGGACAGTGCATGCATCAGTGACACAATTCCTTTAGTGTTCCTGCTGGAGCACACTCTGCGGGGAATTATAGATGTGGCTCTGGAGGCAAAGCAGCGGGAGGAAGAGGAGGCCTTCCCTAGCTCTGAAGGCCCCAGTCTTTCCGCAGACAGCATTCCAGCGGGTCCTACTCAGATCAGACAGGAGGAGGAGGCAGAATATTTAAGTAGTGGGGGCATTGAAGGTGGGGATTCCTCAAGGGAGGGTTTTGTGTGCCCAGAAACACAAGGGCTAGTGCGTGACTGGGAGGAGGAAGTGCACAATGGGGAATACTCGGAAGCTAATGCCACCTCCAACCTACGCGGCATGGGCTCCCTTATAATGCAAAGCCTGTTAAAGGACCCCAGGATTCGTGCTATCAAGGAGAGGGATCATTACTGGTTGGCAACCCTTCTTGATCCACGATACAAGGGTAAAGTTGCAGAGCTCATCCTGCCCGCACAGAGGGAGCACAGGATGAAAAAACTTGAGGACGCTCTAAAGCGACACTTGTGTAACACCTTTCCAGGCACTGGTAGGTTACCAAGTGATGACACACGTGCTTCTGAGGCTGCAGGTGATCAGAGGAATAGTGGTGAAGGCCAGGGCCGCTTGACTGATGCATTTTTAATTTTTTTTAGTCCACGACGCCCAGGGACGTCAAATGTAGGCACCCATTGCCAGCGTCTTCACCATATGGTGCAGGACTACCTAGGGGCAAGGACATACCTGGATACCTTTCCAGCAGATGATCCACTGGCTTACTGGGTGTTGAGATTGGATCACTGGCCAGAACTTAGCCAATATGCTATGCAGCTACTAGGTTGCCCTTCATCCAGCATGCTTTCTGAAAGGACGTTCAGTGCCGCTGGAGGTTTTGTCACAGACAAAAGAGTGCATCTGTCCACCGACTCTGTAGACCGGCTGACATTTATAAAAATGAATCAGTCCTGGATCAGCAGCTATCAATCCCCTGATGCTGACGTAACGGAATAGATCGGGGATGTCTTCTGCATTCACAAAACCTCCAGCACTGAACTCTTCCACAATACCACAAAAGGGTTACGGTGTGAAGGCACAATATTTGGCTGCACTGATGCCTGTGCCACATCTGTATGATTTTAATTTTTTGAACCGCAGGCTCCAACCCTGCACTCTTCCATAATACCACAGAGGAGTTACTGTATGAATGCACTTGCTGGCCTGGCACCAAAAGCACAATATCTGGGTGCACTGACACCTATTCCCAGATTCATATCTTTTTAATATAGAACCACATGGTCCACCCCTGCATTCTTCCACAATACTACAGAGGGGTTACTGTATGATAGTACTTGCAGGCCTGGCACCAAAAGCACAATATCTGGGTGCACTGACGCCCATTACCAGATTCATATCTTTTTAATATAGAACCACATGGTCCACCCCTGCATTCTTCCACAGTACTACAGAGGGGTTACTGTATGAATGCACTTGCTGGCCTGGCACCAAAAGCACAATATCTGGGTGCACTGACACCTATTCCCAGATTCATATCTTTTTAATACAAGACCACATGGTCCACCCCTGCATTCTTCCACAATACTACAGAGGGGTTACTGTATGATAGTACTTGCAGGCCTGGCACTGCCACTGACGCCTGTATCAGATTCATATCCTCAGAGGGGTTAGTCATGACACTGTTGCCGACGCTAAAGGACCAATTTTAAAGCACCTATTGTTACTTTCATCCAAAGCCTGCATAAGTTTCACAATAATTTAGCCAAAAAAAAATCAGTAAACTTTTTCTACGTGTCCCAAAATGTCTCCTCTTTTCATACAGACTGCCGCCCCAAGCAGTTTATGGATAGATTAAAGGAAAAACATTTACCGTCATTTGAAACATATTTTTTTTGTTTTTAAGTGTTTCTATACATCCTAGAAATCCGCCACTTCACGGGCAGGTTATGGGGACCTCCTAGGCACGATATTTGAAGGAAGTTTTCATTTTTATTTTTAACCCTTATTTCATGGAAAACTCACTGTCCCTTTAAAAACGTTTTTTTAAACTTTTTGTCCTTGTTTCCTGTCCCCCAGGGCACTACCTGGACCCCCATACACCTTTTATGGCAAATATCTAGCATATATGCCCTCTTGGAGGGCACTCTAAAAACCTAATTTTCAGCCTCATTGACTTGTTTTGAGTTCAAGTTTGGATTCGAACATTTGGAAAGTTCGGGTTCGAATACGAACCAAACTCGGGGGTGTTCAGCTCATCCCTACTCACCCCCCAGTACATACTGAAAACCTGATAAATCTCAATGTATCCTACCTGCTAAAGGGACACTGAGGCGCGGGAGACACTGAGGCGCGGGAGACACTGAGGCGCGGGAGACACTGAGGGGCGGGAGACACTGAAGGGCGGGAGACACTGAGGGGCGGGAGACACTGAGGGGCGGGAGACACTGAGGGGCGGGAGACACTGAAGGGCGGGAGACACTGAAGGGCGGGAGACACTGAGGCGCGGGAGACACTGAGGCGCGGGAGCCACTGAGGCGCGGGAGCCACTGATGCGCGGGAGCCACTGAGGCGCGGGAGACACTGAGGCGCGGGAGACACTGAGGCGCGGGAGACACTGAGGCGCGGGAGACACTGAGGCGCGGGAGACACTGACGCGCGGCTATTGATGCCTAATTCAAGGTATTTTAATAATGAATTGAATAGATCTGGTCGTGTAACAGACCCCTGAGAGACGTCCCTTACCACTGGTGTCCATCTTTAAATCGCGGCCTCTGTCCCGGCAGCTCCGGTGCGTGGTAGGATTGCGGGTGGTTCAGTTTCGGGGACACAATGGAATAAGGCTTCATTTTGAAAAGTCTAAACAGATCCCTAAATGAATCATAACATTTGATTCTTCCGGAATGTTCCATTGAAATGTCTGTGTTTGTTCCGCGTTTTATCCAGTGGATGAAACGAAACGAGAGATAAAACGCGACGGTGTTATTTCCCGCAGAATCTCTTATTGGTCAAACCCTGTGATTATCCACCAGATCGGCTTCGTTTGAACCGTCCAATCCTACTCGACCCAATTAGGATGGAGCTGAGGAGTGGGGCGCGCTGGTTTGTTTGTGCGGTGCGCTGGTTTGTTTGTGCGGTGCGCTGGTTTGTTTGTGCGGCGCCGGATGAAAGGCAGCAGCAGATTCTCCGGCTCTGGAAACGGGATTAAGGCCAATTTGAGTTGAGGGAGAGAAAGGAAGCGAGTTGCGCGTTAGTGGAGAGGAATGTGTTTCCGAGCAGCAATTTCACATTCATTAAGATTGTTTTAGTCCTGCATTAGCGCGGCGCGGCTCCGGCAGACTGAGTCACCGGGGTCAAACGCTAAAACAGACACAAGCAAAGCAAGAGGAGGATAGCAAAGCATCACTAGGGAAACGGGGAGAAAAGCGCGGAGCTCGTGCGGAACGCGCAGGGCGACCATTACTCAGAAATAAGAAAGGACCATTTAACCAAGAATAACAACAAAAACCCCTAATCTCTCTCCTGTAAAACGCGTAGGTGTCCGCGGCGGTGAGCGCCGCACTTTATAGCCCTGATTTTAAATAATTAACCACAGACAAATAAACACACACATACATCTATCGTGTAATGTATCGCTGCGCGCCGTAACACGCGTCGGTGCTTAACGCCGCAGGGACAGGCTCGGCAGCGTCAGCTCAGTTATAAAAATCACTTCTTTTTTCACGTTTTTATTAAATATCATTGTTTTACCTGTTTGATCCAGGACGGCCGCGTTTTGCATTTTCTTTCCCCGGCGTTAATGATCTGTGATGTCACTGTGTCTGGGTGGACGCAGAGCAGACTCCAGATAGGGCCAGCAACAGCGCACAGGGCCAGCAACAGCGCACGCAACAGCGCACAGGGCCAGCAACAGCGCACAGGGCCAGCAACAGCGCACGCAACAGCGCTCAGATACACAGGGCCAGCAACAGCGCACAGGGCCAGCAACAGCGCACGCAACAGCGCACAGATACACAGGGCCAGCAACAGCGCACAGATACACAGGGCCAGCGACAGCGCACAGATACACAGGGCCAGCGACAGCGCACAGATACACAGGGCCAGCGACAGCGCACAGATACACAGGGCCAGCGACAGCGCACAGATACACAGGGCCAGCGACAGCGCACAGATACACAGGGCCAGCGACAGCGCACAGATACACAGGGCCAGCGACAGCGCACAGATACACAGGGCCAGCGACAGCGCACAGATACACAGGGCCAGCGACAGCACACAGATACACAGGGCCAGCGACAGCGCACAGATACACAGGGCCAGCGACAGCGCACAGATACACAGGGCCAGCGACAGCGCACAGATACACAGGGCCAGCGACAGCGCACAGATACACAGGGCCAGCGACATCGCACAGATACACAGGGCCAGCGACATCGCACAGATACACAGGGCCAGCAACAGCGCACATATACACAGGGCCAGCAACATCGCACATATACACAGGGCCAGCAACATCGCACATATACACAGGGCCAGCGACAGCGCACATATACACAGGGCCAGCGACAGCGCACAGATACACAGGGCCAGCGACATCGCACAGATACACAGGGCCAGCAACAGCGCACATATACACAGGGCCAGCGACAGCGCACATATACACAGGGCCAGCAACAGCGCACATATACACAGGGCCAGCAACAGCGCACAGATAAACAGGGCCAGCACTGAGACGGCTGCTCACCTGATCCTGAACAGGACTGTATAAAACATGGCAGCCCATCAACTGAGGCTGGAGAGGAGCAAATTTCACCTGCAGCACAGGAAGAGGTTAATCTGCCTGAAGCTGTGGATGCTTTAATTAACCCCTTCACTACCAATATTAAGATATCCCGGACTTCAAAGGCACCATCTGGTGCCTCGGTATTGAGATATCTCGATCTGCTGATCTGCAGCCCAAAAGCAAATGAAATTCATTTGTTGCAAACATATTTTATTTGCTTTTGGGCAGCAGAAGGGGCCCCCAAAGTTTTAGCCCTGTGGGTATAATAGCCAAATAGCTAAAACTGTAAAATCAGCTGCCGAATGTTGTGAAATATTTGTTTTTCAGCAGCCGATGCAGGAGAAAACAGATCAGCCGCTCAAACCTCTAACTCAGTTTGGCAGTATTTAGCGCCACCTACTGGTCACAAATAGGTTATATATAGTTAGAAATTCAAAGGGTATAAACTCAAATATTTCTTATAATTAAAAATGATTTTACCAAAAACCACTGGTTTCTGACCATGGTTAATTGGAAAATCACTTGGTAGTGAAGGGGTTAATGATTTTACTTCCGGGGCTTGTTTTTATTCATAACACATATTTGTAGCTCAGGATGTTTAAACTCACGTTGGGTAAAATTATAATTTTTCATAAAGCTTGATATTCCAAGATACTAAACTGATAATAATAAAAAAAAAAAATCCACATTTATTCTTTTTTTAATTTTTCATGTATTCATATTTTACAGAACTATCACTAGGATGAAAGGTTGTAAATGCTAGACGGCGTCCCTTATCTGGCACAATGTCACACAGGGTCTGTATTATCAGCATACAGACATAAATATCACTGGAATGAAAGGTTGTAAACTCTAGATGGTGTCCCTTATCTGGCACAGGGTCTGTATTATCAGCATACAGGCAGACATGGCCTTTGTGTCAGATCCAGTGAATGTGATGCAGTCAGATAATGGAATTATTCTGGCTGTTAATATGTGACGGTTTGCCGACCCTGGGAGTGATGTGACTGTCGTTTCGGGGTAGGGGAGGATTTCTCCCCTTTCAGTGTCACACACTGTTTGCTGCTCCTGGTTTTGGGTTTGCGGTGATCTGGTTACAGGGGGAGATGCTGGACCGGGTGGACGCACCGTGTGTTACTATGTTGTGGTGATGTATCTGTCTCGGCTTCACACAGAGCATGAATAGACCTCGTCGTCCCGGTGAGACGTGTTTCCCTCCGCCCGATCAGCCACAATAACATTATTATTTTATCTCCAGATTTTATTTAATTGCTGGAAATGAAGCGATATTAAAATAAATTCCCAGATACGGCTTTATTCCCCGTCTCTCTCAGAATAATAACCGATCACTGCCGGATCAGAAAATGCCGCCAGGTTATCTTGGCGGAGTCCTGTGACTGGCCGAGCATCCGCGTGGGGTAAAAGCGGCTTTAACTTTGTAATATTATTTGTGTTTAAACATGTTTAATTACGCCCAAAATCTTTCCAGTCCAGTAAGAGTTAATTCCGGAGCCCTTTATGTCCCAATAACTGGTGCATGACTCCGGGAATAGGAAGCTGATAGGGTGTTTGCTTACGCCGGCGTCAGACGAGCGCAGTGATCACATCCGTGTCGCCGCACAGTTTAATGGCCGTCGTAGCATAGAATTATGATCAATAGAGACCCACACACTAAGTGCGTCCGCACCGAACTGCGCTTTCACCGCTCGTGATGCTGCGGCTTCTCGCTTTCACCGCTCGTGATGCTGCGGCTTCTCGCTCTCACCACTCGTGATGCTGCGGCTTCTCGCTTTCACCGTTCGTGATGCTGCGGCTTCTCGCTCTCACCGCTCGTGATGCTGCGGCTTCTCGCTCTCAGCGCTCGTGATGCTGCGGCTTCTCGCTCTCACCGCTCGTGATGCTGCGGCTTCTCGCTCTCACCGCTCGTGATGCTGCGGCTTCTCGCTCTCAGCGCTCGTGATGCTGCGGCTTCTCGCTTTCACCGCTCGTGATGCTGCGGCTTCTCGTTCTCACCGCTCGTGATGCTGCGGCTTCTCGCTTTCACCGCTCGTGATGCTGCGGCTTCTCGCTTTCACCGCTCGTGATGCTGCGGCTTCTCGCTTTCACCGCTCGTGATGCTGCGGCTTCTCGCTCTCAGCGCTCGTGATGCTGCGGCTTCTCGCTTTCACCGCTCGTGATGCTGCGGCTTCTCGCTTTCACCGCTCGTGATGCTGCGGCTTCTCGCTTTCACCGCTCGTGATGCTGCGGCTTCTCGCTTTCACCGCTCGTGATGCTGTGGCTTCTCGCTCTCAGCGCTCGTGATGCTGCAGCTTCTCGCTCTCACCGCTCGTGATGCTGCGGCTTCTCGCTCTCACCGCTCGTGATGCTGCGGCTTCTCGCTTTCACCGCTCGTGATGCTGCGGCTTCTCGCTTTCACCGCTCGTGATGCTGCGGCTTCTCGTTCTCACCGCTCGTGATGCTGCGGCTTCTCGCTTTCACCGCTCGTGATGCTGCGGCTTCTCGCTTTCACCGCTCGTGATGCTGCGGCTTCTCGCTTCACCGCTCGTGATGCTGCGGCTTCTCGCTTTCAACCGCTCGTGATGCTGCGGCTTCTCGCTTTCACCGCTCGTGATGCTGCGGCTTCTCGCTTTCACGCTCGTGATGCTGCGGCTTCTCGCTTCACCGCTCGTGATGCTGCGGCTTCTCGCTTTCACCGCTCGTTGATGCTGCGGCTTCTCGCTCTCAGCGCTCGTGATGCTGCGGCTTCTCGCTCTCACCGCTCGTGATGCTGCGGCTTCTCGCTCTCACCGCTCGTGATGCTGCGGCTTCTCGCTTTCACCGCTCGTGATGCTGCGGCTTCTCGCTCTCACCGCTCGTGATGCTGCGGCTTCTCGCTCTCACCGCTCGTGATGCTGCGGCTTCTCGCTCTCACCGCTCGTGATGCTGCGGCTTCTCGCTTTCACCGCTCGTGATGCTGCGGCATCTCTTCCTCCCCCCCCCATGGTGCAGGGAGGAGGGGTTATACGGGTACTGCACAGCCCCCTCCTGTGGGAAATGTTCTATTTCTCTGCCCCCCATGGTGCAGGGGGGAGGGGTTATACGGGTACCGCACAGCCCCCTCCCATCTCAGGATGTGTTTTATCGCGCGCACGAGCCACCAAGCTCAGAGCAGCTTGTATAAAAATTCTGGCAAGCGTCTGTGTCCGCGGAGGACCTGCCGTCTCACTCGGGCGCTTTTGGAAATTAAACTCAGCAATGTTTCTGGTTGTAAACACGGCCGAGCAGAAAACACACACACGGCGTAACACCGCACCATATGCCAGGAAGCGCTCACCACATGTAATATCACACGCAGCAAAATATCATACGCAGAAATCTGCTGCGCGAAATGCATCAGGGGCATCGTCTCACTCAGTAACAGCCGGCTCCTGTATGGCACTGCCATCACCCCCGGCTCCTGTATGGTATTGCCATCACCCCCGGCTCCTGTATGGCACTGCCATCACCCCCGGCTCCTGTATAGCACTGCCATCACCACCAGCTCCTGTATGGCACTGCCATCACCCCCGGCTCCTGTATGGTACTGCCATCACCACCAGCTCCTGTATGGTACTGCCATCACCCCCGGCTCCTGTATAGCACTGCCATCACCACCAGCTCCTGTATGGTACTGCCATCACCCCCGGCTCCTGTATGGCACTGCCATCACCCCCGGCTCCTGTATGGTACTGCCATCACCACCAGCTCCTGTATGGTACTGCCATCACCCCCGGCTCCTGTATAGCACTGCCATCACCACCAGCTCCTGTATGGCACTGCCATCACCCCCGGTTCCTGTATGATATTGCCATCACCCCCCGGCTCCTGTATAGCACTGCCATCACCACCAGCTCCTGTATGGTATTGCCATCACCCCGGCTCCTGTATAGCACTGCCATTACCACCGGCTCCTGTATGGCACTGCCATCACCCCCGGTTCCTGTATGATATTGCCATCACCCCCCGGCTCCTGTATAGCACTGCCATCACCACCAGCTCCTGTATGGTATTGCCATCACCCCGGCTCCTGTATAGCACTGCCATCACCACCAGCTCCTGTATGGTATTGCCATCACCCCCGGCTCCTGTATAGCACTGCCATTACCACCGGCTCCTGTATGACACTGCCATCACCGCCGGCTCCTGGTGGAGTGTGGTGTATATTAGGGCTGAAACAACTAATCAATTAATCACCAACTAATCAATGATTAAATTAGTTGTCAACTATTTCCATTTTTGATTAATCGGTGTTGATTAATCGCCCTGTATACAGCACACACTGTTTAGAGTCAGACTGAGTTAAACATAAATAACCTCAGCTTCGGAGCTGATTGGAGAAGACGCGTCACTGCTTTACTAGGTATGATTTAGTTCTAGGGTTATGTCAGACACAACCAGTTTGTTTTTATTCCGTTTACAAAAGTAGCAGAACTATAACACAAACAATAGGATACTGTCACTGGGTGAAGGAGCTGTATGCATATGTTTTATCCTTACTTGAAGCTGGAGTCCTGTGCCACCACCCCACCCTCCCTGCCACACCCTCTTTGGTGAGGAACTGCGATTTCCTCCCTTTGGTCTGGTCCCTTTCTCCAAACACACTCCCACACTCAGATCCGGTCTTTTGTTCATACCCACTCCCTCTCACACTCAGTTCAAGTCACTTGAGCAAAGTCACTCCCTTCCACCTCCAGTCCCTCCTCCCGCTCAGTTTGTCCACAAAATTATTTAAAAGGGACACTCTACGCACCCTGACCACTTTATCTTATTAACCCCAATTTCATGCTGACATCATCATCTAGAACGAAGTGCTCGTAGCCGCGTTCATTTGAGAAAGCAAACAGGGGCTTAAGCTGCACATGCAGCATCAATTACTCTGACCAAGCACTTGCAGCGTCAACCCATCCCTCTGACCAAGCGCTCACAGCATCAAGTACTCTGACCAAGCACTCGCAGCGTCAACCCATCCCTCTGACCAAGCACTCGCAGCATCAACCCATCCCTCTGACCAAGTGCTCGCAGCATCAACCCATCCCTCCGACCAAGCACTCACAGCATCAACCCATCCCTCTGACCAAGCTCTCACAGCATCAACCCATCCCTCTGACCAAGTGCTCGCAGCATCAACTCATCCCTCTGACCAAGCTCTCACAGCATCAACCCATCCCTCTGACCAAGTGCTCGCAGCATCAACCCATCCCTCTGACCAAGCTCTCACAGCATCAACCCATCCCTCTGACCAAGTGCTCGCAGCATCAACCCATCCCTCTGACCAAGCGCTCGCAGCATCAACCATCCCTCTGACCAAGCGCTCGCAGCATCAACCCATCCCTCTGACCAAGCGCTCGCAGCATCAACCCATCCCTCTGACCAGCGCTCGCAGCATCAACCCATCCCTCTGACCAAGCGCTCGCAGCATCAACCCATCCCTCTGACCAAGCGCTCGCAGCATCAACCCATCCCTCTGACCAAGCGCTCGCAGCATCAACCCATCCTCTGACCAAGCGCTCGCAGCATCAACCCATCCCTCTGACCAAGCTCTCGCAGCATCAACCCATCCCTCTGACCAAGCGCTCGCAGCATCAACCCATCCCTCTGACCAAGCGCTCGCTGCATCAACCCATCCCTCTGACCAAGCGCTCGCTGCATCAACCCATCCCTCTGACCAAGTGCTCGCAGCATCAACCCATCCCTCTGACCAAGCGCTCGCAGCATCAACCCATCCCTCTGACCAAGTGCTCGCAGCATCAACCCATCCCTCTGACCAAGTGCTCGCAGCATCAACCCATCCCTCTGACCAAGCGCTCGCAGCATCAACCCATCCCTCTGACCAAGCGCTCACAGCATCAACCCATCCCTATGACCAAGCACTCGCAGCATCAACCCATCCCTCTGACAAAGTGCTCGCAACATCAACCCATCCCTCTGACCAAGCGCTCGCAGCATCAACCATCCTCTGACCAAGCGCTCGCAGCATCAACCCATCCCTCTGACCAAGCGCTCGCAGCATCAACCCATCCCTCTGACCAAGTGCTTGCAGCATCAACCCATCCCTCTGACCAAGCTCTCGCAGCATCAACCCATCCCTCTGACCAAGCGCTCGCAGCATCAACCCATCCCTCTGACCAAGCGCTTGCAGCATCAACCCATCCCTCTGACCAAGCGCTCGCAGCATCAACCCATCCCTCTGACCAAGTGCTCGCTGCATCAACCCATCCCTCTGACCAAGCGCTCGCTGCATCAACCCATCCCTCTGACCAAGCGCTCGCAGCATCAACCCATCCCTCTGACCAAGCACTCGCAGAATCAACCCATCCCTCTGACCAAGCGCTCGCAGCATCAACCCATCCCTCTGACCAAGCGCTCGCGTACCTTGTTTGTGAAAAGAACGCAAGATACGCAATTTGCGTATGTATGTACGAAAGTTACGTACACTACACAAATTGCTTATGAAATAAGGGGAGGGGTTGTGGTTATTTTTTACATAAAATTCCTTTTAAGTAAACAATTTTTTTTTTTATCCGATGAATCGATTAATCAAAATAATAAATCGGCCAACTAATCGATTATGAGAATAATCGTTAGTTTCAGCCCTAGTGTATATATGTTGTATGTGTTGCTATTTTTGGGATATATGTGTGATATATTTATATATATATATATATATATATATATATATTTATATATATATATATATATATATGTGTATGTGTGTGGGGTATATGGTGTATATATGTGTGGTGTTTGGTATATGGGGTAAATATATGTGTGGTACATGTGGGGTATATATATAGTGTGTATATATATATAATGTGTGGTGTGTGTGATATATATGGGTGGTGTGTGTGTATATACAGTCAGGTGCAGAAATATTGGGACACGGACACAATTGTAACATCTTTGGCTCTATACACCACCACAATGGAGTTGGAATAAAACAAACACAATGTGCTTTAACTGCAGACTGTCAGCTTTAATTTGAGGGTATGTACATCCAACTCAGGTGAACGGTGTAGGACTTACAGCAGTTTGCAGATGTGCCCCCACTTGTTAAGGGACCAAAGGTAATGGGACAGAATAATAATCATAAATCATACTTTCCCTTCTTAATACTTGGTTACAAATCCTTTGCAGTCAATCACAGCCTGAAGTCTGGAACGCATAGACATCACCAGACGCTGGGTTTCATCCCTGGTGATGCTCTGCCAGGCCTCTACTGCAACTGTCTTCAGTTCCTGCTTGTTCTTGGGGCATTTTCCCTTCAGTTTTGTCTTCAGCAAGTGAAATGCAGCTCAATGGGATTCAGGTCAGGTGATTGACTTGGCCATTGCATAACATTCCACTTCTGTCCCTTCAAAAACTCTTTGCTTGCTTTTGCAGTTTGCTTTGGGTCATTGTCCATCTGCACTGTGAAGCGCCGTCCAATGAGTTCTGCAGCATTTGGCTGAATGTGAGCAGATAATATTGCCCCAAACACTTCAGAATTCATCCTGCTGCTTTTGTCAGCCGTCACATCATCAATAAATACAAGAGAAGCAGTTCCATTGGCAGCCATACATGCCCACGCCATGACACTACCACCACCATGCTTCACTGATGAGGTGGTATGCTTAGGATCATGAGCAGTTCCTTTCCTTCTCCATACTCTTCTCTTCCCATCACTCTGGTACAAGTTGATATTGGTCTCATCTGTCCATATGATCTTGTTCCAGAACTGTGAAGGTTTTGTTAGGTGTTGTTTGGCAAACTCTAATCTGGCCTTCCTGTTTTTGAGGCTCACCAATGGTTTACATCTTGTGGTGAACCCTCTGTATTCACTCTGGTGAAGTCTTCTCTTGATTGTTGACTTTGACACACATACACCTACCTCCTGGAGAGTGTTCTTGATCTGGCCAACTGTTGTGAAGGGTGTTTTCTTCACCAGGGAAAGAATTCTTCATTCATCCACCACAGTTGTTTTCCCGGGTCTTTTGGTGTTGCTGAGCTCACCGGTGCATTCCTTCTTTTTGAGAATGTTCCAAACAGTTGTTTTGGCCACGCCTAATGTTCTTGCTATCTCTCTGATGGGTTTGTTTTGTTTCTTCAGCCTAATGATGGCTTGCTTCACTGATAGTGACAGCTCTTTGGATCTCATCTTGAGAGTTGACAGCAACAGGTTCCAAATGCAAATAGCTCACTTGAAATGAACTCTGGGCCTTTTATCTGCACATTGTAATTGGGGTAATGAGGGAATATCACACACCTGGCCATGGAACAGCTGAGAAGCCAATTATCCCATTACTTTTGGTCCCTTAACAAGTGGGGACACATCTGCAAACTGCTGTAAGTCCTACACCGTTCCCCTGAGTTGGATGTACATACCCTCAAATTAAAGCTGACAGTCTGCAGTTAAAGCACATTGTGTTTGTTTCATTCCAACTCCATTGTGGTGGTGTATAGAGCCAAAGATGTTACAATTGTGTCCGTGTCCCAATATTTCTACATCTGACTGTACCTAAATATACACACACCTAACTATACATAGATACACACATATACCTATATATACATACATGGTTATTCAGAGAGAGGTGAATACCAGGAGAACTGGCAGGAGAAGAGCACAATCTAGACCAAATAGCCGATTTGGAAAGTGAGCCAAATGGGAGAATTTTTCTGGTTTGGTTATTTTAACCTAGAATTTTCACTTCTCCAGTCATTCTCCTGAGTTACCCCTCTCTCTGAATAACCCTGATAGACACACACACATATACCCAACTATACACAAACACACACACATGTAAATATAGTCACCTAATCCAACATATACCTAAATATTTACACACACATACCTAAACCTCACATGTTCACACACATGCATTCACACACACACACATGTACCTAATCCTCACATGTTCACACACATGCATTCACACACACATACCTAATCCTCACATGTTCACACACATGTACCTAAACCTCACATGTTCACACACATGCATTCACACACATGTACCTAAACCTCACATGTTCACACACATGCATTCACACACATGTACCTAAACCTCACATGTTCACACACATGCATTCACACACACACACATCAATAGTTTTCCCATTCCCTCCCCTCCCCCTCTGGTCGCTAAGTGTGTAATTTTCTCTTCCGTCAGAAATTGACCCAGATCGCGGCTAACCTGCGCCGGCGGGAGCTCTCGGGATGCTGTCAGCTGGAATTTGGCACCAGTCGCTCATAAAGCTCCTCTCCCGCGGTGTGCGCTCCTCCTCGGGAAGCGAGGCGTCTGCTCGGTGGATTTTCTGAGATCTCGCGTCGCTGGGGTCATTTGTCTTGCTGTTAGGGAGAGACGTGTCGCGATCACTCACTGTCTGTCAATCATGTTAAAAAAGACAAATCTGCCGTCGTGATTTCTGGGAGATGCAGGCGCCCCTCTCGCTGTGTGTCTGTCTGTCTCGCTGTGTGTCTGTCTGTCTCGCTGTGTCCTGTCTGTCTCGCTGTGTGTCTGTCTGTCTCGCTGTGTGTCTGTCTGTCTCGCTGTGTGTCTGTCTGTCTCGCTGTGTCCTGTCTGTCTCGCTGTGTGTCTGTCTGTCTCGCTGTGTGTCTGTCTGTCTCGCTGTGTGTCTGTCTGTCTCGCTGTGTGTCTGTCTGTCTCGCTGTGTCCTGTCTGTCTCGCTGTGTGTCTGTCTGTGTCCTGTGTGTCTCGCTGTGTCCTGTGTGTCTCGCTGTGTCCTGTCTGTCTCGCTGTGTGTCTGTCTGTGTCCTGTGTGTCTGTCTGTCTCGCTGTGTGTCTGTCTGTCTCGCTGTGTGTCTGTCTGTCTCGCTGTGTGTCTGTCTGTCTCGCTGTGTCCTGTCTGTCTCGCTGTGTGTCTGTCTGTGTCCTGTGTGTCTCGCTGTGTCCTGTGTGTCTCGCTGTGTCCTGTCTGTCTCGCTGTGTGTCTGTCTGTCTCGCTGTGTGTCTGTCTGTCTCGCTGTGTGTCTGTCTCGCTGTGTCCTGTCTGTCTCGCTGTGTGTCTGTCTGTGTCCTGTGTGTCTCGCTGTGTCCTGTCTGTCTCGCTGTGTGTCTGTCTGTCTCACTGTGTGTCTGTCTGTCTCGCTGTGTGTCTGTCTGTCTCGCTGTGTCCTGTCTGTCTCGCTGTGTGTCTGTCTCGCTGTGTGTCTGTCTGTCTCGCTGTGTGTCTGTCTGTCTCGCTGTGTCCTGTCTGTCTCGCTGTGTGTCTGTCTGTGTCCTGTGTGTCTCGCTGTGTCCTGTCTGTCTCGCTGTGTGTCTGTCTGTGTCCTGTGTGTCTGTCTGTCTCGCTGTGTGTCTGTCTGTCTCGCTGTGTGTCTGTCTGTCTCGCTGTGTCCTGTCTGTCTCGCTGTGTGTCTGTCTGTGTCCTGTGTGTCTCGCTGTGTCCTGTGTGTCTGTCTCGCTGTGTCCTGTGTGTCTGTCTCGCTGTGTCCTGTGTGTCTGTCTAGCTGTGTCCTGTGTGTCTGTCCTGCTGTGTCCTGTGTGTCTGTCTCGTTGTGTACTTTGTGTCCCGCTGTGTCCTGTGTGTCTGTCTAGCTGTGTCCTGTGTGTCTCACTGTGTCATGTGTGTCTGTCCCGCTGTTTCCTGTGTGTCTGTCTGCTGTGTCCTGTGTGTCCCGCTGTGTCTGTCTCGCTGTGTCCTGTGTGTCCCGCTGTGTCCTGTGTGTCTGTCTCGCTGTGTCCTGTGTGTCTCGCTGTGTCCTGTGTGTCTCGCTGTGTCCTGTGTCTGTCCTGCTGTGTCCTGTGTCTGTCCTGTGTGTGTCTCGCTGTGTCCTGTGTGTGTCTCGCTGTGTCCTGTGTCTGTCCTGTGTGTGTCTCGCTGTGTCCTGTGTGTGTCTCGCTGTGTCCTGTGTCTGTCCTGTGTGTGTCTCGCTGTGTCCTGTGTGTGTCTCGCTGTGTCCTGTGTCTGTCCTGCTGTGTCCTGTGTCTGTCCTGCTGTGACCTGTGTCTGTCCTGCTGTGTCCTGTGTGTGTCTCGCTGTGTCCTGTGTGTGTCTCGCTGTGTCCTTTGTGTGTCTCGCTGTGTCCTGTGTCTGTCTCGCTGTGTCCTGTGTGTCTGTCTGTGTCCTGTGTGTCTGTCATATGTCCTGTGTGTCTGTCCTGCTGTGTCCTGTGTGTCTGTCCTGCTGTGTCCTGTGTGTCTGTCTCGCTGTGTCCTGTGTGTCTGTCTCGCTGTGTCCTGTGTGTCTGTCTCGCTGTGTCCTGTGTGTCCCGCTGTGTCCTGTGTGTCTGTCTCGCTGTTTCCTGTGTGTCTCGCTGTGTCCTGTGTGTGTCTCGCTGTGTCCTGTGTCTGTCCTGCTGTGTCCTGTGTCTGTCCTGTGTGTGTCTCGCTGTGTCCTGTGTGTGTCTCGCTGTGTCCTGTGTCTGTCCTGCTGTGTCCTGTGTCTGTCCTGTGTGTGTCTCGCTGTGTCCTGTGTGTGTCTCGCTGTGTCCTGTGTCTGTCCTGCTGTGTCCTGTGTCTGTCCTGCTGTGACCTGTGTCTGTCCTGCTGTGTCCTGTGTGTGTCTCGCTGTGTCCTGTGTGTGTCTCGCTGTGTCCTGTGTGTGTCTCGCTGTGTCCTGTGTCTGTCTCGCTGTGTCCTGTGTGTCTGTCTTGCTGTGTCCTGTGTGTCTCGCTGTGTCCTGTGTGTCTGGCTGTGTCCTGTGTGTCTGTCTTGCTGTGTCTTGTGTGTCTGTCATATGTCCTGTGTGTCTGTCCTGCTGTGTCCTGTGTGTCTGTCCTGCTGTGTCCTGTGTGTCTGTCTCGCTGTGTCCTGTGTGTCTGTCTCGCTGTGTCCTGTGTGTCTGTCCTGCTGTGTCCCTGTGTGTCTGTCCCGCTGTGTCCTGTGTGTCTGTCTCGCTGTGTCCTGTGTGTCTGTCCTGCTGTGTCCTGTGTGTCTGTCTCGCTGTGTCCTGTGTGTCTGTCCCGCTGTGTCCTGTGTGTCTGTCTCGCTGTGTCCTGTGTGTCTGTCCTGCTGTGTCCTGTGTGTCTGTCCTGCTGTGTCCTGTGTGTCTGTCCTGCTGTGTCCTGTGTGTCTGTCCTGCTGTGTCCCTGTGTGTCTGTCCCGCTGTGTCCTGTGTGTCTGTCCTGCTGTGTCCTGCTGTGTCCTTTGTGTCTGTCTCGCTGTGTCCTGTGTGTCTGTCTCGCTGTGTGTCTGTCTCGCTGTGTCCTGTGTGTCTGTCCTGCTGTGTCCTGCTGTGTCCTTTGTGTCTGTCTCGCTGTGTCCTGCGTGTCTGTCTCGCTGTGTCCTGCGTGTCTGTCTCGCTGTGTCCTGCGTGTCTGTCTCGCTGTGTCCTGTGTGTCGTGTTGTGTCCTGTCTCGCGTGTTGTGTCCTGTGTCCTGTGTGTCGTGTTGTGTCCTGTCTCGCTGTGTCTCGGCAGCATGCGACGGCAATGCTGGAATACATATTCCGGGGTATTCTGCCTCGGCCACACCACTTTATTTCACCAGCTCGCTCTGGGCTTTCCACTGATCCTCCCTGTATCTACTACTACATCACATGGGAGGTTTATAGCTGTGATTGTGGTTTGATCCGGCGGGGTGATCACCGGGCTCCATGTCTTTATCTCCTCACTGCTTTGCTGCTTGCAGGAGATTCGGTAAGGTGTGTATGAGATAGGTGGGCGTTCGCGGCTGCTGTGGACCCGGATCACACGGCATGGACACATGTGCCTGTAGATATCTCTGACCGCGGGGAGACATAAACTGTCATTAAAGCAGCAAGTCAGCAAAGTGTTCGTCTTAGCCGCCAGATGGTGAGTGCCGCGCAGGTTACACTAATCCTCCCGGTGTTTAGCCTTAAACATTATGTTTCCAAATAGATTTTGTCGCGGTGCGCCGGTGCCGGCCGTGTTTGTACACGAGCTAATGGTTCCTCTAGCCTTATCATTCTCCGCCGGCGGGTTTGGCCACGTGTTGGCAGCACCGTGCAGTCATTGGTTTTGGTTCACAAAAGCAAGATATATAAAACTTGTAAACACCGGCGGCTCAGAAGCCACCAGAATGTGCCGCACATCTGTACGACAGCACCGGAGGAGCAGGTTCATGGCAGCTCAGAGAACACGAGTATGTGCCGGGAATGTCCGATTGTTGATTGAGAATGGTGGCCAGAGAGTTTGGGTTTTGCCGGTGGAATAGACGTTTAACGCGTGGAAAGTAAATCTGCGCCACTTTCCCTTTAATGCCGCGTCCTAATATTTTTAGCTTTTCACCCCTTTCCGCACTCACCGCGCTTGACGGCCTTGGCACGAGAACAAATATATAAAAATACCCAGAAAGCCGGGTCCGAATCCGCCGATTTCATCAAGCCGCCGAGCGTTTCCGTGCGCTGATGTTCCCTGCGAGTGCCGTTAGGATCGCTCTTTATGTGCTAAAGAAAACAGAATGAACTTCATGGCTAAACTCCCCGCGTCCATTTACTGTGCCGGCACCGGCTAGAAGCGATCGAGCTGACTAAACCTAAACACCGCGTGGCTTCAACTTACCTTTCACCGAGATTAAAGAGCCGGACAGTGACTGCGGGTTTTGGTGGTTTTCTAAGGCTAGGGTCAGACGAACGCATGTTTCGCGTTGTCCGTGACTAAGTGCGTTTGAACGAATGGACGTATTTTTTCACGGAATACGCGATAGCGGTCATACGATGCGCATTTTTGGGCGTGATTTTGTACGGATCATCAATAAAACACTTTTTGTGTCTGGACGTTATGTTGGACGGACATTAGCAGCGTCTGACGTCTCCTAATCACACACACACGCCGCTATGCGGACGCAGCGCACTCTGTACGTCAGTACTAGCGGTTTCACGTTCTCGAAAAAATGCGTTCGTTTGCCACTTGCGTTGCGCAGCCGCACTTTTGTGCGGCCGTTCGTCGTATGTTCCTCGGCATTGGGCGTCATTTGCTGCTAGCACGGCCGTGATTAAGTGCGGCTAAACACACGTTAATACTGCGTTAGTCTGACCCCAGCCTAAGATGTGTCTCATGCGTCTGAAACCAGAACATAACATAGAGGCCCCATGCCTCAACCAACACTTATACCGTAACTCCACCATAACCCCCATTGCCTCTACCAAAACCTCTGCCATAACCACCACCACAACCACCATTACTTCTGCCATAACCACCACTACCACAATGCCCATTACCTGTGCCATACCACCACCACAACCCCCATTACCTCTACCAAAACCTCTGCCATAACCCTTTTCTCGATGTGGTGTTACTGTTTGCCGTCAGCTCGAGGGAATCGGTTTGATCAGAGTCGGATCATATCTTAGGCTGGGGTCAGACGATCGCACTGATCACGTCCGTGTTGCCGCACATTTTAACGTCCGTGGCAGCATATAATTCTAATCAATAGACCCACACACGAAGTACAAACGCACAGAAGTGCGGACACACAACAAACGTGGCAAACGGACGCAGGTTAGGCTAGGGTCAGACGAGCGCAGTATTAACGTGCGTTTAGCAGCACTAAATCACGGCCGTAGTAGCAGCAAATGACGTCCAATGCCGGGCAGCATACGAAGTGTGGCCGTGCAACGCAAGCAGCAAACAAACGCATTTTTTCGAGAACATGATACCGCTAGTACTGACGTACTGAGTGCGCTGCGTCCGCTAGCGGCGTGTGTGCGTGATTGGGAGACGTCAGACGCTGCTAATGTCCGGCCAACATAACGTCCAGACACAAAAAGGGTTTTATTGATGATCCGTACAAAACCACGGACGGGAATGCGCATCGTATGACCGCTATTGCGTATTCCGTGAAAAAATACGTCCATTCGTTCTAACGCACTTTTTCATGGACGACGCGAAAAATGCGTTCGTCTGACCCTAGCCTTAAGCAAGAATGTAAAACCACTAGAAAGAATCCCCTGGACCTTCAGGAAGGGGGACATGACTGATGGTCTGGGCCTGTAAGTTAAGGAAGGATCTGGAAGGGTGTAGAATCCCTGGGGCCCCTCAGGAGGGGGGGTGATAGTCTGGGCCTGTCAGTCAGGGAGAGATCTAGGGTGTTATTGGTGGTGTGTTTGCAACAATGTTGCTTACCTGGGCCAGTGGCATCACTGGGGTTGGTGTCACCCGGTGCGGTAACTTATGGTGTCCCCCCCCGAGTTTTACAGATTTTTTTTAACTACTCTTACTCCTAAATCAGTACTCACAGATAACACTGAATGCTCATACACACAGCACACATTACTGTGAGGTTTATTGCTGTGGAGCTCTCACATATGCTCACACAAATGTTTGCCAACTGCCAGCAAGTACGTTGCCTGTTCGAAGGCAGTGAAACCACACATGGATATATATTGCCCCCAGCAGCTCTGGATATATTGCCCCCAGCAGCTCTGGATATATTGCCCCCAGCAGCTCACCCATGGATATATATTGCCCCCAGCAGCTCTGGATATATTGCCCCCCAGCAGCTCACCCATGGATATATATTGCCCCAGCTCATATATGGATATATTGTGCCTCAGCTCACACATGGATATATTGCCCCAGACCAGCTCACACATGGATACCAGCTCTCATAAATACTGCCCCCAACACACATGGATATACTGCCCCAGCTCCTCTCATGGAATTTGCCCCAGCTCATGGATACTGCCCCCAGCTCATGGATTTTGCCCCAGCTCATGGATTTTGCCCCAGCTCATGAATATGCCCCAGCTCATGGATATACTGCCCCAGCTCATGGATATACTGCCCCAGCTCATGGATATACTGCCACAGCTCCTCATGGATATGCCCCAGCAGCTCATGGATATGCCTCAGCAGCTCATGGATATGCCCCAGCAGCTCATGGATATGCCCCAGCAGCTCATGGATATGCCCCAGCAGCTCATGGATATGCCCCAGCAGCTCATGGATATGCCCCAGCAGCTCATGGATATGCCTCAGCAGCTCATGGATATACCCCAGCTCATGGATATGCCCCAGCAGCTCATGGATATGCCACAGCAGCTCATGGATATGCCCCAGCAGCTCATGGATATACCCCAGCTCATGGATTTGCCCCAGCAGCTCATGGATATGCCTCAGCAGCTCATGGATATGCCCCAGCAGCTCATGGATTTGCCCCAGCAGCTCATGGATTTGCCCCAGCAGCTCATGGATATGCCTCAGCAGCTCATGGATATGCCCCAGCAGCTCATGGATTTGCCCCAGCAGCTCATGGATTTGCCCCAGCAGCTCATGGATTTGCCCCAGCACCAGATGGATAATGCCCCAGCACCAGATGGATAATGCCCCAGCACCAGATGGATAATGCCCCAGCACCAGATGGATAATGCCCCAGCACCAGATGGATACTGGCCCAGCTCCTCATGGATATTGCCCCAGCGCAGCTTGGGCGCTCACCAGGGGGAGCCACGTGACCAGCCGCGATTGGCTGGTGACGTGTTTCCTCCAGGAGGGCGCCGAAGCTGCATGCTTCGGACGCTCGCAGGGAGCGAATACGCGGCGGAGGGTGAGACACCTGCCCTTAGGGTGACGGTGTCACCCTAAAGGCGGGTGTCACCTGGTGCGGGCCGCACCCCCCGCCCCCACGTTACGACGCCAGTGACCTGGGCTATTTATGCTGGTGATGGGTGCAGGTTCTTCCTCTTGTTCCTGCCAGCGTGAGAAGTACATCAAGGTGAGACCTGCCCGCCCTTTGGATTACATCCCGTCGTGTCACAGCTGAAGATTGGCGGGTTTCCCTGGACAGCAGTGCTTAAAGGACGGATAAGCCGCCTTCGGGTGAGGCTTGTGGGGGGACAAACCTCGCTTGCGGGGGGACGTGCTCTTGGTTGGATAATGGTGGAACTGCCTATTGCATGGGGGCGATAGGGCAGGATTGTGATTAAGCACTGCGAGTTATGGTTGTATATGGTTTAATAAAGCTGTGACACATTCCAACTTACATATATGTGTTTGTGTCTTATTCATATTCGGGTTATTGGGGTATGGGCTAGGAAGGTCTCAGGCCTAATCAGTCACGAGCGCCACATCCGCATAGCTTTGTGTGTGAGTAATGGGACGTGGTCAGACGAACTGCATTTACACGCCCAACATTTACACTTCCAGCATTTACACGTCCAGCATTTACTGTTGCAAGAAAAAGTATGTGAACCCTTTGGGATTAGGTGGAGTTTTGCATGAATTGGTCATAAAATGTGCTCTGATCTTCATCTAAGTCACAACAATTTGAAAAACACAGTCTGCTTAAAATAATACAACACAAACATTATATGTTTTCATGTGTTTATTGAACAGAACATGTTAACATTCACAGTGCAGGGTGGAAAAAGTATGTGAACCCCTAGCCTAATGACTTCTCCAAGAGCTAATTGGAGCCAGGAGTGAGCCAACCTTGAGTCCAATCAGTGTGATATTATTGGATGTGTTGCTGAAAGCTGTCCTGCCCTTTAAAAACACACACCAGTTTTGGGTTTACTGGTTTCAAGAAGCACTGCCTGATGTGAACCATGCCTCGCAGAAAAGAGCTCTCAGAAGACCTACAATCAAGAATTGTTGGCTTGCATGAAGCTGGAAAGGGTTACAAAAGTATCTCCAAAAGCCTTGATGTTCATGTGTCCACGGTAAGACAGACTGTCTACAAATGGAGAAAGTTCAGCACTGTTGCTACTCTCCCTAGGCGTGGTCGTCCTGTAAAGATGACTGCAAGAGCACAGCGCAGAATGCTTAATGAGGTAAAGAAGAATCCTAGAGTGTCAGCTAAAGACTTACAGAAATCTCTGGCACATGCTAACATTTTTGTTGACACATCTACAATAAGGAAACATACAAGAATGGAGTACATGGGAGGACACCACGGAGGAAGCCATTGCTGTCCAAAAAGAATATTGCAGCACATTTGAAGTTTGCAAAAAAGCACCTGGATGTTCCACAACACTACTGGCAAAATATTCTGTGGACAGATGAAACCAAAATTGAGTTGTTTGGAAAAGAAAACACAACACTATCAGGGTTATCCAAAGAGATCCGAATTGCTTGAGAAAGGTAACCGAACGCTGAAAATCATCGTTCGGTTACCTTTCCTGACCATTCGGCTATCCAGAGAGCAGGCAATTCGCCAAATCCTGGTGAATTGCCTGCACATACGGTGCCTGTTCGGTGCCTGTTCGAGGGCAGTGAAATCCCCATGAAAAAGCACTGCTTCGGCTATTCAGAGAACACAAACCAGCAGTGAAAGGTTCCCCTAATGCCCTGCCATTCGGTGGTTTAATTCGGCAAATTTATTCAGGAGAATCCCATAGACTTCAATGTTAAAAATATTCCCGTTTTAATTCAATATCTAATAAACTGTTCATTATAAAATTCTGCAGCAAAAAGTCTCTTTATATATAGGTTTTTTTAGGCTACTTTAAGCATTTTTTTTTTTTAAAAAGTCCGATTTTTTTTTTTTTTATTTATTTTTTTTCAGTTTAATTATTTTTTTTGTAACAGCTCTCTTTATTATCATTCCCTGGACCTCCTGTGTAAATTTCAGACATTTTCGCTCAGTAGTTTCTTTGCAAACAGCTGTTTCATTTTCCCAGATTCATACAAACTGTTTTGCTAATTTATTCACTGCCTCCTCTACGTCTCAGCTGCTTCGGCTCTGTGTGATTCGGCTCCTGTTCGGCTCCTGTTCGGGTTTTTCGAAGGTTAATCCAGATGTTTTTGCTTGTTTTCAGCGTGCATTCGGTTAGTTTTCGTCAGGTTTGCGGCAGCTTTTCCCTGCAATTCGGGGACCCTGTGCTGTTTGCTGAATACACCGCAGGGTCACCGAAATGCAATCGGCAAAAGGAACCGAATTGAAGAGAACGAAAAGTCACCGAACGTGCGGTGACTTTTCGAATCTCTCTGAATAACTCTGTATGTGTGGAGAAAAAAGGCACACCACACCAACATCAAAACCTCATCCCCACTGTAAAACATGGCGGAGGGAGCATCATGGTTTGGGGCTGCTTTGCTGCCTCAGGACCTGGACGGATTGTTGTCATTGATGGAAAAATGAATTCCAGAGTTTATCAAGACATTTTGCAGGAAAACGTAAGACCATCTGTCCGCCAACTGAAGCTCCGCAGAGGATGGGTGATGCAACAGGACAATGACCCAAAGCATACAAGTAATTCAACAAAAGAATGGCTTCAACAAAACAAAATACGCCTTCTGGAGTGGCCCAGTCAGAGTCCTGACCTCAACCTGATTGAAATGCTGTGGCATGACCTTAAGAGAGCGATTCACACCAGACATCCCAAGAATATTGCTACACTGAAACAGTTTTGTGAAGAGGAGTGGTCCAAAATTACTCCAGATCGTTGTGCAGGTCTGATCTGCAACTACAGGAAACGTTTGGTTGAGGTTATTGCTGCCAAAGGAGGGTCAACCAGTTATTAAGTCCAAAGGTTCACATACTTTTTCCACCCTGCACTGTGAATGTTTACATGTTATGTTCAATAAACACATGAAAACATATAATGTTTGTGTTGTATTATTTTAAGCAGACTGTGTTTTTGAAATTGTTGTGACGTAGATGAAGATCAGAGACATTTTATGACCAATTCATGCAAAACTCCACGTAATCCCAAAGGGTTCACATACTTTTTCTTGCAACTGTATACGCCCAGCATTTACACGCCCATCATTTATACGCCCAACATTTACACGTCCAGCATTTACACGTCCAGCATTTACACGTCCGGCATTTATACGTCCAGCATTTACACGTCCAGCATTTACACGCCCAGCATTTATGTGTCCAGCATTTATACGTCCAGCATTTATACGTCCAGCATTTACACGCCCAGCATTTACACGCCCAGCATTTACGCGTCCAGCATTTATACGTCCAGCATTTACACGCCCAGCATTTACGCGTCCAGCATTTATACACCCAGCATTTACACATCCGGCATTTATACGTCCAGCATTTATATGTCCAGCATTTACACGCCCAGCATTTACACGCCCAGCATTTATGCGTCCAGCATTTATACGCCCAGCATTTACACGTCCGGCATTTACACGTCCGGCATTTATACGTCCATCATTTATACGTCCAGCATTTACACGTCCGGCATTTATACATCCAGCATTTACACGTCCATCATTTATACGCCCAGCATTTACACGTCCGGCATTTACACGTCCGGCATTTATACATCCATCATTTATACGTCCAGCATTTACACGTCCGGCATTTATACGCCCAATATTTATACGCCCAGCATTTACACGCCCAGCATTTATACGCCCAGTATTTATACGCCCAGTATTTATACGCCCAGTATTTAGGCCCCCGGCACACGAGCATATTTACGGCTCGTGTGCGCCCGCACTTCCCTGCGTCCGTGGGTTTTTGACGGGGAAGGCCATCTACCAGACGTGAAAAAGCCCTCTCCATCAAAAACCTAAACGGGCGCTGACAGGATACAAAGCGCAATTCTCCATAGGATGATCGCGCTTTGTACGCTGAGCACAGAGAGTGGAAGGAATGCCCACTTTCACAGACGTTCCTTCCTTTCTCTCAAAACGCTTGTGTGCCGCCAGCCTTAACGTCCACCGTTTAGGCTAGGGTCAGACGAACGCAGTATTAATGTGCGTTTAGCAGCACTAAATCACGGCCGTGCTAGCAGTAAATTACGTCCAATGCCGGGCAGTATACGAAGAACGGCCGCACGAAAGTGCCACAATGCAAGCAGCAAACAAACACATTTTTTCGAGAACGTCAAACCACTAGTACTGACGTACAGAGTGCGCTGCGTCCGCTAGCGGCGTGTGTGCGTGATTAGGAGACGTCAGACGCTGCTAATGTCCGGCCAACATAACATCCAGACGCAAAAAGTGTTTTATTGATGATCCGTACAAAATCACAGATGAAAATGTGCATCGTATGACCGCTATTGCGTATTCCGTGAAAAAATATGTTCATTCGTTCGAACGCACTTTTTCACGGGCAACGCGAAAAATGCGTTCATTTGACCCTAGCCTTACATGTTCAGCGTTTACACATCCAGCATTTATACACCCGACATTTACACGTCCAGCATTTACACTCCCAGCATTTACACGTCCAGCATTTACACGTCCAGCATTTACACTCCCAGCATTTACACGTCCAGCATTTACACGTCCAGCATTTACACGTCCAGCATTTATACACCCGATATTTACACGTCCAGCATTTATACGTCCAGCATTTACACGTCCAGCATTTATACGTCCAGCATTTATACGTCCAGCACTTATACGCCCAGCATTTACACGTCCAGCATTTACACGCCCAACATTTACACGTCCAGCATTTATACGCCCAGCATTTACACATCCAGCATTTATACGCCCAGCATTTACACGTCCAGCATTTACACGTCCAGCATTTACACGTCCAGCATTTACACGTCCAGCAATTATACGTCCAGCATTTATACGCCCAGCATTTACACGTCCAGCATTTACACGTCCAGCATTTACATGTCCAGCATTTACACGTCCAGCATTTACACGTCCATCATTTACACGCCCAGCATTTACACGCCCAAACTTTACACATCCATCATTTACACGCCCATCATTTACACGCCCAGCACTTACACGTCCAGCATTTACACGTCCAGCATTTACACGTCCAGCATTTACACGTCCAGCAATTACACGTCCAGCATTTATACGCCCAGCATTTACACGTCCAGCATTTACACGCCCAGCATTTACACGCCCAGCATTTACACGTCCAGGATTTATACGTCCAACATTTATACGTCCAACATTTATACGTCCAACATTTACACGTCCAACATTTACACGCCCAGCATTTACAGGTCCAGCATTTTTGACGGACAAAATGTTTTTCATATTAATTTATTTCCCTTCTACATCCGTCAAAAAAACTGTCAGTCACATAAACGGACTGTGTGGCCACTACCTTGTTGTCAGTCAGAAAGGATGTCCGTTGTGCATGGAATGCGGTCATCTGACTCGAGCCTAACAGGGTTATTCAAAGAGATCCAAATTGCTGGCAAAAGGGAACGAAACAGTGAAAATCAGCGTTCGGTTCCCTTTCTTGGCCATTCGTCTATCCAGAGAGCAGGCAATACACCAAATCCTGGCGAATTGCCTGCACATACGGTGCCTGTTCGGTGCCTGTTTGAGGACAGTGAAATCCCCATAGAGAAGCAATGCTTCGGCTATTCAGGGAACACAAACCAGCAGTGAAAGGTTCTCGAAACGCCCTGCCATTCGGTGGTTTCATTCGGCAGGTTTATTCAGGAGAATCCCATAGGCTTCAATGTTACAAATATTCCTGTTTTAATCCAATATCTAATAAACCGTTTATTATTTTAATCTGCAGCAAAAAGTCTCTTTATTTATAGATTTTTTTTAGGATATTTTAAGCATTTTTTTAAAACCTTTTTTCCGATTTATTTTTTTATATATATTTTTTTAAGTTTACTTCTTTTTTCTGTAACAGCCTTTTTATTATCATTCATTGGATTTTATATGTAAATTTCAGACATTTTCGCTCAGTCGTTTCTTTGCAAACAGTGTTTCACTTTTCAAACATTCAAGCAAACTGCTTTTTTTTTCTCACTCCATTCGTCTGCGGTGTCGGGTTTTTCCGGCGGCTGTGCTGCGTGTGATCGGCGGCTGCTCGGGTTTCTCCGGCGTGTTCGGCAGGTTAATCCAGATGTTTTTGCGGGTTTTCGGTGTGCCTTCGCCGGGTTTTGCCTTGAGTGTTCGGCGGGATTGCAGCGACTTTTCCATGCACGGCGGCCCTGTGGTGCTTGCTGAATACACCGCAGGGTCGCCAAAATGGGTTCGCCGATAGAACCGAATTGAAGAGAACAAAAAGTCATTGAACGTGCGGTGACTTTTCGATTCTCTTTGAATAACCCTGATAGACTTCCCAGTGAGTCGGGACAGGGGATCCGGCGGCGCTGGCGGGAGCATCGCGGGGTTTAAGGCCAGGGTCAGACGAAAGCATTTTTCGCGTTGTCCGTGAAAAAGTGCATTCGAACGAATGGACGTATTTTTCACGGAATGCGCAAAAACGGTCATACGATGCGCATTTTCGTCTGTGATTTTGTACGGATCATCAATAAAACCCTTTTTGCGTCTGGACGTTATGTTGGCCGGACATTAGCAGCGTCTGACGTCTCCCAATCACGCACACACACCGCTATGCGGACGCAGCGCACTCTGTACGTCCGTACTAGCGGTATCACGTTCTCGAAAAAATGTGTTCGTTTGCCACTTGCGTTGCACGGACAAACTTTCGTGCGGCTGTTCGTCGTATGTTACCCTGCATTGGACGTCATTTGCTGCTAGCACGGCTGTGATTTCGTGCGGTTAAACGCACGTTAAAACTGCGTTCGTCTGACCCTAGCCTTAGGCTAGGGTCAGACGAAAGCATTTTTCCCCGCGAACGTGAAAATGTGTGTCTGAACGCATTGACATATTTTTTCACGGAATGTGCAAAAACGGTCATACGACGCGCATTTTTCGTGCGTGATTTTGTACGGATCGTCAATAAAACTCTTTTTGCGTCTGGACGTTATGTAGGCTGGACATTATCAGTGTCTGACATCTCCTAATCACGCACACACGCCGCTATGCCGCAGCTGGGCACTCAGTACGTCAGTACTAGCGGTTCAGCGTTCTCAGAAAAATGCGTTCATTTTCCACTTGTGTTGCACGGCCGGACTTTTGTGCGGCCGTACATCGTATATTGGCCGTCATTGCCCGTCATCTGCTGCTAGTGCGGCCGTAATTATGTGCGCCAGAACGCACGATAAAAGTGCGCTGGTCTGACCCCAGCCTAAGGGGAGCAGTGATCAGCGTGGCGGTGTCACCCCGTTACTCGCGGCACTCTATTGATTGTTTGTATAGTCACAGTGAATGGTGTCAGAGTGCGCGGAGTTAAATAATACACTTTGTCACCGTACGGTATAATCAACAAATAACCGTAATAAAGAGGCGGCAAATCATTGTGATTAAGTGGGGAGTTAAAAAAATTACAGGAAAAACATCAAGAATGGGAAAAATAACAATTCTGAGCCCGTGCGGCGTCGAGTACAGAACAAAATGTGCACACACTGCGCCTTAACCCTGTAGTGCCCGCACCCTGCTCAGACGAGCCCTGCACTCTGTATAAACACTGCACCTTAACCCTGTAATGCCTGCACACTGGTTTGTCTCTGCATGTCCTGTTTCTCGTGCTGGTTTGTGTCTCTGCATGTCCTGTTTCTCGCAGATTTGTCTCTCTATAAATGTCCTGTTTCTCGCGCAGATTTGTCTCTCTGCATGTCCTGTTTCTCACATGGATTTGTCTCTCTGCATGTCCTGTTTCTCGCGCTGGTTTCTCTCTCTGCATGTCCTGTTTCTCGCTCTGGTTTCTCTGTCTGCATGTCCTGTTTCTCGCGCTGGCTTGTCTCTCTGCATGTCCTGTTTCTAGCGCTGGTTTCTCTCTATGCATGTCCTGTTTCTCTCTCTGGTTTATCTCTCTGCATGTCCTTTTTCTCGCATGGATTTGTCTCTCTGCATGTCCTGTTTCTCGCGCTGGTTTGTCGCTCTGCATGTCCTGTTTCTTGCGCTGGTTTGTTTCTCTGCATGTCCTCTTTCTCGCACGGATTTGTCTCTGCATGTCCTGTTTCTCGCACAGATTTGTCTCTCTGCATGTCCTGTTTCTGGCGCTGGTTTGTGTCTCTGCATGTCCTGTTTCTTGCACGGATTTGTGTCTTTGCATGTCCTGTTTCTCGCACGGATTTGTGTCTCTGCATGTCCTGTTTCTCGCACGGATTTGTGTCTCTGCATGTCCTGTTTCTCGCACGGATTTGTGTCTCTGCATGTCCTGTTTCTCACGCTGATTTGTGTCTCTGCTTGTCCTGTTTCTCGCGCTGGTTTGTGTCTCTGCATGTCCTGTTTCTCACGCGGATTTGTGTCTCTGCATGTCCTGTTTCTCGCACGGATTTGTGTCTCTGCATGTCCTGTTTCTCACGCTGATTTGTGTCTCTGCATGTCCTGATTCTCGCGCTGGTTTGTGTCTCTGCATGTCCTGTTTCTCGCACGGATTTGTGTCTCTGCATGTCCTGTTTCTCACGCTGATTTGTGTCTCTGCATGTCCTGTTTCTCGCGCTGGTTTGTGTCTCTGCATGTCCTGTTTCTCACGCGGATTTGTGTCTCTGCATGTCCTGTTTCTCGCACGGATTTGTGTCTCTGCATGTCCTGTTTCTCTCACTGATTTGTGTCTCTGCATGTCCTGTTTCTCACGCTGGTTTGTCTCTCTGCATGTCCTGTTTCTCACGCTGATTTGTGTCTCTGCATGTCCTGTTTCTCGCGCTGATTTGTGTCTCTGCATGTCCTGTTTCTCACGCTGATTTGTGTCTCTGCTTGTCCTGTTTCTCGCGCTGATTTGTGTCTCTGCATGTCCTGTTTCTCGCGCTGATTTGTGTCTCTGCATGTCCTGTTTCTCGCGCGGATTTGTCTCTCTCTGTCCTTGTCCTCAGGCTGAAATTGTCCAGAACAACTAGTCCGGTCTGTTTTTTTTACTTTTTTTTTCTTTCCAAACACCTTTTTTAGCCTCTTCTAATTGAGCGCATAGACCTGTGTCCTCGGCTCCTTCCCGTCCCACGGGGGCGGTTTACTAAACGGCGCGAAGAGGCCACAGCCACCTGCGGCAAAAAAAAGATAATCAGAAAGTTATGGCAAAATCTCCAACTTGGCAGTTTTTGTCGTAAATCTGGTCATTTCAGCCCTTATTAATGTGCAGTGAACGGGCGACAGGTTACGGAGGCGAGAGTCAAACTACCCGGACCTTCAAATGCGCCCGCTTGATGCTGCACGGGCATGTGGTTGTCAGGGCAGCCTGTGATTGAAGAAAGTGAGAGATTGTGTGCTTCATTTGCATGTCCTACCCAGAATTCCCTGCTACACACTGGGAGTGCGGCAGCGCAAGTTTCAAACACGTTTCACAATGACTTATTAACCTCCTAGTGAGCCTGGGAATCTGCGTAGCAAGAGGTTTCACACACTTTGTTTGTATCACACATTTTGTTTGTATCACACGTTTTGTTCGTATCACACGCTTTGTTCGTATCACACGCTTTGTTCGTATCACACTCTTTGTTCGTATCACACGCTTTGTTCGTATCACACGCTTTGTTCGTATCACACTCTTTGTTCGTATCACACGCTTTGTTCGTATCACACTCTTTGTTCGTATCACACGCTTTGTTCGTATCACACGCTTTGTTCGTATCACACTCTTTGTTCGTATCACACGCTTTGTTCGTATCACACTCTTTGTTCGTATCACACGTTTTGTTCGTATCACACGCTTTGTTCGTATCACACGCTTTGTTCGTATCACACTCTTTGTTCGTATCACACGCTTTGTTCGTATCACACTCTTTGTTCGTATCACACGCTTTCTTCGTATCACACTCTTTGTTCGTATCACACGCTTTGTTCGTATCACACGCTTTGTTCGTATCACACTCTTTGTTCGTATCACACTCTTTGTTCGTATCACACTCTTTGTTCGTATCACACTCTTTGTTCGTATCACACACTTTGTTCGTATCACACACTTTGTTCGTATCACACGCTTTGTTTGTATCACACGTTTTGTTCGTATCACACGTTTTTGTGTTGCATGTTTTGTTTGTATTGCTTGTTTTGTTTGTATCACACACTTTGTATCACACACTTTGTTTGTATCACACGTTTTGTTTGTATCACACACTTTGTTTGTATCACACACTTTGTTTGTATCACACGTTTTGTTCGTATCACACATTTTTGTGTTGCATGTTTTGTTTGTATTGCTCGTTTTGTTCGTATCACACACTTTGTTCGTATCACACATTTTTGTGTTGCATGTTTTGTTTGTATTGCTCGTTTTGTTTGTATCACACGTTTTGTTTGTGTCACACATTTTGTTCGTATTGCTAGTTTTGTTCATATCACACGTTCTTTTTTTCTGTAACAGACCTTTTTATTATCATTCATAGGATTTTACATGTAAATTCCAGACATTTTCGTTCAGTCGTTTTTTTTGAAACAGCAGGTTTGTGGCGGCGGCATTCGGCGGCCGACTCCCTGCACTTCAGGGACCCTGCAGGGAAATTTGATTCCTCAAAGTGCAGGGAACAACAGAACACCAAAATGTTGGCGTCATTTCGGTGCTCTGTGAGTAACTCCTTTAGTGGTGGGGTTTTTTGCCACCCCCTGGAAAGTGCCAGCCTAGGCCTTGTCTACCCAGGACATACTGCATAAATGCTTATGCCGGCTATTGAATACGGAGATGTACTGTATGCAGCCACCCCGCAAACACACCTACATAAACTTACTACATTGTGTAACTCATTCTGTCGCTTTGTGCTACAATGTAACTACATGACCCACCATTGTGACATGTTAAAAGAGCTAAACTGGCCGTCACTGGAATCTAGACACACCCTTCACCTTTCCAACCTGGTGTTTAAGAGCTTTTCTGGGAAGCTGCCACCCTACCTGAATAGACTGCTTCCCCCCGCAGCTCCCTCATCCTATAACCTCAGATCCAGGACCTGCACCTTACTTGCAATACCGCAATACAAAAAGACAGTGGCTCAATCCTCATATTCCTAAAGAGCGCCACAATTATGGAATAACCTCCCAGAAGCCATCAAATCTTCCCCCAGTCTAAAGTCACTCAAGAGCTCCTTACTAACATACCTCAATATGGAATGCACCTGTAAACATGTAACATAATGACTATATACAGAATGCGCCTGTTAACATGTAACATAATGACTATATACAGAATGCACCTGTAAACATGTAACATAGTGACTATATACAGAATGTACCTGTAAACATGTAACATAGTGACTATATACAGAATGCACCTGTAAACATGTAACATAGTGACTATATACAGAATGCACCTGTAAACATGTAACATAATGACTATATACAGAATGCACCTGTAAACATGTAACAGTGACTTTATACAGAATGCACCTGTAAACATGTAACACAGTGACTATATACAGAATGCACCTGTAAACATGTAACACAGTGACTATATACAGAATGCACCTGTAAACATGTAACATAATGACTATATACATAATGTGCCTGTAAACATGTAACACAGTGACTATATACAGAATGTGCCTGTAAACATGTAACACAGTGACTATATACAGAATGCACCTGTAAACATGTAACATAGTGACTACATACATAATGCACCTGTAAACATGTAACATTGACTTTATACAGAATGCACCTGTAAACATGTAACACAGTGACTATATACAGAATGCACCTGTAAACATGTAACACAGTGACTATATACAGAATGCACCTGTAAATATGTAACATAGTGACTATATACAGAATGCACCTGTAAACATGTAACATAATGACTATATACAGAATGTGCCTGTAAACATGTAACACAGTGACTATATACAGAATGTGCCTGTAAACATGTAACACAGTGACTATATACAGAATGCACCTGTAAACATGTAACATAGTGACTACATACATAATGCACCTGTAAACATGTAACATAATGAATATATACTGTACAGAATGCACCTGTAAACATGTAACATAATGACTATATACTGTACAGAATGCACCTGTAAACATGTAACATAGTGACTATATACATAATGCACCTGTAAACATGTAACATAGTGACTATATACAAAATGCACCTGTAAACATGTAACATAGTGACTATATACATAATGCACCTGTAAACATGTAACATAATGACTGTTTCCTACATATTTATTTTCTGTTAATCTGTATATTTGTGTTTTTTTAATATCTTGCATTGTATTACTTTGTATTTCTGTAACTGTAACATTTCAATGTTCTTGAACCCAGGACATACTTGAAAACAAGATAAATATCAATGTATCCTTCCTGGGAAAATCCTTTATAAATAAATAAATAAACAAACCTGCTGATTGAAACCACCGAACATCAGGGCATTTCACTGACATTCCTCTGCTGTTCGTGTTCTCTGAATAGAAACAAGAGAAGTCTCAATGTATCCTTCCTGGTAAAATACTTTGCAAATGAATAAATAAATTAACCATTACTTCTCGATGGTGATTTGCCCCATATTTGCTGGCAGTTCGCCAAAATTTGTGTGTGAGCATATCACAGAGCTCCAGTGGTGAATTTGTGGGAGGGGTGGGTCGCCCCAGGTACCAGTGATTATTGGGGTGTCATTAGGGAGTACTAGGAGGTGCCACTGTGACTGTGTGTCAGCTTTGAGCTATGTTCTCAAACAATGAGCAGTGGAGCAGTGCATAGAAACATAGAAACTGTCGGCAGATAAGAACCTTTCGGCCCATCTAGTCGCCCAATTACATGGATACTTTACCTGGATTTATCTTTTGTTTAGGATAGCCTTATGCCTATCCCATGCTTGCTTAGATTCAATCCAAACTGTTTTGGCCTCTACCACTTCAACTGGAAGGCTGTTCCATGTATCCACCACCCTCTCAGTAACATAATGCTTCCTGATGTTACTTTTAAACCGTTGCGTTTGCATTAGGAGAATAAAAATCCCCTCTCCTCTCTCCATAGCTCCTCCCCTGCCCCGCAGCAGCTCTAGGAGAGGGGAGTGGGATGTAATTTGTGTGCAGAGAGAGAGGATGACAGTAAACAGCAGGTAAAGGGGGGTTTATCAGCAGAATATGAAGCCCTGTCTGCTTACTGCTGTTTAAAGTGGACCTTTCCTTAACCAGCACTGCAGTGATCAGAAATTTGTCACTGAGCTGCCTGGCTCCTGGTGAGGTCATGCATAGAGGGGGCCAGGCTGCATTCACTGCATCACCAAGGAATAGGCAGCCCAGGGTAAACAGGGACAGGAAAGAGGGAGTCTTAAAATACTGGAATAGTAAAGAAAAAATACAATAGCCACATCTCATACCTGCAAAACACACACCCATTATCTGATCAGCAACTCAGCACACACACACACACACACACCTCCAAGCCACCCACACACGCACAACTCCCATCCCACAAAACCTGCCACCCACACACACAACTCCCAGCACACAAAACCAACCACCCACATACAACTCCCATCACACAAAATCAGCCACCCACACACAACTCCCATCACAAAACCAGCCACACACACACAACTCCCATCACACAAAACCAACCAACACACAACCTCATCACTCAACTCCCAACACACAACCAAGCCACCAACACACAACCCCATCACACAACTCCCAACACACAACTCCTATCACACAAAACCAGCCACCCCAACACACACACAACTCCCATCACACAAAACCAGCCACCCACACACAACTCCCATCACACTATCAGCCACCCACACACAACTCCCATCACAAAACCAGCCACCCAGACACAACTCCCATCACACAAAACCAGCCACCCACACACAACTCCCATCACACAAAACCAACCAACACACAACCCCATCACACAACTCCCAACACACAACCCAGCCACCAACACACAACTCCTATCACACAAAACCAGCCACCCCAACACACACACAACTCCCATCACACAAAACCAGCCACCCACACACAACTCCCATCACACTATCAGCCACCCACACACAACTCCCATCACAAAACCAGCCACCCAGACACAACTCCCATCACACAAAACCAGCCACCCACACACAACTCCCATCACACAAAACCAACCAACACACAACCCCATCACACAACTCCCAACACACAACCAAGCCACCAACACACAACCCACATCACACAACTCCCACACACAACCCAGCCACCAACACACAACTCCTATCACACAAAACCAGCCACCCCAACACACACACACACACAACTCCCATCAACAAAACCAGGCACATGTGTATTTTTGTTCATAGCATGAGGATGGATATGTTGTGAGTTTGCAAAATCACTTAAAAATAACAATTCAAAAATAATCTACACTTGCCTCTTATTGCACAGCACAGAGGACGCATAATCCACCATCGGCAGATTCATAATATATCATTATTGTATGTATATGTCATGTCCTGCCAGAATGCTATAACTAAAAAATATTTTTGAAAACATTAAAAAAGTGTGTGTTATTATTATTATGTTTTTACATTTTAAAGTGGGGGGGTTGCCAATTATAGGATCCGCCCCGGGTGCCAAATGTTCTAGGTACGCCCCTGCATGTTGCACACTTTGTTCTTGGCACACACTTTTTTCTGGTCACATACTTTGTTTGTGTCACACACTTTGTTAGTGTCCCACGCTTTGTTCGTGTCACACGCTTTCTTCGTGTCACACGCTTTCTTCGTGTCACACGCTTTCTTCATGTCGCACACTTTCTTCGTGTCACACGCTTTGTGCACCCACTTTCTTCATGTAGCACAATTTGTTTGTGTTACACACTTTGTGTCACACACTTTTTTGTGACACATGCTTTGTTTGTGTAACACACTTTGTTTGTGTCACACACTTTGTTTGTGCCACATGCTTTTTTTGGGTCACATGGTTTGTTTATGTTGCAAGCTTTGTTCGTGTCACACGCTTTGTGTCACACACTTTGTGCACACACTTTGTTTGTGCCACACACTTTGTGTTGCACGCTTTGTTCGTGTCACACACTTTCCTCGTGCTGCACACTTTGTGTTGCACACATTGTTTATGTTGCACACATTGTGTTGCACACTTTGTCACATTGTTTGTTCGTCTCACACACTTTGTCCGCGTCACACACTTTGTTCGTGTCACACGTTTCATCCTCTTTAATCCTAATAGTTTGTTTAAATTTATATGTTTCCCTAAACTAAATAATTTTGATTCCAGCAGATCTTTCTCTCTACGTATGGAATTTTGTTTTTCCTGTAATCCAGTGGATCCCTCGTTTTCCCTCATTGCTGTCAATGGCTGATGTTAAAGCTCTCCCCGCGCCATGGT
Source organism: Leptobrachium leishanense (assembly GCA_009667805.1). Classification (NCBI taxonomy): domain Eukaryota; kingdom Metazoa; phylum Chordata; class Amphibia; order Anura; family Megophryidae; genus Leptobrachium; species Leptobrachium leishanense. Next base: position 6,312,215 of record CM019070.1, read on the forward strand.
TTGTGTCTATTCTTACTGCTGGCGGTTCGCACCGTTTCATTATCCGGTTGCCGCGGTGGGGGTGTCGTTCAGCGCTGTAATCGGTATTCCGGTGTAAACGTCAGTGAGATGGGATCACGCACGCCGACAGTTTCCCCCTCGTGACACACGGTGTGCTTAACCCGCGGGTGACCTGCCGCCCCTGTCAGCAAAATCATCAGAAAACCCATCTCAAGCCTGTCTGCGAAAAACGCGCTGGCCGCAAACAACAGAGACATTAACGCCTGCACTGCTGGTTTATACGCAGAATACAGGAGGCTGATACTGTGAATACACGGTGCAGGGCAGCATTCCCTCTACAGGAGCAGACATTACCTTATACAGGGTGCGGGGTCCCTACAAGCTGAGAACTCCCGGTGCATTTACTGCAAAAATACAGAGTATCTCTGTGCAGAGGAGCTTACAATCTATGAGGTGAGGGGGATCCTGCACAGAGGAGCTTACACTCTATGAGGTGAGGGGGATCCTGTGCAGAGGAGCTTACAATCTATGAGGTGAGGGGGATCCTGTGCAGAGGAGCTTACAATCTATGAGGTGAGGGGGATCCTGTGCAGAGGAGCTTACAATCTATGAGGTGAGGGGGATCCTGCGCAGAGGAGCTTACACTCTATGAGGTGAGGGGGATCCTGTGCAGAGGAGCTTACACTCTATGAGGTGAGGGGGATCCTGTGCAGAGGAGCTTACAATCTATGAGGTGAGGGGGATCCTGTGCAGAGGAGCTTACAATCTATGAGGTGAGGGGGATCCTGTGCAGAGGAGCTTACAATCTGTGAGGTGAGGGGATCCTGTGCAGAGGAGCTTACAATCTGTGAGGTGAGGGGGATCCTGAGCAGAGGAGCTTACAATCTATGAGGTGAGGGGGATCCTGCGCAGAGGAGCTTACAATCTATGAGGTGAGGGGGATCCTGTGCAGAGGAGCTTACAATCTATGAGGTGAGGGGGATCCTGCGCAGAGGAGTTTACAATCTATGAGGTGAGGGGATCCTGTGCAGAGGAGCTTACAATCTATGAGGAGAGGGGATCCTGCGCAGAGGAGCTTACAATCTATGAGGAGAGGGGATCCTGCGCAGAGGAGCTTACAATCTATGAGGTGAGGGGGATCCTGTGCAGAGGAGCTTACAACTCTATGAGGTGAGGGGATCCTGCGCAGAGGAGCTTACAATCTATGAGGTGAAGGGGATCCTGTGCAGAGGAGCTTACAATCTATGAGGTGAGGGGATCCTGTGCAGAGGAGCTTACAATCTATGAGGTGAGGGGGATCCTGCGCAGAGGCGCTTACAATCTATGAGGTGAGGGGGATCCTGCGCAGAGGAGCTTACAATCTATGAGGTGAGGGGGATCCTGCGCAGAGGAGCTTACAATCTATGAGGTGAGGGGGATCCTGTGCAGAGGAGCTTACAATCTATGAGGTGAAGGGGATCCTGTGCAGAGGAGCTTACAATCTATGAGGTGAGGGGGATCCTGTGCAGAGGAGCTTACAATCTATGAGGTGAGGGGGATCCTGCGCAGAGGAGCTTACAATCTATGAGGTGAGGGGATCCTGCGCAGAGGAGCTTACAATCTATGAGGTGAGGGGGATCCTGTGCAGAGGAGCTTACAATCTATGAGGTGAGGGGGATCCTGCGCAGAGGAGCTTACAATCTATGAGGTGAGGGGGATCCTGCGCAGAGGAGCTTACAATCTATGAGGTGAGGGGGATCCTGTGCAGAGGAGCTTACACTCTATGAGGTGAGGGGGATCCTGCGCAGAGGAGTTTACACTCTATGAGGTGAGGGGGATCCTGTGCAGAGGAGCTTACAATCTATGAGGTGAGGGGGATCCTGTGCAGAGGAGCTTACAATCTATGAGGTGAGGGGGATCCTGTGCAGAGGAGCTTACAATCTATGAGGTGAGGGGATCCTGCGCAGAGGAGCTTACAATCTATGAGGTGAGGGGGATCCTGCGCAGAGGAGCTTACACTCTATGAGGTGAGGGGGATCCTGCGCAGAGGAGCTTACACTCTATGAGGTGAGGGGGATCCTGTGCAGAGGAGCTTACAATCTATGAGGTGAGGGGGATCCTGCGCAGAGGAGCTTACAATCTATGAGGTGAGGGGGATCCTGCGCAGAGGAGCTTACAATCTATGAGGTGAGGGGGATCCTGCGCAGAGGAGCTTACAATCTATGAGGTGAGGGGGATCCTGCGCAGAGGAGTTTACAATCTATGAGGTGAGGGGATCCTGCGCAGAGGAGCTTACAATCTATGAGGTGAGGGGGATCCTGCGCAGAGGAGTTTACAATCTATGAGGTGAGGGGGATCCTGCGCAGAGGAGCTTACAATCTATGAGGTGAGGGGGATCCTGCACAGAGGAGCTTACAATCTATGAGGTGAGGGGATCCGGCGCAGAGGAGCTTACAATCTATGAGGTGAGGGGGATCCTGTGCAGAGGAGCTTACAATCTATGAGGTGAGGGGGATCCTGTGCAGAGGAGCTTACAATCTATGAGGTGAGGGGATCCTGTGCAGAGGAGTTACAATCTATGAGGTGAGGGGGATCCTGTGCAGAGGAGCTTACAATCTATGAGGTGAGGGGATCCTGCGCAGAGGAGCTTACAATCTATGAGAGGGGGATCCTGCGCAGAGGAGTTTACAATCTATGAGGTGAGGGGGATCCTGTGCAGAGGAGTTTACAATCTATGAGGTGAGGGGGATCCTGTGCAGAGGAGCTTACAATCTATGAGGTGAGGGGATCCTGCGCAGAGGAGCTTACAATCTATGAGGAGAGGGGATCCTGTGCAGAGGAGCTTACAATCTATGAGGTGAGGGGGATCCTGCGCAGAGGAGCTTACAATCTATGAGGTGAGGGGGATCCTGTGCAGAGGAGTTTACAATCTATGAGGTGAGGGGGATCCTGTGCAGAGGAGCTTACAATCTATGAGGTGAGGGGGATCCTGTGCAGAGGAGCTTACAATCTATGAGGTGAGGGGATCCTGTGCAGAGGAGCTTACAATCTATGAGGTGAGGGGGATCCTGTGCAGAGGAGTTTACAATCTATGAGGTGAGGGGGATCCTGTGCAGAGGAGCTTACAATCTATGAGGTGAGGGGGATCCTGCGCAGAGGAGCTTACAATCTATGAGGTGAGGGGGATCCTGCGCAGAGGAGCTTACAATCTATGAGGTGAGGGGGATCCTGTGCAGAGGAGCTTACAATCTATGAGGTGAGGGGATCCTGCGCAGAGGAGCTTACAATCTATGAGGTGAGGGGGATCCTGTGCAGAGGAGCTTACAATCTATGAGGTGAGGGGGATCCTGCGCAGAGGAGTTTACACTCTATGAGGTGAGGGGGATCCTGCGCAGAGGAGCTTACAATCTATGAGGTGAGGGGGATCCTGTGCAGAGGAGCTTACAATCTATGAGGTGAGGGGGATCCTGTGCAGAGGAGCTTACAATCTATGAGGTGAGGGGGATCCTGTGCAGAGGAGCTTACAATCTATGAGGTGAGGGGATCCTGTGCAGAGGAGCTTACAATCTATGAGGTGAGGGGATCCTGTGCAGAGGAGCTTACAATCTATGAGGTGAGGGGGATCCTGCGCAGAGGAGCTTACAATCTATGAGGTGAGGGGATCCTGTGCAGAGGAGCTTACAATCTATGAGGTGAGGGGATCCTGTGCAGAGGAGCTTACAATCTATGAGGTGAGGGGGATCCTGCGCAGAGGAGCTTACAATCTATGAGGTGAGGGGGATCCTGCGCAGAGGAGTTTACAATCTATGAGGTGAGGGGGATCCTGCGCAGAGGAGCTTACAATCTATGAGGTGAGGGGGATCCTGCGCAGAGGAGTTTACAATCTATGAGGTGAGGGGGATCCTGCGCAGAGGAGCTTACAATCTATGAGGTGAGGGGGATCCTGCGCAGAGGAGCTTACAATCTATGAGGTGAGGGGGATCCTGTGCAGAGGAGCTTACAATCTATGAGGTGAGGGGGATCCTGCGCAGAGGAGCTTACAATCTATGAGGTGAGGGGGATCCTGTGCAGAGGAGCTTACAATCTATGAGGTGAGGGGGATCCTGTGCAGAGGAGTTTACAATCTATGAGGTGAGGGGATCCTGTGCAGAGGAGTTTACAATCTATGAGGTGAGGGGGATCCTGCGCAGAGGAGCTTACAATCTATGAGGAGAGGGGATCCTGTGCAGAGGAGCTTACAATCTATGAGGTGAGGGGGATCCTGCGCAGAGGAGCTTACAATCTATGAGGTGAGGGGGATCCTGTGCAGAGGAGCTTACAATCTATGAGGTGAGGGGGATCCTGTGCAGAGGAGCTTACAATCTATGAGGTGAGGGGATCCTGCGCAGAGGAGCTTACAATCTATGAGGTGAGGGGGATCCTGTGCAGAGGAGCTTACAATCTATGAGGTGAGGGGGATCCTGTGCAGAGGAGCTTACAATCTATGAGGTGAGGGGATCCTGCGCAGAGGAGCTTACAATCTATGAGGTGAGGGGATCCTGTGCAGAGGAGCTTACAATCTATGAGGTGAGGGGATCCTGTGCAGAGGAGTTTACAATCTATGAGGTGAGGGGGATCCTGCGCAGAGGAGCTTACAATCTATGAGGTGAGGGGGATCCTGTGCAGAGGAGCTTACAATCTATGAGGTGAGGGGATCCTGCGCAGAGGAGCTTACAATCTATGAGGTGAGGGGATCCTGTGCAGAGGAGCTTACAATCTATGAGGTGAGGGGATCCTGCGCAGAGGAGCTTACAATCTATGAGGTGAGGGGGATCCTGCGCAGAGGAGCTTACAATCTATGAGGTGAGGGGGATCCTGCGCAGAGGAGCTTACAATCTATGAGGTGAGGGGGATCCTGCGCAGAGGAGCTTACACTCTATGAGGTGAGGGGATCCTGCGCAGAGGAGCTTACACTCTATGAGGTGAGGGGATCCTGCGCAGAGGAGCTTACAATCTATGAGGTGAGGGGGATCCTGCGCAGAGGAGTTTACAGACACATGTGTTGATTGTAACTTGTTTTCTGAGCTCATGATCGTGTTTGGGCCGGCAGTAGCAGCCTCTGGGCTTGTTATACAGAGCCTGGTTCGGGTCTAGATCCTGTGCGTTTGGGTGATTTTAATATACTTATTTATACCAAAGCTTGACAAATTTGCTTTGATTCTAGAGCCAATGTTTCCGAAACGCTGGGAAGCTGCCTCTGCGAGTTGGTTTGTTCTGACCCAAGAAATGATTTTAGCTGCTTCTATGTATTTATCACTTTGTTACTTGGTGCTTTTTGCTGTTAGGTATGTTTTGTGCATGTCGTCTTGTGGCTACATTTTGAGCCTAGACGTGTAGAGCGATGCTTCTAATATCAGTTTGGACGCTCTGATATATATATACTTATTATATTATTTGTGTTGTTAACATCTGTACATTGTGACGTTGTGATATTGTTTTATTTATTTACTTATTTTCTTTGCTCTGTTGTCATTGGACGCCGCCCTATTTACCCCCTGCAGACACACACAGACACACACACACACACACACACACACACACACACACACATAAATACATACACCAAGGCTGGATATATTTACATTAACTGTAAAAGACCAGAAGTAAACATTGAAGCCACTAGATGTTTAGAAGCCAAAGACTGGTGTAAAATAAACTGGAAATTAAGGAGCCAGGAGTACAATTCTAGGAGCCCGTGGCTACCAGTCTCCTGGCTTTGTCAAGCCCTGCTTTATACAAGTATCAAGATCTGCACAATCTGTTCCCATATTCTTTCTTCGAGGCATTGAATGAAAACGTGTTTGAAGGCAGAAGGTTGGCCTGAAAATACAACCCTAAAGCCCTACAGCAGAGAGCCCTGGCTGGCTGAAAGCCATGTGAGTTGGACCATTGCTATACCTTTGGAGGTCCATATTTGATGTACACATTGCACTATGACAGTATCTGTTTTTCTATGTATCCTCCATGTATCAATGGGATTGATTCAATGGGGATGATTTTTACAAATGATTCAATAGGAAAGATTCATTGGGACTGATTCACACACAATTACGTGATTATTATCAATACTGGAACTACTTAACCCCGGATCAATCCGGCTTCCGTCCAAATCATTCAACTACAACCGCCCTTTAAACGTTGGCAATGATATCCAGGCTGGGATGGAACAAGGAAACCTAACTGGAGCATCTTCCTTGATTTTGCCAAGGCCTTTGACACAGTAGACCATGGCATCTTATTAGAAAAACTTAAAGACTCTGGTATTGGTGATCACACGCTAACCTGGTTTCAATCATATGTATCCGACCGATCACAATATGTGTCCATTTCTGGCACCTCCCCCTCCCAGTCACATGCGATGTACCCCAAGGCTCCATACTTGGCCCCCTGCTATTCACAATATTCATAAATGATCTGCCCAATGTCTGCAAAGCCTCAACTGTACACATGTACGCAGACGACACTGTAACCTATACCAGCAAACCAAATCTCCCGCAGCTGGAGGCCGTGCTGCAAGAACAATTCACAGAGGTAGAAAAGTGGATCAAACACAACAAACTTTTTCTAAATAATGACAAAACTGTAACGATGCTCTTTGGAACAAAACCTAAACTACACAAATTGCAAAATCCCCATCTATGTGTTGGGACAAAATCAAATGACACGCTGACCCCAGTCACTTCTCTCAAATATCTAGGTATGTGGTTGGACCCAAATCTATCGTTTGGCCCCACATCGAAAAACTCTCATCTAAACTTTACCCCAAACTAGGTGCCCTGTACAGAAACAAATCATGCCTGAGCCCCGCGGTAACAAAGCAGATTGTACAACAAATGCTTATGCCGGCTATTGATTACGGAGATGTAGTGTATGCAGCCACCCCGCAAACACACCTTCATAAACTTACTACATTGTATAACTCATTCTGCCGCTTTGTGCTACAATGTAATTACAAGACCCACCATTGTGACATGTTAAAAGAGCTAAACTGGCCGTCGCTGGAGTCTAAACGCACCCTTCACCTTTCCAACCTGGTGTTTAAGAGCATTTCTGGGGGAAGCTGCCACCCTACCTGAATAGACTGCTTCCCTCAGCAGCTCCCTCATCCTATAACCTCCGATCCAGGACCTGCACCTTACTTGCAATACCACAATACAAAAAGAAAGTGGCTCGGTCCTCATTTTCCTACAGAGCACCACAATTATGGAATAACCTCCCAGACGTCATCAAATCTTCCCCCAGTCTAAAGACACTCAAGAGTTCCCTATTAACATACCTCAATACAGAATGTACCTGCAAACATGTAACACAGTGACTATATACAGAATGCACCTGTAAACATGTAACACTGTGACTATATACAGAATGTACCTGTAAACATGTAACACAGTGACTATATACAAAATGCACCTGTAAACATGTAACATAGTGACTATATACAGAATGCACCTGTAAACATGTAACACAGTGACTATATACAGAATGCACCTGTAAACATGTAACATAGTGACTATATACATAATGTACCTGTAAACATGTAACACAGTGACTATATACAGAATGCACCTGTAAACATGTAACATAGTGACTATATACATAATGTACCTGTAAACATGTAACACAGTGACTATATACAGAATGCACCTGTAAACATGTAACATAGTGACTAGATGCAGAATGTGCCTGTAAACATGTAACAGTGACTATATACAGAATGTGCCTGTAAACATGTAACAGTGACTATATACAGAATGCACCTGTAAGCATGTAACACAGTGACTATATACAGAATGCACCTGTAAACATGTAACACAGTGACTATATACAGAATGCACCTGTAAACATGTAACACAGTGACTATATACAGAATGCACCTGTAAACATGTAACACAGTGACTATATACAGAATGCACCTGTAAACATGTAACACAGTGACTATATACAGAATGCACCTGTAAACATGTAACACAGTGACTATATACAGAATGCACCTGTAAACATGTAACACAGTGACTATATACAGAATGCACCTGTAAACATGTAACACAGTGACAATATACAGAATGCTCCTGTAAACATGTAATACAGTGACTATATACAGAATGCACCTGTAAACATGTAACACAGTGACTATATACAGAATGCACCTGTAAACATGTAACACAATGACTATATACAGAATACACCTGTAAACATGTAACACAGTGACTATATACAGAATGCACCTGTAAACATGTGACACAGTGACTATATACAGAATGCACCTGTAAACATGTAACATAGTGACTATATACAGAATGCACCTGTAAACATGTAACACAGTGACTATATACAGAATGCACCTGTAAACATGTAACATAGTGACTATATAAAGAATGCACCTGTAAACATGTAACATAGTGACTATATACAGAATGTGCCTGTAAACATGTAACATAGTGACTATATACATAATGTGCCTGTAAACATGTAACACAGTGACTATATACATAATGCACCTGTAAACATGTGACACAATGACTATATACAGAATGCACCTGTAAACATGTAACACAGTGACTATATACAGAATGCACCTGTAAACATGTAACATAGTGACTATATACAGAATGTGCCTGTAAACATGTAACACAGTGACTATATACATAATGTGCCTGTAAACATGTAACACAGTGACTATATACATAATGCACCTGTAAACATGTGACACAATGACTATATACAGAATGCACCTGTAAACATGTAACACAGGACTATATACAGAATGCACCTGTAACATGTAACACAGTGACTATATACCAGAATGTGCCTGTAAACATGTAACATAGTGACTATATACAGAATGTGCCTGTAAACATGTAACACAGTGACTATATACAGAATGCCACTGTAAACGTGTAACACAGTGACTATATACAGAATGCGCCTGTAAACGTGTAACACAGTGACTATATACAGAATGCACCTGTAAACATGTAACACAGTGACTATATACAGAATGCGCCTGTAAACATGTAACCAGTGACTATATACAGAATGTGCCTGTAAACATGTAACACATGTGACTATATACATAATGTACCTGTAAACATGTAACACAGGTGACTATATCATGAATGCACCTGTAAACATGTAACACAGTGACTATATACAGCAATGCGCCTGTAAACATGTAACACAGTGACTATATACAGAATGCACCTGTAAACAATGTAACACAGTGACTATATACAGAATGTGCCTGTAACATGTAACACAGTGACTATATACAGAATGCACCTGTTAACATGTAACTATATGACTATATACAGAATGCACCTGTAACATGTAACACAGTGACTATTTCCTACATATTTATTTACTGTTAATCTGTATATATATATATTATAATATATTATATATATATATATATATTAATATCTTGCATTTTATTACTTTGTATTTCTGTAACAATTCAATGTTCTTGAACCCAGGACCTACTTGAAAACCAGAGAAATCTCAATGTATCCGTCCTGGGAAAATCATTTATAAATAAATAAATGATTATTTGTATTTGAACCAATTGATTTATCCAGAGATCAGTCACTTTATAATATGCCGCTAAGTGGGTGTAAATGGAAAATAAGGGAGCGCCACACCAAGTATCTGCCTGATGTGTTGGTCCCGCTGCACCAAGTATCTGCCTGATGTGTTGGTCCCACCGCACCAAGTATCTGCCTGATGTGTTGGTCCCCCGCACCAAATATCTGCCTGATGTGTTGGTCCCGCCGCACCAAGTATCTGCCTGATGTGTTGGTCCCGCCGCACCAAGTATCTGCCTGATGTATTGGTCCCGCCGCACCAAGTATCTGCCTGATGTGTTGGTCCCCCCGCACCAAGTATCTGCCTGATGTATTGGTCCCCCCGCACCAAGTATCTGCCTGATGTATTGGTCCCCCGCACCAAGTATCTGCTGATGTATTGGTCCCGCCGCACCAAGTATCTGCCTGATGTATTGGTCCCGCCGCACCAAGTATCTGCCTGATGTGTTGGTCCCCCCGCACCAAGTATCTGCCTGATGTATTGGTCCCGCCGCACCAAGTATCTGCCTGATGTATTGGTCCCCCCGCACCAAGTATCTGCCTGATGTATTGGTCCCGCCGCACCAAGTATCTGCCTGATGTATTGGTCCCCCCGCACCAAGTATCTGCCTGATGTATTGGTCCCGCCGCACCAAGTATCTGCCTGATGTATTGGTCCCCCGCCACCAAGTATCTGCCTGAATGTATTGGTCCCCCCGCACCAAGTATCTGCCTGATGTATTGGTCCCGCCGCACCAAGTATCTGCCTGATGTATTGGTCCCCCCGCACCAAGTATCTGCCTGATGTGTTGGTCCCGCTGCACCAAGTATCTGCCTGATGTGTTGGTCCCGCTGCACCAAGTATCTGCCTGATGTGTTGGTCCCCCCGCACCAAGTATCTGCCTGATGTGTTGGTCCCACCGCACCAAGTATCTGCCTGATGTGTTGGTCCCGCCGCACCAAGTATCTGCCTGATGTGTTGGTCCCGCCGCACCAAGTATCTGCCTGATGTGTTGGTCCCCCCGCACCAAGTATCTGCCTGATGTGTTGGTCCCGCCGCACCAAGTATCTGCCTGATGTGTTGGTCCCGCATTTTGTTTTGCCCTGCAGTGATTATCCAGGTAGACGTGTTTCGCGTCACGTTGTTCGGATGAGACGGGATCGCTGGCGCTCGCGCGGTTCCCCTGAAATCCCATCGCCCGGGATGGATTCTCTAAACGGATTACCATCGACTGCTGCAGTAATTCACGTCTCGTCTCAATTCATTTCGAGCCCAAATGGACGGATTGATCCATGGTGAAAGAAACTCACACTAATAAGAGCCTTCTGGGCCGCGGACATGTCTGCTGCTTAACCCTTCCATGACCGGATTGTCAGCTGATCGCGCCCCAAGAAAGCAAGACTGGAACGTAACACACCAGTATTTGTCTGTGTTTCTCCCAGATGTCACCACCGGCCCCGGCTCTGTGTCCATTCAATTAACCCGTGACTAAGCCCCCCCCCCCCCTGTACACGTTTTAGCGGTGCAGCGTCCCGTTAAAGTGATGGATCTGCTGGGACTCATTAGAGATGGGAAGATATGGACCGGAGGCTTCCATTAGAAGGTTGTGTGTGATGGCCGCGTGGCCTCCTGCCGTGACGCCATCAAGGAGCAGAGGAACAGTAATGGCTGTCAGAGCGTTATATGGGGAGGGGGCAGCTCGGCTGCAGCGCTTCGTCCTGCTGATTGAATGGTTTATTGGGTGACCCTGAAACCCCTGCAGCGGGCGCGCTGACAGTGAGCGGTTATTAATACACAGGCATTGGATTGCGTGTAGGTGTGACCTGAAGAACATGGTTACATTCTCTGTATCGCAAAGCGCGGGGGGAGGCGCTCATCTGGCGACAAACGACTATGAAGACAGACAGCGCAGGGCACCCGGGTCATTTATTCACCAGATCCTGAAGCTTCGGTGTAAAATATTATTATTGTCCCCAAATTAAAGCAACATAATGACCGCGGCTTTGCCCTCAACACGTTCATAAAGTGCGCGCGGCTCAGAGACACCAAGATCTACCACAACATCTACAGGAAAAACTCCGACCAGGAAACTGAGATTCGAAAATCCAACATTAACGGATCCAGTGGTTACCTGCACCAACGAGTACGCACAACATGACAGCTTATTATGGCGAAGATACATGGCGGAGGCTGTTACGTCATGGTGGAGATCATTATACATGGCGGAGGCTGTTACATCATGGTGG